>JAYEPQ010000018.1:6547065-7127065 GCA_036321105.1 Dracaena cambodiana
CCTACTCCTAAGTCTTCTTGCATGCATGACAAATGTCAACTAGAGTGCCACCTCTCACTCTCTTCTAACAACTCATCCGCACAAAATGCCAAAGGGGTGCCCTTGGAAACTTAATTAAATTTGAAGGTGTATAGAAAGAAATTTTTAACTTGATAATTTATAATTTAATAAACATGATAATTTTGGGGTGTTACATATATATATATATATATATATATATATATATATATATATATATATATATATATATATATATATATATATATATATATATATATATATATATATATATATATATATATATATATATATATATATATATATATATATATATATATATATATATATATATATATATATATATATATGTTCATATTCAGAACAGTGTGCCATCTTATATGCCTAACTCTTTGTATAAATGAAATCTTTTCAGTTTCGGACGTGTTATTTATTCATCTGATTGTGACAGTAGTTAGGGTTATTTTAAGATTCTGTGACTGTTGGGTTGTTTAGTCCAATTCTAAGTAACGTCCCTCGTTTTTTTCCAGCTGAAAAAAGAAGCGTTACAGTCTCGTTATTCAATAACCAGATAAACTTTTGTATTATCTTCTATTAGTCTTTGTTTTTTAATTTTCTTTTGGCTTCTGAGTACATATAATATTTTGAATGGTTTAATGGGTCTTTCTTAAACCACTTTGTGTATATCTCCTGTTTTATTATGACTTATTGATGGAACACAAAGGGCTATAGTTTATCGTAAGCCTCTGAGCCGAAGCTCCTTAGGCTTGTTGGAAAGGCCCTGTGCCAAAGTCCTCCAATGCTTGTGTCCGAATCTGAAAAAAGGACATGAGACCTTTGTAGGATTCCTAAATGGATAGTGCACATTCTTGACGATTATTACATGTACATGCAACCCTTTGTGTGCGGCGGCGGCGGCGGTGGGTGGGTGGGTGGGTGGGTTGGGGGGGGGGGGGGGGGGGGGGGAGGGTGGTGGTGTTGGAGTTTGTCTTGCTTATAGAAGGGTAGCATGCATGAGAGTGGATGTAGGTTAAAAATATAAAATAATTCACCACAACTTCGGAATTTTTTAGTGCAGTGGAAGGGTCTTTCAAGTGTTAAAAATAGTAAATAATTCACCTCAACCCTCACCACAATTTCGGAGTTTTGATATAGTGAAAAGGTCTTTCAATATGGTATCAGAGCAACTCAGGTTTAATTCCTGTCGGGCGCGCATTTAATTGTGAGTTTTAAAAAAAATTATACATCTACGTAAAATCCAAGTTTCTGCCCAAAATTGGTCTCAACCTACGGGGGCATGTTAAAAATACAAAATAATTCGTCTCAACTCTCACCACAACTTTGGAATTTTGGGGTAGTGGAAGACGTGTTAAAATACAAAATAATTCACCTCTACTCTCACCACAATTTCGGAGTTTTGGTGTAGTGGAAGGCGTGTTAAAATACAAAATAATTTTCCTCGAATCTCACCACAACTTTGAATTTTGGTTCAGTGGAAGGGTCTTTCAACATGGTATCAGAGCAATTCAGGTTCAAATCCTCCCGGACGCACATTTAATTGTGGTTTTTAAAAAAATTATACCGCTGCGTAAAACCCAGATTTCTGCCCAAACCTGCGGGGACGTGTTAAAAATACAAAATAGTTCGGAGTTTTGGTGCAGTGGAAAGATCTTTCAACAATATAATATCCCTAACTCAATAGTCCCATATTAGATGTGAGACAAGAGTTAGACTATTTTATAATAATTTCTATAAAGCAATTAAATAATCGTAGCTAGATTTTTGGAGGAGAAATCCATGATTAATTATAAACTATGCTAACTATTGTTATCCTGCCATAAGTTTTAGCATATTTTAACCGAATATATTGCCGTACTTGTACGTGCTCCGTAATGCGTGACAAGTATTGAAGTGGTACCAGAGCCGGACATGGAGCAAAGTGCTACACAAAAGTAGAGGCGGAACTAAATGCCACGTGGACCTGAGTACTGTATGGAACAAGCTGCCACACAGAGATAGAGACCACCTCTTGAATCGGGGAGCTACATTTATAAATCTCATACCCCTTGGTGAAGTGTTAACGTGTTAGGGGAGAAACTGTAATATCCTAACTCAATAACTAGTTTATAATGATTCCTATGAAACCATTAAGTAATCGTATCTAGCTTTTTTGGGGGAGTAATATGTGGTTAATAATAAACTATATTAACTTTTATTATCCTATCAGAGATTTTAGCATATACAAAAAGAATATGTTGTCGGTACTTGTACACGCTCATTTACCATATATCGAGGTGGGGCGTGACCGTGAAAATTAGGGACTAGTTATGCATTTACCGTCTCGGAGTGGGAAAGGATCCTCGAATCCATCTTTGTGAGCGCATTGGACCTCCTCAACTCTCAACGTGCCTAATCAGCTGCAAAATATAGCCACAAGAACATACTAAAGAGGCACACTCTGCAAATTTGAAAAACCAATTTCTTTTTTCTAAGGGCACACTTAAAAAAAAAAAAAAAACTTTTATCCCCCAACACCCCCTCTCCCGAAATTTGGATTAACTAGGCCGCTTCTAACTTATAATGACTCTGTAATATTTGGTAAGTTTTTGAAACAACCGGATGAGATGGGATGAGTCCCAGAAGCAGTCCTTGGCTAGTTCTATTTAAAATTTTGAATTAAAAATTTTTTAACTCAAAAACTTGAGTAAGACAGGTTCTTGAGCCGCACACTCTCATTCCTATATACAATATATGTTCAGTGCCTAGCTATAATGAGCCATGCTCATTCAAGTATTAAATATACCGGTAAAATTTAGCATATTTACTGAAATATGGCTGAATTAACTTTCTACACCGGAAAATAAAACAAGTAAGTATTAGAAGAATATAGAAATTGGAACAAAAAAAAAAAAAACGAAAATAGAAAGTAGGGGAACTCTAATAATTCTTGAATCATCTTAACAATTTAAGTGTAATGTACCATGTACATAAACAATCCCTCACACCATAAAATTTAGTGACGCAATTCTGGGTGGGTTATAAATTTGAGATTCAAGTAGTCTTTCAGTTCACTCCAAAACAAAGGAAAACTAAAAAATAAAAACCCCAAATTCTTTTTTTTTTTTTTAAATTTAACCCCAAATTCTTTATTACGGGCCAATAAGATGAGAATCCCTAATGAAAGAATCTAATATTTGTAAAGAATAGAGAATCATCTACAGGCATGCATGTAGACAAAAAAAAAGAAGAAGGGAAAAGCGTGCACCCACAAGGTGCACTCGCGGGGTGCATCCACGGGTGTCACATGCGGGTTGCACCTGCGGGGTGCACCAGTGGGGTTGTCCGCCTCGGTACTTCGGTTACGTGGATTTGATTCAGATTTTAGGAGAACATTTACCCCCAATCTCAATGTTTTTGTTACGTAGATTTGACCTGAATCTTATCCAAACAATTATTCATCGAGATATAAAAGGAGTAGAGTCCAGAGAAAGGAGAGGGGGAGAAGAAAACAGAGTTCAGAGGAACAGAGAATTCCCAAAGAGCGGGTCTTCTTTCAGAGTTTCCAGGATGGAAAAATTCTCAGAGGGAGAGTTCCAAATGAAGAGAAACATGGAGACGAAAAAATCCCAAGAGCGGAGTTCCCTTCCCTTATTTGGAGAAATCAACCGATGCAATGATACTCAACGAAGTGCAGAAGTAAGATTCCACCGTTGTCAGAACCCACAGATATTAAAAGGAAAAACGAAATTAATCGTTTCTTATTCTTATAATCTTGAATTTTTCTATAATTTTTTTTATTGCTGTAATTTAAAAGTAAAATGGAAATATAAGGAAATTCTCAATTTTCAGGCATACAATGCACTTATTCTTTCTCTACTCCAACTCCACCCATATGCTCAGCTAACTACCAGTAGGCATAGGCTTGTTCGACATGTAGTGTCTGAAGACCACCAAAGCTTGCCGAGGGCGATGCAAGGGAACCTGGTGCCCAGCTCCTCTAACCGTCACGAGTGTCAACCCTTTGTAAACCTGACTCCATCCCCCCACCTGAGATAGAAAATGCATGAGTATCGATATAGCTTTGGGGCGAGCACAACAATTGCAATGGGGACAATCGAGATTCCAGAAAATATTACCTGCCCATCGTCATACCACGGATACCAATTGACAACTGTTGTGAGGTTGAGAGCGTCGATGCAGAGTCTGGTCCCGGCTACAGAAACTACACCATCTGCATCTCCACTGTGGATAATGTTATTACATAGCAGGAGGTTAGAAGACCACATACTGTTGAGATAATAAAATCAAACATATCTCTTATCCAGATACTATGAGTGGTTAGAATTTTTAGTTGTTAGGATTATATCTTGTTTTATTAGTTTGATTTGTTGATAGTTGTTGAATTATTAAGAGATTTATTATAGGCTAAAGCAGATAAAACCACTATAAAGTATCATACTTTTTTTATAAACCCTCATGAACTATTTTATACTATATAAACTCCATAGGTTTAAAAAAACCTCAAATGGCATTAGCAGTAAATTAATAAATTGATTTAAAAATGCATTATATGCATACTATTCCAACTTTTTTATTACGTACTTTCTCATTTAATATATCTACTCAATATATATATATATATATATATATATATATATATATATATATATATATATATATATATATATATATCTTTGAAGTTGTCTGAGAATGAGTATTTATTATATTTTAAAATTAAACAATTAACCTCTCCGTTGTATCGTGTGGGGTTTTATGAAATTTGAAACTTTATGAGAGTTTATATAACAAAAAAAAAAAAACACTTATGAGAGTTTTTAAAAACCTTTAATACTTTGTGAGATTTCTTATACTTTAGCCTTTATTATAACTAAGATGTTATTTAATATTTATCCTTAAGGATGTCATTTTAGCTATTTTTACCTGTACACCCATATCCTGAAGCCAGCTGCCATAAGCTCGCGATAGATAGGGAGCATGCTTACAGGAGAATCTCCCCAGCTTCCATTTCCAATAATATTGCTGTCATGAGATCAGTAATGGTTTGGTGAAGAAAAGAGTAAACGATGTCATAGGAATAAAATCAAAATAAAGCCTTTGATTAACTTACCTGCATGTAGCCCATGGGTACTTTATTCCCGTAGTATTAGCATGGAGTGCTTTCTGCACATCAGGACGGTTGTAGTACACTGTGGAGTAGCGTTCGGTACAGGGATCGTAGGCTCCACACATCCAAGGCTGCGATAGAATGGAGAATGTATAATCATACGTGCAATACGTAACTCTGTCAAGTTTTGTCATGTTCCGCTTCTGATATATGGTATACGAGTATATATAACAGATACTGAAAGCATATTTGATAATATGCTGAGCCTTCACCGCCGTTTAGATAACCCAATAAAATTATATCGCGTGGGCCACTCAAAAGACGGTTAAGAGAATTATTTTATTTGTTATTTTAAGTGACGCCACGTGTAATTATTGTATTATGCCACTTAAACGGTAGTGAAAGAACTTCTTTCACCGCGTCCGTGAATTTCCCGTTTTCTCAAACTAAAAAGATTGTGGACTTTTTCTCAAAAATAAAACAACAAAGAATTAGCTTGAAGTTTGGATTAAGGGCCGACTTAAAACAAGTAGAACCTCTAAGCTAGAGTAATATCCTCCCCTTCTCCCCATTTTTTTTTTTATTTTATTTTATTTTTCCTTTTAGTTAAAGAATAGTAATGGCTATTGAGCCAAGATTGTAAATGCCTCGCTCATCGAACTAGGAATCTAAATGGTCTAAAACGAAAGAGAATACTGATTTTAAACTAAAACTTTCCTGAATCATGACTGAACTAAACTCCAATATCATGACACAATATCTACATAGGATTCAGCAAAACTTACATAGTAACTCCTTTGTTTGTATTTGAGAGACCCTGAATCATTGCAAAGTGGGCCGTATATACTGTAACGGTCGATATCCCCATCTCCTTAACGGCAATCCCCAAGACATTAATGCAGGCCTTTGGGAGATGCAACCTTGTTTGGCCGACGCACTTCTCATTCACTTCACGATAGGTATCATCAGAAATTAATCCGTGAGTCCACCAGTACTCAGAAGTGCCAATAAAATCATAGTAATCGTCGATAACAGCATTGCCCACCTACAAAATCATATGCAAGTCGGTATCGATAAATTCTTCGAAAAATTATCATAATTTTGTACAGTAAGTACCACAAATCCCTTGAAGTTGATTATTGGCTTCTTCGTTCCGTTGTTGTGTCTGTATACAAGCTGGGACAGTTGAGGAACATAGTGTCCTGAAATGGAATGATAAACAATGATTAGAGATAAAAGTACTAAGTTTCGTTAATAGTTTTAATGGAACACAAGATATCTACCCACTGTTTTATTTTCGTTAATAGTTTTATCTATCCATTTTTTTGCTAGACTATTTGGAAATAGAGAAATAATAGATTGTTTAATAATAAATAGCATTCCAATTAGTACTGCATGAGTCTTATCATTTATGATTTCATTATATGGACAGGTGTCCCTTCAGACGAGGAGAGCTTTCATCTATTTGGTGGCTCTTCGGCAGATGACATTGACGTTAGCCAATCAGAACAGGAGTAGAGGAGCACATCAAAGACACGAAGAGCGATGGATTGAGGACAAAAACGGTCTTTGTATGCAGGATTATTGTACAGTTTTTCGTTTTTATCTTTTTGTAGCTTTATTTAGAATTTCTATTATGTAACTTTATTAATGGGTCATTCTAATAATGGTCCGAATACTTTTATTATTCTATTATTATTTTTTTAGTGGAATGCAAAGGACTGTATCTCACCGTTTATCGTAAAAAAATATAGTTTTAATGGAATACAAGATATCTACCCACGTTTTTATCTCAGAAAGTAAAAGATTGAAAATAAAAAGGAGAAAGTTTTGATTTTTGATTGAATGATTGAAAATAGAAAGAAAAAAGTTTTGATTTTTGATTGATTAGAAAAGAAGTTGACTTGTCTAACTCAACCACAGATAATTTGTTTATGTAGAAATTATATGATACATGCAATAAATAAATTTCCATTAAAAAAATACTTTTAAAAATGCTCTAAGAAAAAACAAAGCTTTAATTTTGTTTTCTGTTGAAAAATTTAAAATAAATTATTGCTAGCTATTTACTCACCTGCATAGCTCTCTCCTCCAATGAAGAAATCCCTGTACTTGTACTGAGGAAATCTCTCAAACCAATTCAACAGAAAAATCAATGAATCCTTCGCTGTAACCAAAAAAAAAAAAAAAAAAAAATTCTAATTTTTACCAAACAAAGGAAACAAAAATGCCTTCGATTTCAAAAATAAATTCAAAACTAATAAACAACCTGTTTTTGCATCTCCAGTATTCAAATCACTCGAAGTATTCGAATACGAGAACCCAACTCCCGCAGGCGCATCCAGAAACAAAAAATTAGCCACTGTCCAAAAAAAAAATGTCAAAGTTTATTTAATTATTTTTTTTCATTTTTGATCAATAAAACATCTAGATTTTCTTTTATTCCAACAAAAAAAAAAAAAAAAAAAATCAAATTTTGCTATTAAATGATACCTTGATTCCATGCAAACTCGTTGAGAAACAGAGTCTTGCCATCAGGATGAATTCTGAACGGCCCGACCTCCTGCGACGCCCCGTAGGCGATGGACGAGCACCCCGGCCCGCCACCCAGCCAGAGCACCAGCGGCGCGACCTCCGAGTTCTTCGGCGTCTCAACAAGCCAATAGAACAGAGCCCTGCCAGCAGAGGCATCAACTGTCACGTACCCAGAGTACTGGGCAAACTCAACTGGGGGTTGTCCAGGGAGCCTGGAGATTCTGTCAGAATCTTGATCGCCATTCCCAAGTGCAAGATTCAGAGACAACCAACAAAATGATAGTACTGATAATAGAACGCAGAATGATGAAGAGGAGACAGCCATGCGTGGCCTCTGTTTGCTGAAAGGCTAGGGAGAGATTTTGACTGCAGAGGTACATTCTTGCGAGAGATTTGTAATAAAGCAGAGAGAAGCGAAAGGGAAAAGATGGTGGGGGCCCAAGATGGGGACTTCAAATAATTTGATAGAGGGGACAAAAAATCAACCATGCGAGGAGAGAAAATTCACACACACGTGTTTTTTGCATCAGAGACTCTGACTCAGAACCTCTCTTGGAGAAAAATAATATAACTTGAGCCAAGAATCATTGCTATTCTAACTTTTAATTGAGTGTGACAATTTGTAACACTTAATATATCATAGGTGATGTATATGTAGATTTAGCAGAATTCACACAATTTATAATTGTTTCGTCTTTGATAGAAGGAGAACATTTCCATCGTGCAAGAGTTCGATTAAAATCAAAACCTATTCAAATAAGCAAAACCGAACCAAACCGAAACAATTCAGTTGGTTTTCAATTTTAAACTCTGAAACCCAAAAATAGGCCGAACCAACTAAATTATTTAAAAGTTATATATATATATGTATATGCATTAAAAGTTATATATATATATGTATATGCATATACATATATATATATAGAGAGAGTAAACGGGAAATTCAACGGTAAAGAGAGTTTCTTCACTGCCGCTTAGGCGGTCCAATAAAATTATTACATGTGGCACCACTTAAAATACAGTTAAGAAAATTCATTTATTTGTTACATTAAATGACGCCACATGTAATAATTTTATTGGGTCACCTAAGCGGCGGTGAAGGAACTCACTTCACCGCTGGTGTATTTCCCGTTTCCTCATATATATATATATATATATATATATATATATATATATATATATATATATATATATAATGAATTTAATACCAATTTGATACCTTGAAAAAGATATGCATACTAAAATTACTAGAATATAATTTTTAAATAAGTTTTTTACTCAAAAAAATTAGAATTAATAATATAACTGAACCAAATCAAATCGAATTAGTTTGGTTCGGTTGGCATTCCTAATCAGTTCAATTTGATTTTGCAAAAATGATAAAAACCAAACCAAAAATGATCGATACTCACCCATTCTATACTGTAATTTTTGCTATTCTCTATCTAAATAATCCAAACAACTGGCAAATATAGATAATATTCTTAATTTTCTTAAAGGATGTGAAATTTGTTTGCTCTACATTGAAGGTAACAAGATCTCTAATTAGGAAAAGTCAAGATATGTGACTACCAAATCACATTTATTTATGGGGATAACAGGTTGGACCAACGTTCACAAGTCAAAGGACGAACATGTTAGAATAAAGCTCTACATTTTTGCGGCACCGAGTTAGCTTGTTTGTTTCTTTGTAAACGTGGATGTTATTTCTCTTCAACGCGCACAAGAGAGAGAGAGAGAGAGGAGAAGGTTATATTTGAGATTGTAGATGTTCTCTACTCTCTAGAAGCGTTCTTTATCAAAACTTATTTTGATAGGGACGGGAAGTTCTAAATGAGCACACCACTTGAATTAGTGAGCAACACCTTCTAGAAGGTGTGAGAAGGTGTGAAAAATTTACAAGTTTGCTATTTTTTTTCTTTTTTTGGCCCTTGTTGGGGATTAATTTCCAAACGGTGTTACAACTGTCCACGGACTAATTTCTGAATGATTTGAAAACCGTTCGGAAACTGATCCCCAACTCAGAAATATGTCCTCATTTACAATATCTTGATATGGACAAATAATCTTTAAAATTTTAAATTTCATCTTTACCCATATTAGAATTGTGAAAGCTAAAAATAATCTTGATAATTTTGTAATAAAAAGAAAGTTAATTTTTTTTCATATGACAAGTATTGGAATTATTTAAATTGGATTCGGAATTCAAAAAAGCTATTTCGAAATTCTAAATTGACAAGTAAATCTGCTGCAAATTTTTGATAAAAAAAAGACTATTATTTCTGGACCGAGAGAGCGACTCATCAACTTCTGGTTACATCAATAGTACTTTGAGTACGAAAATAGGAGAAGGTTATATTTGAGATTATAGATGTTTTCTACTCTTTCCATCCGGTTTTAATGATTGTTATTTGGCTAGATGGGTTCTTTATCAAAACTTATTTTGATAGGGACGGGAAGTTCTAAATGAGCACACCACTTGAATTAGTGAGCAACTAAAGTGTGAAAAATTTACATTTTTTTTCCTCTTTTTTTAGCCCTTGTTGGGGATTAGTTTCCAAACGGTGTTATAACTATCCATGGACTAATTTCTGAATGTTTTGAAAACCGTTCGGAAACTGATCCCCAACTCAGAAATATGTACTCATTTACAATATCTTGATATGGACAAATAATCTTTAAAATTTTAAATTTCATCTTTACCCATATTAGAATTGTGAAAGCTAAAAATAATCTTTGATAATTTTGTAATAAAACTAAAAATAATCTTGATAATTTTGTAATAAAAAGAAAGTTATTTTTTTTTTCATATGACAAGTATTTGAATTATTTAAATTGGATTCGGAATACAAAAAAGCTATTTCGAAATTCTAAATTGACAAGTAAATCTGTTGAAAATTTTTGATAAAAAAAAAGACTATTATTTTTGGACTGAGAGAGCAACTCATCAACCTCTAGTGGCAATGACGGTTCCAAACAAGAGTAGCGAATAGCACGAACAACGGATAGAGGAACAACAGATGCGACGGTCGATTGCAGCTTATTCAACAACTTCATTACATCAATAGTACTTTGAGTACGTTCAACAACTTCATTACATCAATAGTACTTTGAGTATGAAAATAGAATAGTATTTTGAGTATGAAAATAGGAGAAGGTTATATATTTGAGATTAGGGTTAATTACAGTTAGATTCCCTGTAGTATTGGGGGTGTGTAACTTAACATCCCTGAAGTTTGAAACTCTAAAAAAAACTCCTGGACTTAGTTATTTCCACTCTCTTTTTTTACTAAAGTGCACTCTTGTCTCTCAAATTCCTATTCTACCATCATCCCTCCTTAAAGGGAGTGTGCTGGTTAAAGGGAGAGATAAGGGTAGAATAGGAATTTGAGGGATAAGAGTGCACTTTAGTAAAAAAAGAAGAGTGAAAATAAGTAAGTCCAGGAAATTTTTTGAGAGTTTCAAACTTCAGGGGTGTTAAGTTACACACCTCCAATACTATAGAGGGTCTGACTGTAATTAACCCTTGAGATTATACATGTTTTCTACTCTTTCCGTCGGTTTTAATGGTCATTATTTGGCTAGATGGGTTCTTTATCAAAACTTATTTTGATAGGGACGGGAAATTGTAAATGAGCACACCACTTGAATTAGTGAGCACCACCTTCGAAAGTGTGAAAAATTACAAGTTTGACATTTTTTTTCCTTTTTTTGGTCCTTGTCGGAGATTAGTTCCCAAACGGCGGTATTAAAACTGTTCACAGACTAATTTCCGAACGGTTTGAAAACCGTTCGGAAATTAATCCCGACTCAGAAATGTGTACTCATTGAGTCAAGTGGTGTGCTCATTTAGAATATCCTGATACAGATAAATAATCTTTAAAATTCCATCATTGAGTCAAGTGGTGTGCTCATTTACAATATCTTGATATGGACAAATAATCTTTAAAATTTTAAATTTCATCTTTACCCATATTAGAATTGTGAAAGCTAAAAATAATCTTGATAATTTGGTAATAAAAAGAAAGTTAATTGTTTTTTTTTTCCGTATGACAAGTATGTAGACACAAAAAAAAGAACAAAAAAAAGGGGGAATAATCCCCGCGGGAATCCCGTGGGAATAATTCCCCCGGGTGAGCCACCCGCGGGAACAATTCTCGCGGGTGAGCCACCCGCGGGAACTTCCGCAGGTGGGCACCTGCGAGAGATCCCATGGGTTGCACCCCGCGGAAAGTTCCCGCGGGTTGCAACCCGCGGGAGCTTCCATGGGTTGCAACCAGCGGGATGTCCTCCGCTTCTCGTTCCGCTTCCGTGGTAATCCGGATTTTTGGAGATTAATTATGCAGATTTGACAGGGATTTGAGAGGAGAATTTGAGTCGGATTGGAAACACTCTTCAATCTATAAAATTAGGAGCGGAGTTCAGAACAGAGGAGATTCTTTGGAGAGGGGATTTTTTAGAGACGGGGGAGTCCAAAAAGGAAAGATCTACGTCTTCTTCAGAGTCCAAAAATCCACAGAGAAAATTTCCAATCCAGATCGGATCGTCAACGGAGTACGGAAGCAAAACTCCATCGCTGCCAGAACCCACAAAAATAAATGAGAATCGAAATCAATTGATCCCCATTCTTGTAATCTCGAAATTTTTTCTGTAATTTCTCTTTTGTTGGTATAATTCTAAAGTAAAATTCCAATAGAAGAAAATTATAATTTTCAGGCATACAAGAATTGGCGACCACAGTGGGAGTTTGGGCGGCGCAATCCAATCTTTAAATTTTTTTATTCGGAGCTTATGCGTCATCGCCGGGTAACGATAAATAAATGTGAGGCGTCATCGCCCACCAAAATTGATAAGACATCATCGTCTGTCCAAAAAAAATTTATGAGGCGTCATTGCCCATAAAAAAAATTGACAAGACACCATCGTCTGTCAAAAAAAAATTATGAGGCGTCATCGCCCATAAAAAAAAATGACAAGACGTCATCGTCTGTCAAAAAAAAATTATGAGGCGTCATCGCCCACAAAAAAATAACAAGACGTCATCGTCTGTTAAAAAAACAATTTATGAGACGTCATCGCCCATAAAAAAAAAATGACAAGACGTCATCGTCTGTCAAAAAAAAAATTGAGGTGTTATCGCCCACAAAAAAAAATTGACAAAACTAGATACAACCCGCGGGACGCAACCCGCAGATGCAATCGCAGGATGCAACCCCCGGGATACCATATCCATAAGACAAAAAAAATATTAATAATAATAAATAAGTAATAATAATAATAATAATAAAATAGTAATAAATAAAAATAAATAAAATAATAAATTGAAAATGTCTCAATTACAATAAAAAAGTTAATAAATAAATAAAAACGTGAGGCGAGATAAAAAAAATAAGTACTGTGCTCGGATGGGGCCTACCTGGGCCACCCGCACTTTTCTCCCTCTCTCCTGCACGAAATAATAAAAAAATAAAAATAAAGAATAAAAATAATAAAAAAAAGGCAAAAAAATATAAAAAAGGAAAAAAGAAAAAAAGTAAAAAAAGAAAGGGCGTTATCACCCACAAAAAATTGACAAAGCTATAAAAAAATAACTAAAAAAAAAACATACGGTATGAGTGTTCTACCCAAGGGTTGTATCCCGCGGATGCCAAAAAAAATAATAATAAAAAAAAAAAATAAACAAAATAAACAAAAATATAAAAATAAACAAAAAATAATAATAAATAAAAATAAATTTACAATGCCTCATCGCTTACCAAAATAAATAAATAAATAAATAATTAAAAATAAAAAGCTAGGTGTCATCACCTAAATTTTTTTTTTCAAAAGATGTCATCGTTTATAACAAAAAAAAAGCGTCATCGCAAAAAAAAAGAGAGATAAAGAAATAAATAATAATAATAATAATAATAATAATAATAAAAGATCAAAGCTCTAAAAAAAAAAAAAGAGGTCGTTCGATGCGTGGGATTCAACCGCAGGATGCAACCCGCAAGAGGTATACTCGCGCGATGCTCCCGCAGGATGCAACCCGCAAGTACTACCCACGGGTTGCCCAAAAAAAATAAAAAAAATAAAAAAAACAAAAATATTAAAAAATAATAATAATAATAAAATATAAAAAATAAAAATTAAATAATGATAAAAATGATAATAAAAATAGTAAAATTAAAAATTTAAAAAAAGAAAAATAAATAAAATAATAAATAAATAAAAATAATAAATAAATAAAAACAAATATATGTATATATGTAATAAATAAAAAATAAAATAATAAATAATAAAAATATAAACATAATATAAATAAAAATTCAAAAAAAAATTAAAAAAAAACAGAGAGAGAAAGAGGTTGTACCCGCAGCCCCCTGCGCAACGAGGCCAAAAAAAAATGAGAAAATGAAAAAGATAAAATTCCTTTGTTTATCTATTAACAAGGCAAATAAAAATAAAATATCTCTCTTTCTCCCTGCAGATCAGATTTCGAGATCTAGATGAAGGCAACGGGAAGAGAACAAATTTCTCGCGAACCCCACCATGCTGGGGGTAAAAAGCGTGAATCACCCAACGCCATCAAGGCAAAGGGAAGAGAAGAAATTTCTCGCCAACCCCACCATGCTGGGGGTAAAAAGCATGAATCACTCAACGCTGTCAAGGCAAAGGGAAAAGAATAAATTTCTCGTCAACCTCACCATACTGGGGGTAAAAAGCATAAATTATCCAACGCCGTCAAGGTAAAAGAAAGAGAATAAATTTCTCACCAACCCCACCATGCTGGGGGTAAAAAGCGTAAATTACCCAACGCCGTCAAGGCAAAGGGAAGAGAATAAATTTCTCGCCAACCCCACCATACTGGGGGTAAAAAGTATGAATCACCCAACACCGTCAAGGCAAAGGGAAGAGAACAAATTTCTCGCCAATCCCATCATGCTGGGGGTAAAAAGCGTGAATCACCCAACGCCGTCAAGGGAAAGGGAAGATAATAAATTTCTCGCCAACCCCACCATACTGGGGGTAAAAAGCATTAATCACCCAACGCCGTCAAGGCAAAGTGAAGAGAACAAATTTCTCGCCAATCCCACCATGCTGTGGTAAAAAGCATGAATCACCCAACGCAGTCAAGGTAAAGAGAAGAGAATAAATTTCTCGCCAACCCCATCATGCTGGGGGTAAAAGTATGAATTGCCCAAAGCTGCTAACGCGAAGGGAAGAAGGAATGTTTTGCATCTAAGCCCAAAACCTTCGATAACTCACCATGCTGAGGGGAATAGTATGGCTAGCCCAACTTAAACGGTAGTTGGTAAAGGCAAATCAAACTCGTTGATAGCTGGGAGTTTGCTAAAAATCCCATGACAAATCTGTCATAATAGCACCCTTATCCGAATATAAGGATACATCACTGCCCTAAGCTGCTAAGGCAAAGGGAAGAGGAAAAGTTCGGCATTTAAGCCCAAACGAAATTCTCGACAACTCACCATGCTGAGGGGAATAGCATGGCTAGCCCAACTCAAACGGTAGTTGGTAAAGGCTAATCAAATTATTGATAGCTGGGGATTTGTTAAAAACTCTAATCAGATCGATCCCTTGTCACGTTAAGATTTCACATCTGACAACAAAACTTTTCTTGTTATTTTTCTCCAGCAGAGTAAGTGACACTCCAAAATATTTGTCAAGTTAAAATCCTACCTCTAACATCAGAATTCAAAACTATATGAGATCAAACCCAATTAAATTTTCTGTCAAGTTAAGATTTCACCTTTGGCAGAAAGGAAAACACACACTTCATCAAGTTCAATATTATAGCTTCTGATGAACTTGTTTTTGATATCGTTAAGTTAAAAATTACCTCTGACGAAAATCATCTCTCTATCAAATTAACAGTTACCTCTGATAGTCAAATTCCAAGGCTAAATACGTTAACCGTCACCTCTGTTTAGTTAACTCATTCCCATCAGAACCAGGTCCTCTAAATAGGTTGAGTTTTGAGACATATTTAATGACACCTCTGTCTTTTCCTGATCCGTCATACTAGATGTCACTGAACGGTTATGATTCTAATGAGCACGTTAACATGATACCTCTGCTTGTCATCAAGCCAGCGCGTTAACATCATACCTCTGCTTATCATCTAACGAGCATGTTAACATCATACCTCTGCTTGTCACCCAATGAATACGTTAACATCACACCTCTACTTGTCATCTAATGAGCATGTTAATATCATACCTCTTCTTGTCACCCAATGAGTACGTTAACATCATACCTCTGTTTGTTATTGAATAAATATGTGTTGGCAGTGAAAATTTCTAAGTAAATAGGATTTTCCACAATAGAACGCGGAGCTAACTCTGTAGCTCCACGTTTGGCTATTTTAGCCACGCGTTTGAGTAAAACGTGAAGCTATTCAATAGCACCGCGTTAACCCCGCGTTCCGGTTTCTTTAGCTCCGCATTTTGATGAGATTATCTCCGCGTGAGCAGATAACCAGAATTTCAAATTGATTGAGATTATGATTTGGGCTTATCCAGTTACTCAAATCAAGTCCGATCAGAACTCTAAATCAAGAGATTTAAATCAAAACTAAGATATTTAATTGGAATCCTTGATGAATTCGAATTCTATTTAGATAGAAACTCTTGTATCATCCTAGGGTTATAAATACCCTCTTGGGGAAGCCCTAGAGGTCTTCTTTTTCAGCATCTGAGATCTCTCGTTGAAGTTTTTGAGCAGTTCAAGTTACGCATAGAGCCTTGAACGAATCAAGAGCCTTGAACGAATCAAGACCAGAGAGATCAGTTCTACAGTCGGTCGCCATCTTCAAAAGAGAAGATTTCGTCGTCCAATCATCCAAAGGAGCTGCTTGACAGATCCCATCGCCACACAGATCCCACATCTCATTGTAAAAGAGAGCGATTAAGATATAAAATCCTCTCGTTTGTTCTTTTTTTTTTCTATTGTTCACTTTCATTGTAATTCAAGTTTATTCAATAAAAGCAAGGCAAGGAATTTCTGCTGCGAACAAACTGGCGACCACAGTGGGAGCCATCTCTTTCACTAAAGAAGAGATTGTGGCGCAATCGGACGTCGATATGATCAGATCTGACGTAGACATGCTGGTCGTTGAAATCGACCAGCAGAAGTACGAGGAGTACCTCTCTTCTGAATCAGGTAATCTGAACGAGACACGACACTATCGTCGCGTGCGCTCCAATACCCGAGCAACGGGTAAAAAGGTATCCACAAAGCAACGGGGATCCTTGGAGACCGCAGCCATAGAGCCGGTGTTCGGACAGGAAATCCTAGCAGGGGATGGTCCCTCTACTGTCGAAGAAGGTCTGGGAACTGGATTGACCAGAACCCAACTTCGAAATAGAAATCGGAGAGCTAGGCGAAAAGCCCTTAAAGCCGGCATTGAACGCGAGACTAACTCCGCAGAACGCGAGGCTATGGTCCCTCGCAAACTGACTCGCGCTAATCGCGAGATCAGTCACTATCGCGTTAAATGCGAAGTTACAACTTGCGCTGGTCGCAAGGAAAAGCCAGCATGCGATTCTCCATGCGAGGCTACTACTGGACTTAGCGAGAAACGCCAAGCTAGTAAGATTTGCGTTAATCGCAATATCTCTAACACTCGCGAGAAACGCGAGTATAAAATTTCCTTAAAGCCAGCATGTGATTCTCCACGCGAGGCTATTACTGGACTTAGCAAGAAACGCAAAGTCAGTAGTACTTGCGAGAAACGCAAGATTGCTTACACTCGCGAGGAACGCGAGGATAAAGATTCCTTGAGGCCAGCGTGTGGTACTCTGTGCAAGGCTATTACTGAGCTTAGCGAGAAACGCGAAGCCAGTGCAACTTGCGAGTAACGCAAGATTTCTTATACTTGCGAGGAACACGAGGATAAAAATTCTTTACAGCCAGCGTGTGATTCTCCACGCGAGGCTAATACTGAGCTTAGTGAGAAACGCAAGCCAGTAGTACTTGCGAGAAATGCAAAATGCCTTAGCTCCGCAAAAACCGCGAAGATGATTAGCAAATTGTTGTTAATCGTAAGAATCGCACTAGGCGCGAAGTCGTAGCTTGCGTTAATCGCAAGAATAAGCCAGCGTGCAAGAACTTTCTTCCACGCGGGGCTAAAATTCTAGAAGAGAAACTTCTGAAGGAACGCCAAGCCAGCTTAAAACCAGAGGCTAGCGTAGCAAAACACAGAACTATCTTGCAGTTCCGCGACACAAAACGCGAAGCTGTCTCTCAGCTCCGCGTAAATCAACCCGATTACAAAATCAGGGCTGATCGTCGCATCAATGGACCAGAACTGAACTCCAGTGATTCCAGAAAACTTCAACAGGCTCCTGGACCCTCTAAACAGTTGAATGGGTCCCACAACTCCATGACTAAAGTCACTGACCTCAGGGAGTATTTAACCAAGAAGAGAGGTATAGAACAGGTTCAATCTGAACCTGTCTGTCATTGCCAGCAGCTTATGACGGCGGTATCCGCTGTAATGGATAATTGTTACTGCAACAATAACAGGGTATCGGTGTTCGACAGATTAACCAAGTCGGACAAAAATCCTGCTAAGAAAACGAAGGTTACTCCCCGATCAGAATGGAGAATTATAACTTCCAATATGGTCGGCAAGGGTAAGAAAGTCATGGAGACCAATGATGACTCATAGTCAAGTGATGAAGAACCTTATCACCACACCCGACTTAAGTCAAGCGCCATCCCGGCCCGAAATTATAAGAAACTCGTGAAAGGTTCTTATGATGACGATAGTGATAATTCGACCATAGCTTCTCCTCGTTCTTCGCCATCATCTAAATTAAAGTCAGCATCATTTATGATGAGCAAATCTGATGATATCGATCAAAGACTTGAAGCTCAAGAACAAATGATTCGAGAGCAACATAAGATGATTGAAGATCTTAAAATGATGTTCTCAAAATTGGTCGAGGATAATGCCAAAAAGGCAAAAGAAACCTTGTTCAATAAAATGAACGAAGAAGATAAAGAAGAGAAAGCCCACTCAATGCATGACGACGAGGACAGGTATTCTTTTCATGATCTACATGGAGAGAAAATATAAAAGTTACAAGGTCAACTCGAAGTATTAATGCACAAGAAGGAGTTGAAATAATCAGGGGTATCAAGACCATATCCACTTGAATGGGATTTGGCGCCATACCCCGAGAAATATAAGCCGCTCAAATTAGAGCCATATGACGGGAAGGGATCTCCCAGTCAACATATTTACTACTTCTTGTCCCAAGCCGGACATTTGATGGGCAATGACCCAGTTATGACCAAGATATTCGCAAGTAGCTTGCGATGGCCTGCCTTTACTTGGTTTATGCAGCTGCCCCCAGGTACTATTAATACCTGGTTTGATGTTGAGAAACTATTTCTCGCACGTTTCTTTGAGGATGATACCGAAATTACAGTTTATTCCCTCCTTGCAACTAAGTAAGGGGAACAAGAAATAGTAAAAGACTTCATAGAAAGGTTTCGGGAGAAGTCCGTACATTGCAAGTACGGAATGGCCCAGAAAACTCTAGTCGAGACATGTCGACATAATCTTAAGACTAACGTGCTCCTAAAAATGGGGGCCGTAGAGTCTAAGATATGGAGGGATTTGCTCAAGCAAGGAGAGCAAGCCGAGGACTTGATCCGTTGAGTTGAAGAGTCTCGTGGATCAAGAAACACTAGGAATAATAGACCGTACACCCAAAATAATAATAATAAGAATAAAGGAAAAGCGGAAATGATATCGGAGGTCGCTCCACAGAAAACAAATCCTCCTCCAATCTCGAAGCCCCAAAATCAGAAGGGCACGAGAAAAAATAGGCCTCAGCAAGAGATGACCTATACTTTCAAGGCAGAACAAACGCCTACGCTCTTCCACCTGCTCCTGAGGAAGGGAATGTTGAAACTCCCGGAGAATAGAAAATCGGATGACGCTTGTAAAACCAACGACCCCAACTATTGTCTCTATCACCGAAATGTTGGACACCCTACTAGGAATTATTATCCTCTGAAGAACAGAATCCAGGCACTAATAGAAGCTGGAGTTCTGAAACCATAGTGGTTGGAACCCATAAGTTCCCTGCAGGGGTGACCCCAATTCCAAAGGGGAAGCTGGTTACGAAGAACCATGACCTGCACAATAAGGCACAAGAAGGACTTGTCCCCGTAATGACTCAAAAAGGGGAAATCATTTGGGTCCACCCTGATTTACTACAGGATGAGCAGTGGACTACCGCAGGGGGTCGAAAGAAAAAGCGGAGTAGCAACGCTATTTCTGTAGAAATAAAAGATGAATACATAGTTGCAGGGGCAATCACAGACTCTGAAGAGGAGCCCGAAGCTCTGGCCACCCATCAAGATGGGGTGGGCCCTTCCGGCACTCGATCTGGAAAAACATATCTCAAAGACTACACCAGAGTAGATCCGAAGGATATATATGCGGAACTCGCAAAACCTGCAAAACAGAAAAGACTTCGTTTCTAGAAAAATCCTGGAAAAGATGAAGGGGTCAAGGATGCTACCTTCAAATTCGACATAATAGCTCAGCTGGCAAATATTCCAGCTCGGGTTACGCTTTACGAGTTGCTACGATTATCGAAATCAACTAGCGAGGCGTTGAGAGAGGCCTTGGCAGACTCTAAGTCATTTCTAACTCAGATTGTCGAGCCGACCGATGAGGAATAGGATTCTTGCCCCCGCTGTCATTAAGTGAGGAGGCAGGTCCCGCAAATCGTTTTCTCTCCAGAAGGCATGCAGGTAAGAAATATAAAGCACAATAGGCCTTTATATTTTACCGGATATGTCGAATCAACGAATGTAGTCGCATCCAGATTGATCCAGGGTCTGCACTAAGTGTCATTCCCATGAGGTTGATGCAGCTATTGGGAATTTCTCCCCATCGCCTGACACCAACCAATACTACTATATATGGGTTCAACTCCAATGATAGCTGTCCTCTTGGAAAGATCCGACTCCGATGTCAAATTGGGGATTTAAGGACAGAGATCACATGCTATGTCATTGACGCCGACACTTCCTACAACATTTTATTGGGACGGCCTTGGATCCACGCCTATATGATTGTCCCATCGACTCTCCACCAGTGTATGAAATACTGTGATGAACAAGGAGAAGTCTGGACATTAGTTGCAGATAGGCAACCATTTAAAGGCCTGGAGAACTACTTCACGGATGCTTTGCTCTACAAACCAGCTCACGAAGTCTCCGACAACAAACTCGACAAGCCTCGAAAGTTTGACGAGAGTGGCAATGAAGCTGATACGGAGTACGAGCCTCCCGAGGAGAACAATGGGGGTGATTATGAAATCAATCCTCACTTAGATTTTTAATTTCAATTTTTATAATAGTGTAGCTGATGTAGTAGAGGATGAGTGGGTTATTAATGAAAACATAAAGTTAGTCTACGAGCATGCTGTAGTTACTGAATCTGAACCCTCTTGTACTTCCACCGAAGTGGATGGCCTATCCGAACTTGAAGTTCTGGCGGCATACCATTTGCCACTTAGGTCATCCCTCCTCTCTCAATCAAAAATAACTAAGGGACAAGGTTACTTCTTCGAAGTACCTCCTCGACGGGAGTCCCAAAAGCCGATCATTTTCGGCAAAATAAATACGTCATCTCGACAAAAACAAAGCAGTGAAAGTGATGAACAAACATCACCTCAATTTCACTTATATGAACATAAATCCCGAGAAATGATAGAGAAAATGGGTTATAATTTTACCCAGAAACCGGGATTAAATTTTGGAAAAAGGCAACGTAATCTCATACCCTCGTTTAGACCGAGTGGAAAGAGCTCAGACTATTATCAAAAGACTCGCAGGGGGTTGGGATATGTATCTACTCCTCCGCCATCCCAATATGAAGAAAGATCTTCGTCCGCTGAGGATTTGAACCCGATTGATCAGGACTCGGATATAAGTACTGGCGCCTGGTTTCAATCTCTGACAGTCAATACGGTTTCAGCCGCACCAGAAAGCAACGAGGAACCAATTGATGTTCAAGATGATTCCTGGGCTAAGCATATGGACACTCTATAGGATGTCCTCTTTGAACAGCGTGACCCGCCCATAGAAGATAAGCTAGTACAGGTCAACATGGGAACGGACGAAAATCCGAAGCCCATCTTCATAAGCGACACGCTAACTCCCTTAGAAAAAGAGGAACTATATCTCTTATCAAGGAGTATATAGACGTGTTCGCATGGAGTTACGAAGACATGCCTGGGCTTGATCCTCAGATTGCCACACATCGGTTAAATATTAAAGAAGACGCCAAACCAGTTAAACAGCAGCAAAGGCGTTTTCGACCAGAATTGATGGAGGCAATAGCTGCTAAGGTCAATAAACTTATAAAATCCGGATTCATCCGTGAAGAACAACATCCTGATTGGGTGGCTAACATAGTGCCGGTTTGTAAGAAGAACGGCAAAATCCGAATATGCATCGATTTTCGAGATTTGAATGCGGCATGTCCTAAGGATGAATTTCCACTCCCAATCACCGATGTGATGATTGACAATACTTGCGGTTATGAGAGGATGTCCTTTATGGATGGCTTTTCAGGCTATAACCAGATTAAAATGAACCCGGATGATGAAAAGCACACGGCTTTCAGAACGCTAGGAGTATACTATTATACGGTAATGCCTTTCGGATTGAAGAACGCTGGCGCCACCTACCAACGCACAATGAGCATCATATTCAAATAACACCTACGCAAAACGGTAGAGTGCTATGTAGATGATTTAGCGGTCAAAAGTAAGAACAAAGAAGATCATCTGCATGACTTAAGGACGGTCTTCGATCTTATGCGAATATTATCTGAAGATGAATCCCACTAAGTCTTTCATGGGGGTGTCAAGTGAAAAATTCCTTGGATTCATAATAACCTCAAAAGGAATTTTCCTCGATCCAGAAAAGGTAAAAGCGATTAATGAAATGCCACCGCCCCGCAATCTTAAAGAATTAAGGGGGTTACAAGGAAAATTGGCCTATATCCAGCGATTTATTTCTAACCTATCTGGACGATACCAGCCATTCTCCAAACTCATGAAAAAGGGGGTTTCTTTCATATGGGATGAGGCATGTCAACAGATATTTGACGATCTCAAAAAATACCTAACTAAACCTCATGTTCTTATGGCACCAGTCCCTGGGCAGCCCTTCCTTATATATGTAAGGGCCATGGATAATACTTTAGGAGCATTACTTGCTCAATATAATGAGCACGGCCATGAACATGCCCTCTATTATTTAAGCAGGACAATGATCGGGGCCGAATAGCGGTATACCCCGATTGAAAAGGAATGTTTAGCCCTAGTGTTCGCTGTTTAGAAAATGCGATACTATCTTTCAGGGCAAACAATTCATGTCATATCACTGGTCAATCCCTTGAAGATCCTGATGACAAAATCGGGATCCTTAAACGGACGACTGGTGAAGTGGGCATTATTACTATCACCATATGATATACATTTTGTTCCTCAAAAAGCCATTAAGGGACAGGCGATCGCCGATTTCCTAGCAGATCATCCAATCTGGTCCAAATCCAAACAGACGTCAGAGGTCAATATAGTTAGCAAAGAACAACCATGACAGATGTTCTTTGATGGTGCTACCAGACGGTCTGCTGCTGGAGTGGGGGTTGTGCTGATATCCCCACATAAATATATATTGCCTAACGGCTAATCATTGACAGAGCCGTGCACAAACAATGTGGCAAAATATAATGCGCTCATCATCGGTTTAAAGATGACTCTGCCACTGGGGGTGAACCATCTAGAGGTATATGGAGACTCTAAGCTCATTGTCAATCAAATGATAGGAGAATATGAAGTCAGACATGAAGCCCTCATTCCCTATCATCAGCTAGCCATTGAGCTAGCAGGGTATTTTAAGCAGTTTTATATCTATCATATATCTCGGAACGAGAACGTCTATGCAGATGCTCTTGCCGCACTAGCTGCAACATTGGCCATCTCGCCAGGAGAAGCTAAAAGCATTACTATTGGTAGCAGAGAACTCCTCCATCCAGACGCGGTGTTCCAAACCAAAGAGGTGTGCCAGACAGGCTTAACTCTGGAACCCTGTGATTGGCGATTTCCCTTCATAGATTATGCCTTATATGGAATACTGCCAGAGGATCCAAAGGAAGCCACCTCGATAAAGATGAAGGCCCCGAGATTTTACTATGATCAAACACTTCAGACTTTATATAGAAAGTCGAGTGATGGTCTCCTGTTACGCTGCATATCGAAAGCAGAAGCAGATGAAGTGCTGAGAGAAACACATGATGGAGTATGTGGAGCTCATCAGCCCGGTCCAAAACTCGGGGACCGCATAAGAAGGCTAGGATACTACTGGCCAAAAATGATTACCGAGGCAATGGCATACGCTAAGCGATGTCATGCATGCCAGTTACATTCTAATTTTATCCATCAACCCCCAGAATATTTGCACACCACTGTTGCTAGCTGGCCGTTTGAAGCATGGAGAATAGATATTGTGGGGTCAATAACTCCCCCGTCATACAGAGGACATCGGTTTATTCTTACAATAACTGATTATTTTTCAAGATGGGCCGAAGCCGTGCCCATGAGAGAGGTAAAAACGACAGATGTGATTAAGTTCATTAAATATCATGTCATTTACCGTTTTGGCATCCCTAGGAGGATCGTTCATGATAATGGACCTCAATTCATCAGCCAAGGGTTTTCAAGATTCTGTGATAAATTCAGAATCAAGGACATCGCTTCAACGCCATATAATCCCGCGGCAAATGGGTTGGCCGAAGTTTTCAACAAGACGTTTATTAAACTCCTTTGGAAATTCGTCTCTTCCAACAAAAGGGACTGGGATGAAAAGTTAGGAGAGTGTTTGTGGGCTTATCGCACCACCGTTCACACTCCAACAAAAACTACCCCTTCCTCCTTGGTTTATGGAAGTGAGGCCGTTTTACCTCTTGAAGTCCAAATACCATCATTAAGAGTAGTTTTAGCCACAAAGATGACGACAGAAGAGCACCATCAACAAAGATTGCGAGAACTAGAGGCGTTGAATGAAAAGCGTCTCAGGGCTCAACAACAAATTGAGTTGTATCAAGTCCGAATCTCGCGAACGTTCAATAAGAGCATTAAACCAAGGACTTTTAAGCAAGGAGACTTGGTTCTGGCTATTAAAAGGCCAATGGTTCTAACCCACAAAACTAAGGGTAAGTTTTGAACCCAAGTGGAAAGGACCGTTTATTGTCGAAACGGTATACTCTAGTGGAGCTTCTCACTTAATGAATCAGAACGGCGATAGGATGATGATGCCGATCAACGGCAAATTTCTAAAGAAATACTATGCTTAATGAACTGGAATCGTGACAGAGTGACTGTCACATCTGGTTCATGTCCCTAGAAGTATAACCATCCGCTTGTTCAAGTTACGCAAATGAGCACTTGAATCTCATTTAACTAAGGCATGTGCAATTAGGCACCTCTGCCGAAATCTGATGATCCTTGTAGATACCAAAAAAAAAAAAAAAAAAAAAAAAAAAAAAAAAAATTAATTTTTGCTAAGTGGGCACACCCGCGGGTTGCACCCGCGGGTTGCATCCCGCGGGATGCCACCCGCGGGAGCACCCGCGGGTTGCAACCCGCGGGAACCCCCGCGGGTTGCCACCCGCGGGAAGATTCCCGCGGGTTGCAACCCGCGGGAGGATTCCCGCGGGTTGCCACCCGCGGGAGGATTCCCGCGGGTGGCAACCCGCGGGGGCGATCCCGCGGGTTGCCACCCGCGGGTTGTTTTTCGTTGTTTCCCCGTTGTTTTATTTCCTATTTTATTTTCTTGATAATCCGTGATCCGCTTTTTCAGGAGAGAATTGAGCCGGATTTCGAGCTTCTTCGGTTTATAAAATACAAGAATTTTATGGGAGAGAGGACTTTTGACTTTTGGACTTTTGGATTGGGGGGAGATTCTTTCGGGAAGAGTCCAATTTTCCAGAGTCCAAATATCCAGAGAGGAGTTCCTCAATTCAGAGAGATCGGATCGTCAACGGAGTACAGAAACAAAGCTCCACCGCTGCCAGACCCACAAAAATAAAGGGGAATCGAAATCAATCGATCCCCATTCTTGTAATCTCGATTTTCTATTTTGTAATTTTTCTTTTATTGCTGTAATTCAAAATTAAATTGGCATATAAAGGAAGATTCAATTTTTCGGGCAAACAAGAATTGGCGACCACAGTGGGAGTTTGGGCGGCGCAATCCAATCTTTAAATTTTTTTTTTCGGAGCCTAGGCGTCATCGCCGGGTAACGATAAATAAATGTGAGGCGTCATCGCCCACCAAAATTGACAAGACGTCATCGTCTGTCAAAAAAAAAAAAAAAAAAAAAAAAAATTATGAGGCATCATCGCCCATAAAAAAAAAAAAAAAATTATGAGGCGTCATCGCCCATAAAAAAAAAAAAAAAAAAAAAAAAAGAAAAATTGAGGCGTCATCGCCCAAAAAAAAAAATGACAAGACGTCATCGTCTGTCAAAAAAAAAAAAAAAAAAAAAAAAAAATTGACAAGACTGGATACAACTCCAGGATGCAACCCGCAGATGGAATCTTGGGACCCGCGTGGACGCAACCCGCATATGGAAGCGCGGGATGCAACCCGCAGATGGAATCTTGGGACCCGCGTGGACGCAACCTGCATATGGAAGCGCGGGATGCAACCCGCAGATGGAATCTTACAACCCGCAGATGGAATCTTGGGACCCACATGGACGCAACCTGCATATGGAAGCACGGGATGCAACCCGCAGATAGAATCTTGGGACCCGCGTGGACGCAACCCGTATATGGAAGCGCGGGATGCAACCCGCAGATGGAATCTTGGGACCCGCGTAGACGCAACCCGCATATGGAAGCGCGGGATGCAACCCGCAGATGGAATTTTGGGACCCACATGGACGCAACCCACATATGGAAGCGCGGGACACAACCCGCAGATGGAAGCGCGGGCGCGGGACGCAACCCACAGATGGGTGGGACCCATCTGGGTCACCCGCACTTTTCTCCCTCTCTCCCGCACAAAAAAAAAAATAAAGAATAAAAATAATATTAATAAAAAAAAAAAGGGAAAGGGTGTTATCGCCCACAAAAAATTGACAAAGTTAAAAAAATAATAAATATTAAAAAAAAAAAAGGAAAAAAAAACATGCAGTATGAGTGCTCTACCCATGGGTTGTATCCAACGGATGCACCCGCGGATGCCAAAAAAATAAATAAATAAAATAAAATAAAATTAATTAAAATAAATAAATAAAAAAATATTAAAAAATATATAAAAATATAAACAAAAAAAAGTAAATAAATAAAAATAAACAAAAAAATAATAATAAATAAAAATATATTTGCAAGGCCTCATCGCTTACCAAAATAAATAAATAAATAATAAAAAAATAAAATGTTAGGCGTCATCACCTAAAAAAAAAAAGGACATCATTGCAAACAAAAAAAAAGAGAGATAAAGAAATAAAAATGTATATATAAAATAAAATAAAAAAAAAAAATGATGAACCGCCCAACGCCGATAAGGCTACGGGAAGAGAATAAATTTCTCGCCAACCCTACCATACTGGGGGTAAAAAGTATGAATTACCCAACGCCGACAAGGCTACGGGGAGAGAATGAATTTCTCGCCAACCCCACCATGCTGGGGGTAAAAAGCATGAACCGCCCAACGCCGACAAGGCTACGGGGAGAGAATAAATTTCTCGCCAACCCCACCATACTGGGGGTAAAAAGTATGAATTGCCCAATGCCGCTAAAGCTACGGGGAGAGAATAAATTTCTCGCCAACCCCACCATACTGGGGGTAAAAAGTATGAATTACCCAACGCCGACAAGGCTACGGGGAGAGAATAAATTTCTCGCCAACCCCATCATACTGGGGGTAAAAAGTATGAATTGCCCAACGCCGCTAAAGCTACGGGAAGAGAATAAATTTCTCGCCAACCCCATCATACTGGGGGTAAAAAGTATGAATTACCCAACGCCGACAAGGCTACGGGAAGAGAATAAATTTCTCGCCAACCCCATCATACTGGGGGTAATAAGTATGAACTGCCCAACGCCGACAAGGCTACGGGAAGAGAATAAATTTCTCGCCAACCCCATCATACTGGGGGTAATAAGTATGAACCGCCCAACGCCGACTAGGATACGGGAAGAGAATAAATTTCTCGCCAACCCCACTATGCTGGAGGTAAAAAGCATGAATCACCCAACGCCGCTAAGGCAAAGGGAAGAGGAAAAGTTTGGCATTTAAGCCCAAATGAAATCCTCGACAACTCACTATGCTGAGGATAATAGCATGGCTAGCCCAACTCAAACGGTAGTTGGTAAAGGCAAAATCAAACCCGTTGATAGCTGGGGGTTTGCTAAAAATCCCACGACAAATCTGTCACAACAGTATTCTTATCCGAATATAAGAATACATCACTGCCCTAAGCTGCTAAGGCAAAGGAAAGAGGAAAAGTTTGGTATTTAAACCCAAACGAAATCCTTGACAACTCACCATGCTGAGGGGAATAGCATGGCTAGCCCGACTCAAACGGTAGTTGGTAAAGGCAAATCAAACCCGTTGATAGCTGGGGGTTTGCTAAAAATCCTAATCAGATAAATCTCCTGTCACGTTAAGATTTCACCTCTGACAGCAAAACTTTTCTTGTCATTTTGCTCTAACAGAGCAAGCAACACTCCAAAATATTAGTCAAGTTAAAATCATACCTCTGACATCATAATTCAAAATCAAATGAGATAAGATCCGATTAAATCCCCTGTCACGTTAAGATTTCACCTCTGACAGAAAAGAAAATTCACACTTCATCAAGTCCAACATTATAACCTCTGATGAACGTGCTTTTGATATCGTTAAGTTAAAAATTACCTCTGACGAAAATCATCTCCCTATCAAGTTAACAGTTACCTCTGATAGTCCGATTCCAAAACTAAATACGTTAACCGTCACCTCTGTTTAGTCAGCTTGACCCTATCACGACCAGATCCTCTGAATAGGTTAAACTCCAAGACACGTTTAATGTCACCTCTGTCTTTTCCTGATTCGTCATACTAGATGTCACTGAACGGTTAGGATTAAAATAAGCACGTTAATATTATACCTCTGCTTGACCTAAAATAAGCACGTTAACATTATACCTCTGCTTGTCCTCTAATGAGTACGTTAAAATCATACCTCTGCTTGTTATGGAATCAATAAATATATTAACAGTTATCTCTATCGACCAAATTTTTTAAAAGGTCTATAACCAAAATTAAAGAATCCAAAGTATTTCGAAATTCAGTACGGTTCAATATAGAACTTCGAAAACTTTGGAGGGGGTTATGTAGATACCAAAAAAAAAAAAAAAAAAAAAAAAAAAAAAAAAAATTTAATTTTTGCTAAGTGGGCACACCTGCGGGTTGCACCCGAGGGTTGCATCCCGCGGGATGCCACCCGCGGGAAGATTCCCGCGGGTTGCAACCCGCGGGAGGATTCCCGCGGGTTGCCACCCGCGGGAGGATTCCCGCGGGTGGCAACCCGCGGGGGCGATCCCGCGGGTTGCCACCCGCGGGTTGTTTTTCGTTGTTTCCCCGTTGTTTTATTTCCTATTTTATTTTCCTGATAATCCGTGATCCGCTTTTTCAGGAGAGAATTGAGCCGGATTTCGAGCTTCTTCGGTTTATAAAATACAAGAATTTTATGGGAGAGAGGACTTTTGACTTTTGGACTTTTGGATTGGGGGGAGATTCTTTCGGGAAGAGTCCAATTTTCCAGAGTCCAAATATCCAGAGAGGAGTTCCTCAATTCAGAGAGATCGGATCGTCAACGGAGTACAGAAACAAAGCTCCACCGCTGCCAGACCCACAAAAATAAAGGGGAATCGAAATCAATCGATCCCCATTCTTGTAATCTCGATTTTCTATTTTGTAATTTTTCTTTTATTGCTGTAATTCAAAATTAAATTGGCATATAAAGGAAGATTCAATTTTTCGGGCAAACAATCCTGACCCGATCATCTTGGTATATGCAGGTTAAGTTACGTAGTTGAGCCTTGAACCGCCTCCACTTGTTCAAGTTACGCATATGAGCACTTGGACTTCTTCATAAAACTCTTGGTATGTGCAAATTGAGCACCTCTACCGAAATCTGATGATCCTGACCCGATCATCTTGGTATGTGCAGTTCAAGTTACGCAGTTGAGCCTTGAACCGCCTCCACTTGTTCAAGTTACGCATATGAGCACTTGGACTTCTTCGTAAAACTCTTGGCATGTGCAAATTGAGCGCCTCTGCCGAAATCTGATGATCCTGACCCGATCATCTTGGTATGTGCAGTTCAAGTTACGCAGTTGAGCCTTGAACCGCCTCCACTTGTACGCATATGAGCACTTGAACTTCTTCATCAAAACTCTTGGCATGTGCAAATAGATCACCTCTGCCGAAATCCGATGATCCTGACCCGATCATCTTGGTATGTGCAGTTCAAATTACGCAGTTGAGCCTTGAACTGCCTCCAATCAAATTCTAGGCATGTGCAATTGAGCACCTCTGCCGAAATCTGATGATCCCGACCCGATCATCTCGGTATTAGCAATCCAAGTTACGCAGTTGAGCCTTGGAATGTTCTACCAAAACAAATGAACTATTTTTGATGACAAGTTATTTGTTGTGCAAGCAAATTTTCTAGCCAACAAATAAAAGAATCAAAAGAGTCATCTTTATTCATCAATCAAAAAGAATGAATTTACAAAAGAATTCAAAGAACCATTAAGGTTTTCTCTTCTATTACAAGTTCTTATTACAAAAAGAATAGAACAAAAGAAAACTATGGATCTCCTAGGAGCCTCAACTTATTCATTGTCTCGTCAATCACTCGACGATGAGTCTCCTCCACGGAGTGTTGAGCCTGCCGGCGTAAGTCGTCGTCATTTATTGCGAGTTGAGTCAACCGCTGACGAGACTCTTCGATAGCACGGCTTCTTATTGTCTCCTCCTACTCAAGCTGTCCTCGTTGGAGGATCAGCTCTTCCCGTTTCTTAACGGATTCCCCTAACGGAGACTCGTTGGCTTCCAAGATAGCCCGAGCCTTAGAAATAGTCTCCCTGGCTCTAAGGATGGCGGCCTGACTCCCCTCAATCTCGAAGTCTACCTCCTCCAAACCTCTAAGAATAGACTCTTGACTGGCTTGAAGTTCTGCCAACTCCCGCGACCATCCTTCTTCCTGTCGCCTCAATTCCTCTTTACGCGCTGCTAACTCTACCCGAAGCCGCGCCAGCTCTATCTCAGTGATCGCTTCCACATCCGCTTGACGAACTGTGTTTAGCGTGTTCACTTACTCTTCTAAGGCTATAAGGCGGGCCCGGTAAGGAGCTGCTCGGTCTTGTCTCCCGATCCTTTCAATATTATCCAAATAGCTGGACAACATCGGACGTACAAGACTAAGGAAATCTCTTCCGTCAAGGATCATCCCGATGCATCTCCTTAGCAACCGCATAAAGTCATTAACACTGTGGTTGAAGAATTCTTCAAGAGGATCCACAGTGTCTGTATTTAAGGCAGGCAGCGCTAAAGAAGATGTCGTTGGGGGAGGAGTGGTGTCCGCTGGAGTCGAGAAGGAAGAAGCATGTCCCTGTACCAGGTTCATAATATGTGGGGCCAGTAAAGCCAATGCAGACTTGGCAGAACTGGGGACCCGAGAAGAAGTATCATTTGTACCGATCACTCGGGCAGCGCCACCAATAGGGGAAGATGAGAGAGTGTTTCCACCCGAAGTTCCTCCTGTGGTAGAAGTGGCTTCAAATGAGAACTTCAAATTTTCTTCGTCTCCCGCTGGCAGAAGACTTGGAGCTGGAGGAGTCGCATGTGTCTCAACAGCCATAATGGTAGAAGATATTAATATTGCTGGCTGAGGAGCAGAGGGTGTACCAACAACTACCGAAAAGGTCTCTTTGGAGCAGACCGTTAGTGTTGGAGACGACAGACTTGGGGATGGCGTAGCTTCTCTTGCTGCAGTCTCGACAATCACCTCTATCCTATCATCACTCCCAAGTTCGTCAATTGGGGGAACTGAAGAAGGAGCAGAGGGAGGAGTTGTCGTAAAGTAGTCTGCATCAAACTCGTTTGCAGAGCTACCCAAACCACCCGCCAAGCCAGTTGTGCCAAATAATCCACCTTCTCCTCAGATTCTCCCCTGGTAGTCGAATGCATCGGCGAGTGGGGCTGACCACCTGCATTTTAGAAAGCAAACAAACAGTGTTACATATAATGATGAAATGAATAATGGACAGAAGATAGAATATAAAAAAACCATACCAGGAGATATAAGCCCAGTAGTCGGACTTGAAGGGGGAACCATCGTTGTTTCTAGGAGCGCACCCGTTTCGCTACCTTGAGGTTGCATCGCAGAGTGCTCGACAGATTCGGCGGTTGGGGGAATTGGGATCTCAGTAGCACCTAGAGCTTCAGCAGGTCTACTCTCATCTGCCGGCGCCGGAGGCAAAGCTGAGGCCAGCAAGTCTGAAGCAAACTTGACCGCCACCTCTTGAGGGACTAAGAGGGTCCCTGGGGCTAATTTTTGCTTCTTCTTCTTCGGTTCGCCTCTTACAGATCCACGATGTTTAATGGTTGGACTCCAGGGATGGGGAACCAAATCTTGAGGGGCACCACCATCATCATCGTCATCATCTTTTCCATTATCGTCATCTCCATCAGAGTTGCCCAAGTCTGATGGATCGGCCGCCGCACCAAGGAATTCGTCCATTCCTTTTACGCTTACCCTTTTGGCCCCTTTACGGCTAAAGTAGTAGGCCTCTATCTCCTTGCAGCAGCTGCGATTGATAGAGAAGTTGGGCACGTCGGCATTGGCAACACTGAACCAGGTGCAGAAGCTTAATACCATGCTTAGCTCTGGCGATTTTAGGGGTAGCATAAATTCTTTCCGGTTCCTCCAGCAACAAAGTGGAACCAGCCTCGTGCCCCTGCATACAAATTTCTCTCGTACGCCAACTCTTTATTTGGATTTCCTACATAAAGCTGCGTATATCCAAATTGACGAGCAAATCTGCTCGGGATATACGGCTCTATGTAGCACATGGTGTCTTACCTGTACACCAAGTGTCCGGAGCGAATATTCAACAGCCACCAGAAGGCCCCTGAAGATAAGTTGGTGAACTGGTTTGCTCCCAAAATATCTTTAAATTTAGATCCATACTCTCCCCCAGGGAGTCTGGGAAGCAGCGGAAGATCTCATAGTTTTGATGATGACGGAGTGTCTGTCGGATTTGAGACATGTAGTTGCTCTTCCAGACGGAGCGCTCGTACTTCTCAACGAAGAACGGTTTATCATTTGGGTTGTAATCCGCAGCACTCATCAAACACGGACAGTGCATGACTAGCCACGCCATTAAATAGGTGTAGGGCATCTCCACCCTTGGGTGTGGTGTCTTCACCGTAGCAGCTTCTTTGGCCGCTTTTCCCTTTCCATCTTTGCCTTTGTTCTTTTCTGCTGGTATAAAGCTGTTGCAGAGGGCCCGAAGCCCGCTCTGGAGGTTGGCAACCATTGCTGGTAATAACCCAAATGGTCATCCATATGCCAATAGAACGATAGGATAGACGACGTTCTTTGCAATAGCTTCCTTAGGCAGTGAAGGGACGACACATCTCTTCAGCCATAACATTAAGAAGCCAGCAAGGAGACCCTTCTCAGAAATAGGGAACTGGGCTTGATAATGGAAGCTCTGAAAGGCCGTGTCAGGACTGAATCCCCCTTCATTTGACTCGGTCATATATGATGTGGCTTCTAAGTTGGAGATACGCTCCTTCACTTCTTCGATTCTGACGGGAGGGCGTCCACGAACTATAGGGAGACTCTCTTTCAAATTGATGAAAAGATAGTCTGCCCACTTCTTATCACCAACTCCCTGGTTCCTTACTCCAGCCAGATTAGCGCAAATATGATAGTGGTACATCATTTCCCAATAAGTTTGGTAGATGTGCTCATCCCCCGCTTTCGGCATCTTCAATTCTTCAGCAGTGGGGATATATTCTTCATAAGGGATCTCGGCCATTGATAAACCCGACACTTCGAACATTTCGTGGAGAGCAAATCCTAGCTCACCCACCGGTGTAAAGAAGGTGCCGATTTCAGGGTTATACATCTCCAGTAGGCTGAACAAGTGGTATGCACTTTGAGGCAAGCCAAACTGGATGTTTCTAATGGATTTGTACAAGCCAATTTCCTTGAGGGTCTGCTCATGGGTGTCCAGGATGTGTTTGACAAGTCTGAACCACCATATGTTGCCTGAGGAGTGGAGCCATCCAGGCATTCTAAAGTCTTTGGCGGGGTACTGTCCACCCTTGGCTAAGAACTCGCTAAGCAAAGTCTTAGCACGAATTGGGACTTCACCAACATAGTGCTCTTTTGTAACTCTGCCTGGGAGGAGCCCCGTAATACATCTAGGGGGACCGTCTTGGAAAGCACCATTTGTACCAAACTTGCCGGTCGCAACACTATCATATTCACGAGTTAGCTCAAAATCTAGCTTGCGATGGGAAGAAAACCTCTGGAGATACACAAAGGGGTAGTTACGCTCCATGTCAGGCAGAAACATGAGCAGATCCCCGGCCTGATACAGCCACTTGCCCTCCTCTTTAAAGAGGACCTCATCCGAGTGCTCTATAGCATCTCCAAAAAGGAACGCCGGCTTTTCCAACGCCTCCCGGTTTGTAGCTTCAAAGGGAGCATCAGTAATGGTCTCCCGTGCAGTAGCAGGGTTGTATTTGATTAGCTTCTCCCTGCGCTCACTCAAACTTGGCTTGTATGCGGCAAAAACAGTTGTGAAGCGAAACTGGGTGACTGAGTCTGCACCCCCGCCATGGCCAAAGTGATGCCTTTGGGAGATTGGATCCACTGAATAGCCAACTGCAAAGAAAGAATTAAGAGTTAGAAAAAGTTTCTACAAAAACAGAAAATTTTTCTAAGTATGAAAACGCGGAGCTAAAGGTAACTCCGCGCGAAGTTAAGTGAAATAAACGCGAAGCTAAGGATGATAACTTCGTGTTTACAAACACAAAGCTAAAATTCTAACCTCGCGTCGGAACGCGATAGTCAGCAAAAATAACTTCGCATTTAAAACGTGGAGGTAACGCGATAGCTTCGCGTGGAGGAAGATCAGAGATCTTTTCCTTCTTCTCCAAGCCATTTGGCCGAAGTACGGCGTTCTCGCCGGTAAAAGAAATGATTGGCCGGTTAAAACTGAGCCAAATCACTCTGAAAATGTTCTAAAAAGACCCAAAAGTGAGGTTCTTACCTCCGATAGGCGAGGTGTGGACAGGTTCGCCGCTGCTTGCGCCAGTCGCCGATGGCGAGGCCGCGCGTGAAGAAGCACGAGTCTTGGGTGTCATTGCTTGAAATCTTGAAAGAAATCAACGAAAATCGAGTCAAAAATCGCTCGGTCGCCTGAGTCGCCTGGGTCGCCGGAGTTCTGGAGCTCTAATTTCTTGAAAATCCTTCGAGTGAAGTGAGGAAGCAGAGGAGACTCCATTTAAACGAAAAAAGCCGCCCCTTGGAATTCGACGCGAGAATCGGAGCGATTCCTGATCAGTTACTCTCCAAAACACGAAGCTATTAGCTCCGCGTGGTGATGAAAAACGCGAAGTTATTAGCTCCGCGCAACTACACAAAACGCGAAGTTAATTTGGTATTTTAGCTACGCGTTTCTATAAGAAGCTTGGACTTGGCAAGCGTAATCAGGCGCCTCTGCCAAAATCTGATGATTATAACAACGATCATCTTGGCATGTGCAGTTCAAGTTACGCATCAGAGCCTGGAACTGCCTCCATCAAACTAAGACATGTGCAATTAGGCGCCTTTGTCTAAGTTAAATGATCTTCACCCGATCATTTCGGTACTAACAGTCTAAGTTAAGCAAATGAGCCTTGGATTGTTTTACCAAAACGATGAACCATCTATTTGTTGAGCAAGCAAGACTCTTGAAGCCAACAGATAAAGAGAAAAAGAGTTATCTTTATTCATAAAGCAAAAGGATTACAAAAAGAAGAGGGAGTTATATCTCTCCCAAAAACTTCAACCTATTTGTCGACTCATCAATAGCTCAATAACAACGAGTCTTCTCTACGGAGTATTGAGCTTCCTGGCGCAAGTCATTGCCATTTTTGCTGGGTCAATCGCTGATGAGATTCTTTTCCAGCTCAATTTCTTGGTTCACATGCAAAAGATCTCCTCTGCAAATGTCAAATATGATCTGTTTAAAGTTCTTAGTGCATCATCTGGATATACTACTACAAGAATTCTAATGAAGATGCACAAGTTGAATTCGATATGCTACAAGCCCTTAGATGATCATCTCTATCGCTTTGGAAAGCGATAGAGATTATCATCTAACAAAAATGGTTCTCAAGAAAACTTAATGAGCTACCGCAGAGTTCTTGTAACTCCTTCAAAAGTTTACCTTTTGGAGCCGAGCTTGAAACCTACAACTATGTTGAAAAGCATATGCTTCTGGCTTCCTTAGAGTTACTTTTGCTGATGAAGAACGGTGCATAGTCAGCCTTTGAGGATACATCAGGGGATAGCTACGCTCCATACTGGGTAGAAATATCAGCAAGTCACCAGATTGGTAGAGCCACATGCACTCCTCTTCAAAAAGGATCTGGTCCGAATACTCCACTGCAAAAGAAGAATCAAGAGTTAGAAAAAGATTGACAAAACTCGAAAAATCTTCTAAGTATAAAAATGCGGAGCTAAAACTAACTCCGCGCGCAGCTAAGGAAATAGCCTCGCATTGAAACGCGACTGCTAGTCAAAAATTGCCCCGCGTTTCAAGCGCGAGGATGAGGCGATAGCTTCGCGTAGAAGAAGACTAGAGTTCTTCTCCGTCTTTTCCTTCTTCTCCAAGCCTTACGGTCGGAAAATGGCGATCTCGCCGGTTAAAAAAAATGATGATTGGTCGGTTAAAACCGAGCCAAAACACTCCAAAATTGTTCTAAGGAGTGCAAAAATTTGAGATTTCTACCTCCAATGGGTGCGGCATGAACTGGTTCGCCGTTGTATCCACTCCCTCGGCCGCTACTGCCGTTGCTAGCACCGGCCGCCGATAATGAGGAAGCGCGCAAGGCTATGCTCCTCTTGAGCGACATTCCAATGATGAAAAAACTAAGAATCAAAGGAGGTCCGGTTGAAGATCATCGGTCGCTTGAGTCACCTGGGTCGCCTGAGCTCTGGACTCTTGAAAATTCTTCGGATGAAATAAAGAAGAAGAAGAGCCAGAAGCTCTATTTAAATGATCTGCCTCTTGGTATTCGGCGCCAGAGTCGGAGTAGAAGTAATTAATAAGCCATTAATGAGCAATTACTTGGCAATTACTCACTGAAAAGTGAAGCTATTTAGCTTCGCATGGTAATGAAACGCGAAGATAAACTTGGTATTTTAACTCCACGTTTTCAGTTTGAAAATCCAAAGTATTTCAAAATTTGGTAAATTCTAAGTCATTTTGAAAACTTTGGAGGGGGTTCTGTTGGCAGTGAAAATTTCTAAGTAAATAGGATTTTCCACAATAGAACGCGGAGCTAACTCTGTAGTTTCGCATTTGGCTATTTTAGCCACGCGTTTGAGTAAAACGCGAAGCTATTCAATAGCACCGCATTAACCCCGCGTTCCGGTTTCTTTAGCTCCGCATTTTGATGAGATTATCTCCGCGTGAGCAGAAAACCAGAATCTCAAATTGATTGAGATTATGATTTGGGGTTATCCAGTTACTCAAATCAAGTCCGATCAGAACTCTAAATCAAGATATTTAAATCAAAACTAAGATATTTAATTGGAATCCTTGATGAATTCAAATTCTATTTAGATAGAAACTCTTGTATCATCCTAGGGCTATAAATACCCTCTTGGGGAAGTCCTAGAGGTCTTCTTTTTGGGCATCTGAGATCTCTCGTTGAAATTTTTGAGCAGTTCAAGTTACGCATAGAGCCTTGAACGAATCAAGACCAAAGAGATCAGTTCTACAATCGGCCGCCATCTTCAAAAGAGAAGATTTCGTCGTCCGATCGTTCAAAGGAGCTGCTTGACATATCCCATCGCTACACAGATCCCACATCTCATTGTAAAAGAGAGCGATTAAGATATAAAATCCTCTCATTTGTTCTTCTTTTTCTATTGTTCACTTTCATTGTAATTCAAGTTTATTCAATGGAAGCAAGGAAAGGAATTTCTGCTGCGAACAATATGTTAACATCATATCTCCGCTCATATTCTATGAGATATGTTAACAATTACCTCTGTCTACCAAATCCTTTACACGTCTGATAGCCAAAATTTAAAAATTCAAAGTATTTCGAAATTCAGTACAGCTTAATATATAACTTCGAAAACTTTGGAGGGGGTTATGTAGACACAAAAAAAAGAAAAAAAAGGGGGAATAATCCCCGCGGGTTGCTACCCCGTGGGAATTATTCCCGCGGGTTGCAACCCGCGGGAATAATTCTCGCGGGAGCAACCCGCGGGAATAATTCTCGCGGGAGCAACCCGCGGGAATAATTCCCGCGGGTGAGCCACCCGCGGGAACAATTCCCGCGGGTGAGCCACCAGCGGGAACTTCCGCGGGTGGGCACCCGCGGGAGATCCCGCGAGTTGCACCCCGCAGGAAGTTCCCGCGGGTTGCAACCCGCGGGAGCTTCCATGGGTTGCAACCCGCGGGATGTCCTCCGCTTCTCGTTCCGCTTCCGTGGTAATCCGGATTTTTGGAGATTAATTATACAGATTTGACTGGGATTTGAGGGGAGAATTTAAGCCGGATTGGAAGCGCTCTTCAATCTATAAAATTAGGAGCGGAGTTCAGAACTGTTTGCTCGAAAATTGCATCTTTGATTCCATTGCAAAAAATATTTGAATTACAACGAATTAAGATTACAAAATAATCCGAGAAATTACAAGAACGGGAATATTAATTTATTCCCTTTTTTATGTGGGTTCGGGTGGCGATGAAGTCTTGTTAATGCCTCCGTTGACCATCCGACCAGGAGAAGATGGCTCTGCTCTTTTCCTTGATCTCACGAGCTCGCCCGTAATCGTCCCAAAGTCTTCCAATCCAAAAGTCCTATCTCCAATTAAATTCCTGTGTTTTATAGGCCGAAGAAGCTCCAAATCCTGCTTCAATTATTCCTGAAAAATCAGATCACGGAATATTAGCGAAATAAAATAGGAAACAAATAATCTGAAAAGAACGGAAAATAACCCGCGGGTTGGCACCTGCGGGATCGCTCCCGTGGGTGGCAACCCGCGGGACACCCACGGTAATCCTCCAGCGGGTGGCAACCCGCGGGTGTGCCCACTTAGCAATTTTCAAATTTTTTTTTTTTTTTTTTTTTGTATCTACATAACCCCCTCCAAAGTTTTCGAAGTTCTGTATTGAACCATACTGAATTTCGAAATACTTTGGATTATTTAATTTTGGTTATAGACCTTTTAAAAAATTTGGTCGATAGAGATAACTGTTAACATATTCATTTATTCAATAACAAGCAGAGATATGATTTTAACGTACTCATTAGAGGACAAGCAAAGGTATGATGTTAACATGCTTATTTTAGGTCAAGCGGAGGTATAATATTAACGTGCTTATTTTAATCCTAACCGTTCAGTGACATCTAGTATGACGAATCAGGAAAAAACAGAGGTGACATTAAACGTGTCTTGGAGCTTAACCTATTTAGAGGATCTGGTCGTGATAGGGACAAGCTGACTAAACAGAGGTGACGGTTAACGTATTTAGCTTTGGAATCGTACTATCAGAGGTAACTGTTAACTTGATAGGGAGATGATTTTCGTCAGAGGTGATTTTTAACTTAACGATATCAAAAGCACATTCATCAGAGGTTGTAATCTTGGACTTGATGAAGTGTGAATTTTCTTTTCTGTCAGAGGTGATTTTTTTAACGTGACAAGGGATTTAATCGGATCTTATCTCATTTGATTTTGAATTATGATGTCAGAGGTATGATTTTAACTTGACAAATATTTTGGAGTGTCGCTTGCTCTTTTGGAGCAAAATGACAAGAGAAGTTTTACTGTCAGAGGTGAAATCTTAACGTGACAAGGGATTTAATCGGATCTTATCTCATTTGATTTTGAATTATGATGTCAGAGGTATGATTTTAACTTGACAAATATTTTGGAGTGTCGCTTGCTCTGTTGGAGTAAAATGACAAGAAAAGTTTTGCTGTCAGAGATGAAATCTTAACGTGACAGGAGATTTATCTGATTAGGATTTTTAGCAAACCCCCAGCTATCAACAGATTTGATTAGGCTTTACCAACTACCGTTTGAGTTGGGCTAGCCATGCTATTCCCCTCAGTATGGTGAGTTGTCGAGGATTTCGTTTGGGCTTAAATGCCAAACTTTTCCTCTTCCCTTTGCCTTAGCAGCTTAGGGCAGTGATGTATTCTTATATTCGGATAAGAATACTGTTGTGACAGATTTTCATGGGATTTTTAGCAAACCCCCAGCTGTCAACGGGTTTGATTTGCCTTTACCAACTACCGTTTGAGTTGGGCTAGCCATGCTATTACCCTCAGCATGGTGAGTTGTTGAGGATTTCGTTTGGGCTTAAATGCCAAACTTTTCCTCTTCCCTTTGCCTTAGCAGCTTAGGGCAGTGATATATTCTTATATTCGGATAAGAATACTGTTGCGACAGATTTATCGTGGGATTTTTAGAAAATCCCCAGCTATCAACGGGTTTGATTTTGTCTTTACCAACTACCGTTTGAGTTGGGCTAGCCATGCTATTATCCTCAGCATAGTGAGTTGTCGAGGGTTTCGTTTGGATTTAAATACCAAACTTTTCCTCTTCCCTTTGCCTTAGCGGCGTTGGGCAATTCATACTTTTTAACCCCAGTATGGTGGGGTTGGCGAGAAATCTATTCTCTTCCCGTAGCTTAACGGCATTGGGTGATTCATACTTTTTACCCCCAGTATGGTGGGGTTGGCGAGAAATCAATTCTCTTCCCGTAGCTTAACGGCATTGGGTGATTCATACTTTTTACCCCCAGTATCGTGGGGTTGGCGAGAAATTTATTCCCTTCCCGTAACTTTAGCAGCGTTGGGCAATTCATACTTTTTACCCCCAGTATGGTGGGGTTGGCGAGAAATCTATTCTCTTCCCGTAGCTTAACGGCATTGGGTGATTCATACTTTTTACCCCCAGTATGGTGGGGTTGGCGAGAAATCTATTCTCTTCCCGTAACTTAACGGCATTGGGTGATTCATACTTTTTACCCCCAGTATGGTGGGGTTGGCGAGAAATTTATTCCCTTCCCGTAGCTTTAGCGGCGTTGGGCAATTCATACTTTTTACCCCCAATATGGTGGGGTTGGCGAGAAATTTATTCTCTTCCCGTAGCCTTGTCGGCGTTGGGTAATTCATAATAAATTTTTTTTTTATTATGGGGGTTTAAATTAACCGCCCTGAGCTCGTTTTGGGAATTGTTGTGAGCCCAAGTGGTACCTTTAGACCACACACATTAGATGTGTCGGAGTTAGCTCTAACTCCTTTTTTATTCAGCTTTGAGCTGAACTGCTCCAGCGTCAATCAACGCTTGAATTTTATCTTTTAAGATAAAACAATTTTTTGTGGGGTGACCTACAATCCGATGGTATAGGCAGTAATTCGGATCGTTAGTCTTCCCAATTTCTTCAGGCCTCTTGCTTTCCGGCAAGTTGAGCATCTTGCGTTTGCTGAGTAGGTTGAACATAGTAGCAGTATGTTCATCCTTGAACGAATACTACTTTTGAAGTCTGGGTGACTTTGCTGTGTTGCTTGTAGTTGGCCATCTTTTCTGCTTCGGTGTACTTTCTACCGCCATTGCCATTATGTCTTTCCCTTTGGAACGGGAAAACTGGAATGGAGGTTCATTTGTACTGCATCCGGTTGCAGACTGTTGTTCTTCGAGGCGTCGAAGTATTTCTTCAGCCTGTTCACCCTGTTTAAGCAGATCTTTCCATGATTTGGGTTTGACCGAGCCCATCTTGTCTAGGATATCGGTCAACATGTTGTGTCTGCAGGTTTCCACTAGAGTATCATGCGTCATGCCATGTGGGCATCGAACAGAAAGTTCTCGGAACCGCCTGATATAAGCTTTGACCATTTCGCCTTCTTCTTGCTTCGCTGCTAGCAAAGATAATATGGAGACTTCTGTATCATCTTCAAAGAATCGGGTTAGGAACTCACGTTCTACATCAGCCCATGATTTAATTGTTCCCTGGGGTAGCTGCATGAACCAGGTAAATGCGGGCCCCCGTAAAGTGCTCACAAATATCTTAGTCATAGTTGGATCATTCCCCATGAGATGTCCTGTCTGTGAGAGGAAGTAGAAGATGTGCTGTTGCGGCGAACATTTACCGTCGAATGACTGAAGGTTCAACGGTTTGTATTTTGCAGGGTAAGGTACGGTCTCCCATTCTATGGGATAAGGACGTACTACCATTACCTCTTGTAGCTTCTTGCGATGAAGAAGAGCTTGTAGTTGGTTCTCCATCTTCTCTATTTTCTCTGCGTGAGGGTTGATGGTAACCTTCATTTCCTCTTCCTCTCTTGAATGAGGAGGAATTTCTTCATTCTCATTCTCGCTGTCCTCATTTATCTGGACAGGCTGTTTTCCTTTCTGCCGACCAGAAACGGACGACGATGATTGGTTCTTTCTAGTTTGGGCTAACAACTCAAGTAAAAGTTGTTTCATTTCTTCTATGGTCTCCTCTTGCTGTTCGAGACATTTTTCTTGTCTCTCAAGTCTTTAGAGACCTCTTCTAGAAGCTCGCCCTCTGGTTCGATAGAAACTCCTTTTGACCCTGGAGTAATTTTCTTATCCGAAAGGTTATTTCTGACCACCTTTTTGCCTTTATTAACCATATTTGATGAGGCAGCAGGTAGATCGGTTCCAGAGTACGCCTTTTTCACCGTCCGTATTCTTTTAGGTTCGTTGATCCGCTCAAAAAGTTATCGTTTTGAATTGCACTGGCAGTTTGATAGAACAGTTGAGATCAGCTGTTCACATTGGCAGTGAGGAACATTTTGTGAGGAGTTCTTCTTCCAATTGAGATACTCTCTCAAATCTTGAGGTATCTTCTCCTCTCTATTTGCATCTTGACGCATTTTGCGTCGCAAATTTGGTTCATAATACTGGAGAGTTTGTAATATTTCAGGGCTGAGCTCTTTTCCAGCATTAGATTGTTCTCCAACCCTTCTGCGGATTCTTCTGGAGTGCACACTAGTCTGAGTAGTTGTGTGGGCTCCGCACGCCTCTGATAGAGAGATTAAAATTCTTGGTGTATGTTGCGTGCTCATCATAGGCGTGCTCGAAGAGACATTAGGGTTGTGTTCATTGAACGTAACCCGTCGATTACATCTGCGGGATGCAACCCGCGGCTGCAACTGTGGGTTTATACCCGTGGGTTCGCTCCTGCGGGGAGCAACCCGCGGGTTGGCACCTGTGGTTGCAAGCAGCGGGATGACACCCGCGGTTGGCACCCGCGGGTTGGCACCCGCGGTTGGCAACCGCGGGTTGCCTCCCGGTTTTGGCAACCGCGGGTTGCCTCCCGCGTTTGGCAACCGCGGGTTGCCTCCCGCGTTTGGCAACCGCGGGTTGCCTCCCGTGGTTGCAAGTCGCAGGTTTGCACCTGTGGGGTTGCTTCCGAGGTTTTTTACCGTCCCGGATTTTTCTGTCCCGGAATTTTCTGCAAATTTTGCTGTATGAATGAGACGTGCTCGTTGAGTTTTACGCCTCAAATTTTTCTTTTGGGAGCGGGTCAGGGACTGGTTTGACTTTTGGCTTGACTTTGGAACGGGCGATAACGTCGTGTTCTTGACAGACGATGACGTCTTGTCAGTTCGAACGGGCGATGACGCCTCATAAGTTTTCATAGGCGATGACGCCTTTTGATTTCCAGTGGGCGATGACGCCTCACCTTTTTTCATCGTCGCCCGGCGATGACGCCTAGGCTCCTAATCAAAGGAAGAAAGATATTCCTCATATTTTTGTTGGTCAACTTCTATGACCAGCGTCTCAACTATTGAGCCAATTGGCACCCGGTCAGACTGCGCCACCAGATTCTCTGTCGTAAACAGAGGGGCTCCCACTGTGGTCGCCAGTTCTTGTTCGTCCGAAAATTGCATCTTTGATTCCATTGCAAAAATTATTTGAATTACAACGAATTAAGATTACAAAATAATCCGAGAAATTACAAGAACGGGAATATTAATTTATTCCCTTTTTTTATGTGGGTTCGGGTGGCGATGGAGTCTTGTTAATGCCTCCGTTGACCGTCTGACCAGGAGAAGATGGCTCTACTCTTTTCCTTGATCTCACGAGCTCGCCCGTAATCGTCCCAAAGTCTTCCAATCCAAAAGTCCTATCTCCAGTTAAATTCCTGTGTTTTATAGGCCGAAGAAGCTCCAAATCCTGCTTCAATTATTCTTGAAAAATCGGATCACGGAATATTAGCGAAATAAAATAGGAAACAAATAATCTGAAAAGAACGGAAAACAACCCGCAGATTGACACCTGCGGGATCGCTCCCGTGGGTGGCAACCCGCGGGATCGCTCCCGCGGGTGGCAACCCGCGGGATCGCCCCCACGGGTTGGCACCCGCGGGAATCCTCAGCGGGTGGCAACCCGTGGGGGCTCCCGCGGGATGCAACCCGTGGGTGTGCCCACTTAGCAATTTTCAAATTTTTTTTTTAAAAAAATTTATTTATTTTTATTTTTTATTTTTTTGGTATCTACAAGAACAGAGGAGATTCTTTGGAGAGGGGATTTTCCAGAGACGGGGGAGTCCAAAAAGGAGAGATATACGTCTTCTCTAGAGTCCAAAAATCCACAGAGAAAATTTCCAATCCAGATCGGATCGTCAATGGAGTACGGAAGCAAAACTCCATCGCTGCCAGAACCCACAAAAATAAAGGGGAATCGAAATCAATTGATCCTCATTTTTGTAATCTCGAAATTTTTTCTGTAATTTCTCATTTGTTGGTGTAATTCTAAAGTAAAATTCCAATAGAAGAAAATTACAATTTTCGGGCATACAAAGTATTGAAATTATTTAAATTGGATTCGGAATTCAGAAAAGCTATTTCAAAATTCTAAATTGACAAGTAAACGTGTTACAAATTTCTTATAAAAAAGAGATTATTATTTCTGGACCGAGAGAGAGCGACTCATCATCTTTGGTTACATCAATAGTACTACTTTAAGTGCAAAGAGAATTAGTTGTGATTATAGATGCAAGCAATGACACATGATTAGTGTTACAAATACAAAATAATTCCCTCAACCCTCACCATAACTTCGGAGTTTTGGTGCAGTGGAAGAGTCTTTTAATATGGTATCGAGTGACCCAACTTCAAATCCTGCCGAGCACGCATTTAATTGCGGTTTTTAAAAAAAATTATAGCATTGCGTAAAGCCCAGATTTCTGCCCAAAGTTGCGGGGGCAAGTGGAAGGGCCTTTCAACAATATAATATCCCTAACTCAATAGTCCCATATTAGATGTGAGATAAGAGTTAGACTAATTTATAATAACTTCTATAAAGCAATTAAATAATCGTAGCTAGATTTTTGGGGGAGAAATCCATAATTAATTATAAACTATGCTAACTATTGTTATCCTGCCATAAGTTTTAGCATATTTTAACCGAATATATTGTCGTACTTGTACGTGCTCGATAACGCTTGACAAGTACTGAAATGGTACCAGAGCCGGACATGGAACAAAGTACTACACAAAAGTAGAGGCGGAACTAAGTGTCACATGAACCTAAGTATTATACGGAATAAAATGCCACACAGAGGCAGAGACCACCTCTTGAATCGGGGAGATACATCTAGAAATCTCATACCCCTTGGTGAAGTGTTAACGTATTAGGGGAGAGAATGTAATACTCTAACTCAATAACTAGTTTATAATGATTTTTATGAAGCCATTAAGTAATCGTATCTAGTCTTTTTGGGGAGTAATCCGTGGTTAATAATAAACTATGTTAACTTTTATTATCCTGTCAGAGATTTTAGCATATACAAAAAGAATATGTTGTCGGTACTTGTACGCGCTCATTTACCATATATCAGAGCGGAGCGTGACCATGAAAATTAGGGACTAGTTATGCATTTACCGTCTCGGAGTGGGTAGTTATGCATTTACCGTCTCGGAGTGGGAAAGGATCCTTGAATCCATCTTTGTGAGCGCATTGGACCTCCTCAACTCTCAACGTGCCTAATGAGCTGCAAAATATAGCCACAAGAACATACTAAAGAGGCACACTCTGCAAATTTGAAAAAACCAATTTCCTTTTTCTAAGGGCACTCCCTTTTTTTTTTTTTTTTTTTTTTTAACTTCTATCTCCCAACACCCCCTCTCCCGAAATTTGGATTAACTAGGCCACTTCTAACTTATGATGACTCTGTAACATTTGGTGAAAGTTTCTGAAACAACCGGATGAGATGGGAAGAGTTCTTGGCTAGTCCTATTTAAAATTTTGAATTAAAATTTTTTTAACTCAAAAACTTGAGTAGGACAGGTTCTTGCGCCGCCCACTCTCATTCCTATATACAATATATTTTCAGTGCCTAGATATAATTAGCCATGCTCATTTAAGTATTAAATATACCGGTAAAATTTAGCATATTTACTGAAATATGGCTGAATTAACTATCTACACCGGAAAATATAACAAGTAAGTATTAGAAGAACATAGAAAATGGAACAAAAAAAAAAAAAAAAAAAACGAAAATAGAAAGTAGGGAAACTCTAATAATTCTTGAATCATCTTAACAATTTAAGTGTAATGTACCATGTACATAAACAATCCCTCACACAATAAAATTTAGTGACGCAATTCTGGGTGGGTTATAAATTTGAGATTCAAGTAGTCTTTCAGTTCACTCCAAAACAAAGGAAAACTAAAAAATAAAAACCCCAAATTCTTTTTTTTTTTTAAATTTAACCCCAAATTCTTTATTACCGGCCAATAAGATGAGAATCCCTAATGAAAGAATCTAATATTTGTAAAGAATAGAGAGGCATTTATGTAGACAAAAAAAAAAGGGAAAAGCGTGCACCCACGGGTGTCACCTGCGGGTTGCACCTGCGGGGTGCACCAGTGAGGTTGTCCGCCTCGGTACTTCGGTTACGTGGATTTCATCCGGATTTTAGGAGAACAGTTACCTCCAATTTCAGTGTTTCTGTTACGTGGATTTGGCTCAGATCTTATCTGAACAATTACTCATCAAGATATAAAAGAAGGAGTGGAGTCCACAGAAAGGGGAGGGGGTGAAGAATACAGAGTCCAGAGGAACAGAGAATTTCTAGAGAGCGGTTTTCTTTCAGAGTTTCCAAGATGAAAAAATTCTTATAGAGGAGAGTTTCAAACGACGGAGTGCAGAAATAATGCTCCACCGCTGCCAGAACCCACAGAAATTAAACGGAAAAACGAAATTAATCGTTTCTTATTTTTATAATCTTGAATTTTTTTGTAATTTTTTTTATTGCTGTAATTTAAAAGTAAATTGGAAATATAAGGAAATTCCCAATTTTCAGGCATATAATGCACTTATTCTTTCTCTACTCCAACTCCACCCTTATGCTCAGCTAACTACCAGCAGGCATAGGCTTGTTCGATATGTAGTGTCTGAAGACCACCAAAGCTTGCCGAGGGCGATGCAAGGGAACCTGGTGCCCAGCTCCTCTGACCGTCACGAGTGTCAACCCTTTGTAAACCTGACTCCATCCCCCCACCTGAGATGGAAAATGCATGAGTATCGATATAGCTTTGGGGTGAGCACAACAATTGCAATGGGGACAGTCGAGATTCCAAAAAATATTACCTGCCCATCGTCATACCACGGATACCAATTGACAACCGTTGTGAGGTTGAGAGCGTTGATGGTGAGTCTGGTCCCGGCTACAGAAACTACAGCATCTGCATCTCCACTGCAGATAATGTTATTACAGAGCAGGAGGTCAGAAGAGCACATACTGTTGAGATAATAAAACCTTAATACTTTGTGAGATTTCTTATATTTTAGCCTTTATTATAACTAAGATGTTATTTAATATTTATCCTTATGGATGTCATTGTATCTATTTTTACCTGTACACCCATATCCTGAAGCCAGCTGCCATAAGCTCGCGATAGATAGGGAGCATGCTTATAGGAGAATCTCCCCAGTTTCCATTTCCAATAATATTGCTGTCATGAGATCAGTAACGGTTTTGTGAGGAAAAGAGTTATCGATGTCATAGGAATAAAATCAAAATAAAGCCTTTGATTAACTTACCTGCATGTAGCCCATGGGTACTTTATTCCCGTAGTATTAGCATGGAGTGCTTTCTGCACATCAGGACGGTTGTAGTACACTGTGGAGTAGCGTTCGGTACAGGGATCGTAGGCTCCACACATCCAAGGCTGCGATAGAATGGAGAATGTATAATCATACGTGCAATACATAACTCTGTCAAGTTTTGTCATGTTCCGCTTCAAATATATGGTATACGAGTATATATAACAGATACTGAAAGCATATTTGACAATATGCTGAGCCTTCACCACCGTTTAGGTAATCCAATAAAATTATATTGCGTGGCGTCACTCAAAAGACGGTTAAGATAATTATTTTATTTGTTATTTTAAGTAACGCCACATGTAATTAATATATTATGCTACTTAAACAGTGGTGAAGGAACTTCTTTCACCATCCGTAAATTTTCCGTTTTCTCAAACTAAAAAGATTGTGGATTTTTTCTTAAAAATAAAGCAACAAAGAATTAGCTTGAAGTTTGGATTAAGGACCGACTTAAAATAAGTAGAATCTCTAAGCTAGAGAAATATCCTCCCCTTCTCCCCTTTTTTTTATTTTTTATTTTTTATTTTTCCTTTTAGTTAAAGAATAGTAATGGCTATTGAGCCAGGATTGTAAATGCCTCGTTTCATCGAACTAGGAATCTAAATGGTCTAAAACAAGAGAGAATACTGATTTTAAACTAAAACTTTCCTGAATCATGACTGAACTAAACTCCAATATCATGACACACAATCTACATGGGATTTAGCAAAACTTACATAGTAACTCTCTGTTTGTATTTGAGAGACCCTGAATCATTGCAAAGTGGGCCGTATATACTGAAACGGTCGATATCCCCCATCTCCTTATAGGCAATTTCCAAGATATTATTGCACCGTATATACTGAAACGGTCGATATCCCCCATCTCCTTATAGGCAATTTCCAAGATATTATTGCAAGCCTTCGAGAGATGCTGCGTTGATTGGCCGACGCACTTCTTATTCACTTCACGATAGGTATTATCATAAATTAATTCGTGAGTCCACCAGTACTTGAAAGTGCCAATAAAATCATAATAATCGTCCGTAACAGCATTGCCCACCTACAAAATCATATGCAAGTCAGTATCGATAAATTCTTCGAAAAATTATCATAATTTTGTACAGTAAGTACCACAAATCCCTTGAAGTTGATTATTGGCTTCTTCGTTCCGTTGTGTCTATATACAAGCTGGGACAGTTGAGGAACATAGTGTCCTAAAATGGAATGATAAATAATGATTAGAGGTAAAAGTTCTAAGTTTCGTTAATAGTTTTAAAGGAACGCAAGATATCTACCCACTGTTTTATTTTCGTTAATAGTTTTATCTATCCACTTTTTTACTGAAATATTTGGAAGGAGAGAAACAATAAATTGTTTAATAATAAATATTATTTCAATTAGTACTGCATGAGTTTTATCATTCATAATTTCATTATATGAACAGATGTCCTCTTAGACAAGAAGAGCTTTCATCTATTGGGTGGCTCTTCGGTAGATGACATTGACGTTAGCTAATCAGAACAGAAGTAGAGAAGCACATTAAAGACACGGGGAGTGATAGATTGAGGACAGATACGGTTTTTGTATGCAGAATTGTTATACTGATTTTCGTTTTTATCTTTTTATAGGTTTATTTAGAACTTCTATTATGTAACTTTATTAATGAGTCATTCTAATAATGGTCCGAATACTCTTATTATTCTATTATTACTTTTTTTTAGCAGAATGCAACTTACCGTTTATTGTAAAAAAAAAAAGTTTTAATGGAATGCAAGATATCTGACCATCATTTTATTTAAAAACCTAAAAGATTGACAATAAAAAGAAGAAAGTTTAGATTTTTGATTGAATGATTGAAAATAGGAAGTAAAAAGTTTTGATTCTTGATTGAATGATTGATAAGACAAGCAGTTGACTTGTCTAACTAAACCACAGATGATTTGTTTATGTAGAAATTATATGATACATGCAATAAATAAATTTCCATTAAAAAAATAATTTTAAAAATGCTCTAAGAAAAACAAAGTTTTAATATTGCTTTCTGTTGAAAAATTTAAAATAAATTATTGCTAGCTATTTGCTCACCTGCATAGCTCTCTCCTCCGATGAAGAAATCCCTGTACTTGTACTGAGGAAATCTCTCAAACCAATTCAACAGAAAAATCAATGAATCCTTCGCCGTAACAAAACAAAAAAAAAAAAAAAAAAAAAAAAAAATTCTAATTTTTACCAAACAAAGGAAACAAAAATGCCTTCGATTTCAAAAATAAATTCAAAACTAATAAACAACTTGTTTTTGCATCTCCAGTATTCAAATCACTCGAAGTATTCGAATACGAGAACCCAACTCCCGCAGGCGAATCCAGAAACAAAAAATTAGCCACTGTCCAAAAAAAAAATGTCAAAGTTTATTAAATTTTTTTTTTTTCATTTTTTGATCAATAAAACATCTAGATTTTCTTTTATTCCAACAAAAAAAAAAAAATTCAAATTTTGCTATTAAATGATACCTTGATTCCATGCAAACTCGTTGAGAAACAGAGTCTTGCCATCAGGATGAATTCTGAACGGCCCGACCTCCTGCGACGCCCCGTAGGCGATGGACGAGCACCCGGGCCCGCCATTCAGCCAGAGCACCAGCGGCGAGGCCTCCGAGTTCTTCGGGGTCTCAACAAGCCAATAGAACAGAGCCCTGCCAGCAGAGGCATCAACTGTCACGTACCCAGAGTACTGGGCAAACTCAACTGGGGGTTGTCCAGGGAGCCTGGAGATTCTGTCAGAATCTTGATCGCCATTCCCAAGTGCAAGATTCAGAGACAACCAACAAAATGATAGTAATGATAATAGAACGCAGAATGATAAAGAGGAGACAGCCATGCGTGGCCTCTGTTTGCTGAAAGGCTAGGGAGAGATTTTGATTGCAGAGGTCTGTTCTTGCGAGAGATTTGTAATAAAGCAGAGAGAAGCGAAGATGGTGGGGCCCAAGATGGGGGGAATTTCTAGATGGGCGCGATTTTTTTCTTTGTGAGCCCACTTTTCCTAGTGAGCACACCCTCTCTTTCAAAAAGAGAGGGTTTTCCTAGTGAGCACACCAAAATTCCTGCTTTATCCTCTCTCTGTTGCTGCTGCTTCTTCTTCTTCATCGTTTTTTTCTTCTTCTTCATCGTCTTCTTCATCTTCTTCTTCTTCTTTTCTTTTTCTTCTTCATCTTCATCTTCTTCGTCGTTTTCTTCTTCATCTTCATCTTCATCTTCATCTTCATCTTCATCTTCATCTTTTTCGTCGTCTTCTTCTTCTTTTTTTCTTCTTCTTCGTCTTCTTCATCTTCATCTTCATCTTCATCTTCTTCTCAATTTCACTCTTTCTCTATCTTTGAGAGAAAAAGGAAATTTCTAGAAGCTCCCGGACGGCATCGGCAACCAGGGAATCGAACTCTGGTCAATTCCATGGAAGGGAAATATGATACCACTACACCAAATGCACATGTTATGACATGGAAATTTAATTATTTTATCTCTCATCTCTCATCCGAGCTAATCAGTCCGGACCTATGCTCCTTATCCGGGACTGCTAGTCCGAATGGGGAGACTTCATCCAGGCTGGTTAGCCCGGATCAGGCTTTCAAATTTCTGACCAAGATGAAGGAAGGGTATTTTTGACCAAAAAAAATAATGGCAAAGTGGTAAATAAAATGATCTTTTTAAGTGGGCTCACCTGGAAATATGCTGTGCCCATCTAGAAACTCCCAAGATGGGGGGTTTCAAATAATTTGACAGTGGGGACAGAAAAGGAACCATGCCAGGAGAGAAAATTCACACACGTGTTTTGCGCAAGAGATTCTGAATCAGAATCTCTCGCAAATCAGAGAGAAGAATAATATTACTTGAGTTAAGACTCATTACTATTCTATTACTATTTCAGCTTTTAATTGAGTGTGATAATTTGTAACACTTAATATATCATAGGTGATGTATATATGGATTTAGCAGAATTCGCACAATTTATAACGGTTTCGTTTTTAAGAGGAGGAAAACATTTCCATCGTGTAAAAGTTCGGTTAAAATCAAAATAACCGTTCAAAATCTATTCAAATAAGCAAAACAGAACCAAACTGAAACAATTCGGTTGGTTTTCAGTTTTAAATTCTGAAACCCGAAAATGGGCCAAGCCAACTGAATTATTTAAAAGTTATATATATATATATGTGTGTGTGAGAGAGATAATGAATTTAATACCAATTTGATTCTACTAAAATGACTAGAATATAATTTTTAAATAAGTTTTTTACTCAAAAACTTAGAATTAATAATATAACCGAACCAAACCAAATCGAATTAGTTTGGTTCGGTTCCCATTACTAATCGGTTCGATTTGATTTTGTAAAAAATGATAAAAACCGAATCGATAATGATCGATGCTCCCCATTCTATACTGTAATTTTTGCTATTCTCTATCTAAATAATCTAAGCAACTGGCAAATATAGATAATATTCTTAATTTTCTTAAAGGATATGGAATTTGTTTGCTCTACATTGAAGGTAGTATCACATACAAGATCTCTAATTAGGAAAAATCAAGATATGTGACTACCAAATCACATTTATTTATGGGGATAACAGGTTGGACCTACGTTCACAAGTCAAAGGACGAACATGTTAGGATAAAGCTCTGCATTTTTGCGGCACCGAGTTAGCTAGTTTGTTTCTCTGTAAACGTGGATGTTACATCTCTTCAACACGCACAAGAGAGAGAGAGAGGAGAAGGTTATATTTGAGAGAGAGAGAGAGAGAGAGAGAGGAGAGGGTTATATTTGAGATTATAGAAGTTCTCTACTACTCTCTAGAAGCGTTCTTTATCAAAACTTATTTTGATAGGGACGGGAAGTTCTAAATGAGCACACCACTTGAATTAGCAACCATGGTTTGCTATTTTTTTCCTCTGTTTTTTGGCCCTTGCTGGGAATTAGTTTCCAAACGGTATTACAACTATCCATGGATTAATTTCTGAATGGTTTGAAAACCATTCGGAAACTGATCCCAACTCAGAAATATGTACTCATTTACAATATCTTGATATGGACAAATAATCTTTAAAATTTTAAATTTTATCTTTACCTATATTAGAATTGTGAAAGCTAAAAATAATCTTGATAATTTTGAAATAAAAAGAAAGTTAATCTTATTTTCATATGACAAGTATTGGAATTATTTAAATTGGATTCGGAATTCAAAAAAGCTATTTCGAAATTCTAAATTGACAAGTAAATCTGTTGCAAATTTTTGATAAAAAAAAAGACTATTATTTTTGGACTGAGAGAGCGACTCATCAACCTCTAGTGGCAATGACGGTTCCGGACAAGAGTAGCGAATAGCACGAACAGCAGATAGAGGAACAGTGGATGCGACGATCGGTTGCAGCTTATTCAACAACGTCATTACATCAATAGTACTTTGAGTACGAAAATAGGAGAAGGTTATATATTTGAGATTATACATGTTTTCTACTCTTTCCGTTGGTTTTAATGGTCGTTATTTGGCCAGATGGGTTCATTTTCAAAACTTATTTTGATAGGGACGGGAAATTGTAAATGAGCACACCACTTGAATTAGTGAGCACCTTCGAAAGTGCGAAAAACTACAAGTTTGACATTTCTTTTCCTTTTTTTTTTGTCCTTGTCGGAGATTAGTTCCCAAACGGCGGTATTAAAACTGTTCACAGACTAATTTTCGAACAGTTTGAAAACGTTCGGAAACTAATCATGGCTAAGAAATGTGTATCACTGAGTCAAGTGGTGTGCTCATTTAGAATATCTTGAAACAGATAAATAATCTTTAAAATTTAAAATTCCATCTTTATCCATATTAGAATTGTGAAAGCTAAAAATAATCTTGATAATTTGGCAATAAAAAGAAAGTTAATTGTTTCTTTTTCCGTATGACAAGTATTGAGATTATTTAAATTGGATTCGGAAGCTATTTCAAAATTCTAAATTGACAAGTAAACGTGTTACAAATTTCTTATAAAAAAGAGATTATTATTTCTGTACCGAGAGAGAGCGACTCATCCATCTTTGGTTACATCAATAGTACTACTTTGAGTGCGAAGAGAATTAGTTGTGATTATAGATGCAAGCAATGACGCATGATTAGTGTTACAAATACAAAATAATTCTCTCAATCCTCACCATAAGTTCGGAGTTTTGGTGTAGTAAAAGAGTCTTTCAACATAGTATCAGAGTGACCCAACTTCAAATCCTGCCGAGCGCGCATTTAATTGCGGTTTTTAAAAAAAATTATACCATTGCGTAAAGCCCAGATTTCTGTCCAAACTTGCGGGGATAAGTGGAAGGGCCTTTCAACAATATAATATCTCTAAATCAATAGTCCCATATTAGATGTGAGACAAGAGTTAGACTAATTTATAATAACTTCTATAAAGCCATTAAATAATCGTAGCTAGATTTTTGAGGGAAAAATCCATGATTAACTATAAACTATGCTAACTATTGTTATCCTGCCATAAGTTTTAGCATATTTTAATCGAATATATTGTCGTACTTATACGTGCTCGATAACGCGTGACAAGTATTGAAGCGGTACCAAAGCCGGACATGAAACAAAGTACTACACAAAAGTAGAGGTGGAATTAAGTGTCACATGAACCTAAATATTATACGGAACAAAATGCCACACAGAGGTAGAGACCACCTCTTGAATCGGGGAGATACATCTAGAAATCTCATACCCCTTGGTGAAGTGTTAACGTGTTAGGGGAGAAAATGTAATACTCTAACTCAATAACTAGTTTATAATGATTTTTATGAAGCCATTAAGTAATCGTACCTAGTCTTTTTGGGGGAGTAATCCGTGGTTAATAATAAACTATATTAACTTTTATTATCCTGTCAGAGATTTTAGCATATACAAAAAAAATATGCTGTCGGTACTTATACGCGCTCATTTACCATATATCGGGGTGAGGCGTGACTATGAAAATTAGGGACTAGTTATGCATTTACCGTCTCGGAGTGGGTAGTTATGCATTTACCGTCTCGGAGTGGTAAAGGATCCTTGAATCCATCTTTGTGAGCGCATTGGACCTCCTCAACTCTCAACGTGCCTAATGAGCTGCAAAATATAGCCACAAGAACATACTAAAGAGGCACAGTCTGCAAATTCGAAAAACCAATTTCTTTTTTCTAAGGGCACTCCTTTTTTAAAAAAAACTTTTATCTCCCAGCAACCCCTCTCCCTAAATTTGGATTAACTATGCCGCTTCTAACTTATGATGACTCTGTAACATTTGGTGAAAGTTTCTGAAACAACCGGATGAGATGGGACGAATCCCAGGGCTAGTCCTTGGCTAGTTTTATTTAAAATTTTGAATTAAAATTTTTTTAACTCAAAAACTTGAGTAGGACAGGTTCTTGCGCGGCCCACTCTCGTTCCTATATACAATGTATTTTCAGTGCCTAGATATAATGAGCCATGCTCATTTAGGTATTAAATATACCTGTAAAATTTAGCATATTTACTGAAATATGGCTGAATCAACTATCTACACCGGAAAATAAAACAAGTAAGCATTAGAAGAACATAGAAATTGGAACAAAAAAAAAAAAAAAAAAAACGAAAATAGAAAGTAGGGGAACTCTAACAATTCTTGAATCATCTTAACAATTTAAGTGTATTGTACCATGTACATAAACAATCCCTCACACAATAAAATTTAGTGACGCAATTCTGGGAGGGTTATAAATTTGAGATTCAAGTAGTCTTTCAGTTCACTCCAAAACAAAGGAAAAATAAAAAATAATAACCCCAAATTCCTAATAACCCCAAATTCCTTTTCTTTTTAAATTTAACCCCAAATTCTTTATTACCGGCCAATAAGATGAGAATCCCTAATGAAAGAATCCAATATTTGTAGAGAGTAGAGAATCATCTACAAGCATGCATGTAGACAAAATAAATAAATTAAAAAAAAAAAAAAAAAAAAAGCGTGCACCCACGGGGTGCACTTGCGGGGTGGGTGTCACCCGTGGGAACACCCTGCGCGTTACGCCCGCGGGATGCACCCGTGGGGTTGTCCGCCTCAGTACTTCGGTTACGTAAATTTGATCTGGATTTTAGGGGAACAATTACTCTCAATCTCGGTGTTTTTGTTAAGTGGATTTGGCTCGGATCTTATCCGAACAATTACTCATCGAGATATAAAAGAAGGAGCGGAGTCCGAGAAAGGGGAGGGGGAGAAGAAGACAGAGTCCAGAGGAATAGATAATTCCTAAAGAGCAGGTCTTCTTTTAGAGTTTCTAGGGTGGAAAAATTCTCAGAGAGGAGAGTTCCAAACGAAGAGAAATAAGGTGACGGGAAAATCCCAAAAGCGGAGTTCCCTCTCCTTCTCCGGAGAAATCAACCGACGCGATGATCGTCAACGGAGTGCAGAAATAAAACTCCACAGCTGTCAGAACCCACAGAAATTAAAAGGAAAAACGAAATTAATCGTTTCTTATTCTTATAATCTTGAATTTTTCTGTAATATTTTTTATTGCTATAATTTAAAAGTAAATTGGAAATATAAAGAAATTCCCAATTTTCAGGCATATAATGCACTTATTCTTTCTCTACTCCAACTCCACCCTTATGCTCAGCTAACTACCAGCAGGCATAGGCTTGTTCGACATGTAGTGTCTGAAGACCACCAAAGCTTGCCGAGGGCGATGCAAGGGAACCTGGTGCCCAGCTCCTCTGACCGTCACGAGTGTCAACCCTTTGTAAACCTGACTCCATCCCCCCACCTGAGATGGAAAATGCATGAGTATCGATATAGCTTTGGGGCGAGCATAGCAATTGCAATGGGGACAGTCGAGATTCCAAAAAATATTACCTGCCCATCGTCATACCACGGATACCAATTGACAACCGTTGTGAGGTTGAGAGCGTTGATGGTGAGTCTGGTCCCGGCTACAGAAACTACAGCATCTGCATCTCCACTGCGGATAATGTTATTACAGAGCAGGAGGTCAGAAGAGCACATACTGTTGAGATAATAGAACCTTAATACTTTGTGAGATTTCTTATATTTTAGCCTTTATTATAACTAAGATGTTATTTAATATTTATCGTATCTATTTTTACCTGTACACCCATATCCTGAAGCCAGCTGCCATAAGCTCGCGATAGATAGGGAGCATGCTTATAGGAGAATCTCCCCAGTTTCCATTTCCAATAATATTGCTGTCATGAGATCAGTAACGGTTTTGTGAGGAAAAGAGTTATCGATGTCATAGGAATAAAATCAAAATAAAGCCTTCAATCATAACTTACCTGCATGTAGCCCATGGGTACTTTATTCCTGTAGTATTAGCATGGAGTGCTTTCTGCACATCAGGACGGTTGTAGTACACTGTGGAGTAGCGTTCGGTACAGGGATCGTAGGCTCCACACATCCAAGGCTGCGATAGAATGGAGAATGTATAATCATACTGCAATTAATAACTCTGTCAAGTTTTGTCATGTTCTCCTTCTGATATATGGTATACGAGTATATACAACAGATACTGAAAGCATATTTGACAATATGCTGAGTCTTCACCGCCGTTTAGGTGATCCAATAAAATTATATCGCATGGTGCCACTCAAAAGACAGTTAAGAGAATTATTTTATTTGTTATTTTAAGTGACGCCACATGTAATTATTATATTATATTATGCTATTTAAACAGTGGTGAAGGAACTTCTTTCACCGCCCGTAAATTTCCGGTTTTCTCAAACTAAAAAGATTGTGGACTTTTTCTTAAAAATAAAGCAACAAAGAATTAGCTAGAAGTTTGGATTAAGGACTGACTTAAAATAAGTATAACCTCTAAGCTAGAGAAATATCCTCCTCTTCTCCCCATTTTTTTTATTTTTTATTTTTTATTTTTCCTTTTAGTTAAAGAATAGTAATGGCTATTGAGCCAGGATTGTAAATGCCTCGTTTCATCGAACTAGGAATCTAAATGGTCTAAAACGAAAGAGAATACTGATTTTAAACTAAAACTTTCCTGAATCATGAATGAACTAAACTCCAATATCATGACACACAATCTACATGGGATTCAGCAAAACTTACATAGTAACTCCTCTGTTTGTATTTGAGAGACCCTGAATCATTGCAAAGTGGGCCGTATATACTGTAAACGTCGATGTCCCCCATCTCCTTATAGGCAATTGCCAAGATATTATTGCAAGCCTCTGAGAGATGCTGCGTTGATTGGCCGACGCACTTCTCATTCACTTCACGGTAGGTATCATCAGAAATTAATCCGTGAGTCCACCAGTACTCGAAAGTGCCAATAAAATCATAGTAATCGTCGGTAACAGCATTGCCCACCTACAAAATCATATGCAAGTCAGTATCGATAAATTCTTCGAAAAATTATCATAATTTTGTACAGTAAGTACCACAAATCCCTTGAAGTTGATTGTTGGCTTCTTCGTTCCGTTGTTGTGTCTGTATACAAGCTGGGACAGTTGAGGAACATAGTGTCCTGGAATGATAAATAATGATTAGAGATAAGAGTACTAAGTTTCGTTAATAGTTTTAATGGAACGCAAGATATCTACCGACTGTTTTATTTTCGTTAATAGTTTTATCTACCCACTTTTTTACTGGAATATTTAGTAGAATGGAAACAATAGATTATTTAATGATAAATATCATTCTAATTAGCACTGCATAAGTTTTATCATTCATGATTTTATTATATGGACAGGTGTCCCTTCAAACGATGAGAGTTTTCATCTATTGGGTGGCTCTTCAAGGAGAGCTTTCATCTATAGGGTGGCTCTTCGGCAGATGACATGGACGCTAGTCAAACAGAACAGAATTAGAGGAGCACATTAAAGACACGGAGAGTGATGGATTGAGGACACATACAGTTTTTGTATGCAGGATTGTTGTACTGTTTTTCGTTTTTATCTTTTTGTATCTTTATTTAAAATTCCTATTATGTAACTTTATTAATGGGTCATTCTAATAATGGTCCGAATACTCATATTATTCTTTTATTATCTCTTTAGTAGAATGTGAAGGGCTGTGTCTTGCCGTTTATCGTAAAAAAAAGGAGTATTTAGAGATTTGTCCCTTAAATCTTTATAAATTATAATTTAGTCCCCCAAATCTTCATATTTAGGATTTAGTCCCTCAAATCCTCTAATTTACTACAATTTAGTTCCTTCGCTAAGTTCCGTTAGCCCAGTTTATTTTTTGACCTAATTTTCCCATTTTATCTCTCCTTAATTCTTTCTTCCCCCTTCCTCCTTTCTTCTCCTTCCCTCTTCCTCATCTTTTCTCTTTTTCTTCATTCTTCCTTCTCTCTTCTCCTTCCATTTTCCTCCTCTCTTCTCTTTATCTCTTCCTCCTTTCTTTTCTTTTTCTTCATTGGGTTCATTGGTTTCCCCTTTCTTCTTCTCTTCTATCTTCTGTTCTTCCCATTTTTTCTACATAAGAGTATTTAAATCATTTCATTATTTAAAAAAGTAAAATTAAATTCTACCGTTTATTTTGATAGAAAAACTAACGGAAGGACTAAATTGTAGTAATTTAGAGGATTTAGGGACTAAATCCTAAATATGAAGATTTGAGAGACTAATTCATAATTTATAAAGATTTAAGAGACAAACATGTAAATACCCGCAAAAAAATAGTTTTAATGGAAATCAAGATATCTGCCCACCGTTTTATCTCATGAATGAAAAGATTGAAAATAAAAATGAGGAAGTTTTGATTTTTGATTGATTGATTAGCCAAGAAAAGATTGAAAATAGAATGAAAAAAGTTTTGATTTTTGATTGAATGATTGATTAGACAAGAAGTTGACTTGTCTAACTAAACCACAGATAATTTGTTTATGTAGAAATTATATGATACATGCAATAAATAAATTTCCATTAAAAAAATATTTTTAAAAATGCTCTAAGAAAAAACAAAGCTTTAATTTTGCTTTCTGTTGAAAAATTTAAAATAAATTATTGCTAGCTATTTGCTCACCTGCATAGCTCTCTCCTCCGATGAAGAAATCCCTGTACTTGTACTGAGGAAATCTCTCAAACCAATTCAGCAGAAAAATCAATGAATCCTCCGCTGTAACAAAAAAAAAAAAAAAAATTCTAATTTTTACCAAACAAAGGAAACAAAAATGCCTTCGATTTCAAAAATAAATTCAAAACTAATAAACAACCTGTTTTTGCATCTCCAGTATTCAAATCACTCGAAGTATTCGAATACGAGAACCCAACTCCCGCAGGCGCATCCAGAAACAAAAAATTAGCCACTGTCCAAAAAAAAAAAAATGTCAAAGTTTATTTAATTATTTTTTTTCATTTTTGATCAATAAAACATCTAGATTTTCTTTTATTCCAACAAAAAAAAAAAAATCAAAATTTGCTATTAAATGATACCTTCATTCCATGCAAACTCGTTGAGAAACAGAGTCTTGCCATCAGGATGAATTCTGAACGGCCCGACCTCCTGCGACGCCCCGTAGGCGATGGACGAGCACCCCGGCCCGCCACCCAGCCAGAGCACCAGCGGCGCAGCCTCCGGGTTCTTCGGGGTCTCAACAAGCCAATAGAACAGAGCCCTGCCAGCAGAGGCATCAACTGTCACGTACCCAGAGTACTGGGCAAACTCAACTGCGGGTTGTCCAGGGAGCCTGGAGATTCTGTCAGAATCTTGATCGCCATTCCCAAGGGCAAGATTCAGAGACAACCAACAAAATGATAGTACTGATAATAGAACGCAGAATGATGAAGAGGAGACAGCCATGCGTGGCCTCTGTTTGCTGAAAGGCTAGGGAGAGATTTTGACTGCAGAGGTACATTCTTGCGAGAGATTTGTAATAAAGCAGAGAGAAGCGAAAGGGGAAAGATGGTGGGGGCCCAAGATGGGGACTTCAAATAATTTGATAGAGGGGACAAAAAATCAACCATGCGAGGAGAGAAAATTCACACACACGTGTTTTTTGCATCAGAGACTCTGACTCAGAACCTCTCTTGGAGAAAAATAATATAACTTGAGCCAAGAATCATTGCTATTCTAACTTTTAATTGAGTGTGACAATTTGTAACACTTAATATATCATAGGTGATGTATATGTAGATTTAGCAGAATTCACACAATTTATAATTGTTTCGTCTTTGATAGAAGGAGAACATTTCCATCGTGCAAGAGTTCGATTAAAACCAAAACCTATTCAAATAAGCAAAACCGAACCAAACCGAAATAATTCAGTCGGTTTTCAGTTTTAAACTCTGAAACCCAAAAATAGGCCGAACCAACTAAATTATTTAAAAGTTATATACATATATATATACATATATATATATATATATATATATATATATATATATATATATATATATATATATATATACATATACATACATATACATATACATATACATACATATACATATACATATACATATACATACATATACATATACATATACATATACATATACATATACATATACATATATATATATATATATATATATATATATATATATATATAGAGAGAGAGAGTAAACGGGAAATTCAACGGTAAAGAGAGTTTTTTCACTGCCGCTTAGGTGGCCCAATAAAATTATTAAATGTGGCACCACTTAAAATACAGTTAAGAAAATCACATTTATTTATGGGGATAACAGGTTGGACCAACGTTCACAAGTCAAAGGACGAACATGTTAGAATAAAGCTCTACATTTTTGCGGCACCGAGTTAGCTTGTTTGTTTCTTTGTAAACGTGGATGTTATTTCTCTTCAACGCGCACAAGAGAGAGAGAGAGAGGAGAAGGTTATATTTGAGATTGTAGATGTTCTCTACTCTCTAGAAGCGTTCTTTATCAAAACTTATTTTGATAGGGAAGGGAAGTTCTAAATGAGCACACCACTTGAATTAGTGAGCAACACCTTCTAGAAGGTGTGAGAAGGCGTGAAAAATTTACAAGTTTGCTATTTTTTTTCTTTTTTTGGCCCTTGTTGGGGATTAATTTTCAAACGGTGTTACAACTGTCCACGGACTAATTTCTGAATGATTTGAAAACCTTTCGGAAACTGATCCAGAACTCAGTAATATGTCCTCATTTACAATATCTTGATATGGACAAATAATCTTTAAAATTTTAAATTTCATCTTTACCCATATTAGAATTGTGAAAGCTAAAAATAATCTTGATAATTTTGTAATAAAAAGAAAGTTAATTTTTTTTCATATGACAAGTATTGGAATTATTTAAATTGGATTCGGAATTCAAAAAAGCTATTTCGAAATTCTAAATTGACAAGTAAATCTGCTGCAAATTTTTGATAAAAAAAAGACTATTATTTCTGGACCGAGAGAGCGACTCATCAACTTCTGGTTACATCAATAGTACCTTGAGTACGAAAATAGGAGAAGGTTATATTTGAGATTACAGATGTTTTCTACTCTTTCCATCCGGTTTTAATGATTGTTATTTGGCTAGATGGGTTCTTTATCAAAACTTATTTTGATAGGGACGGGAAGTTCTAAATGAGCACACCACTTGAATTAGTGAGCAACTAAAGTGTGAAAAATTTACAAAAATTTACAAGTTTGCTATTTTTTTTCCTCTTTTTTTAGCCCTTGTGGGGGATTAGTTTCCAAACGGTGTTATAACTATCCATGGACTAATTTCTGAATGTTTTGAAAACCGTTTGGAAATTGATCCCCAACTCAGAAATATGTACTCATTTACAATATCTTGATATGGACAAATAATCTTTAAAATTTTAAATTTCATCTTTACCCATATTAGAATTGTGAAAGCTAAAAATAATCTTGATAATTTTGTAATAAAACTAAAAATAATCTTGATAATTTTGTAATAAAAAGAAAGTTAATTTTTTTTTCATATGACAAGTATTTGAATTATTTAAATTGGATTCGGAATACAAAAAAGCTATTTCGAAATTCTAAATTGACAAGTAAATCTGTTGAAAATTTTTGATAAAAAAAAAGACTATTGTTTTTGGACTGAGAGAGCGACTCATCAACCTCTAGTGGCAATGACGGTTCCAAACAAGAGTAGCGAATAGCACGAACAACGGATAGAGGAACAGCAGATGCGACAGTCGATTGCAGCTTATTCAACAACTTCATTACATCAATAGTACTTTGAGTACGTTCAACAACTTAATTACATCAATAGTACTTTGAGTATGAAAATAGAATAGTATTTTGAGTATGAAAATAGGAGAAGGTTATATATTTGAGATTAAGGTTAATTACAGTTAGACCCCCTGTAATATTGGGAGTGTGTAACTTAACACCCCTGAAGTTTGAAACTCTAAAAAAAAACCCCTGGACTTAGTTATTTCCACTCTCTTTTTTTACTAAAGTGCACTCTTGTCTCTCAAATTCCTATTCTACTCTCATCCCTCCTTAAAGGGAGTGTGCTGGTTAAAGGGAGAGATAATGGTAAAATAGGAATTTGAGGGACAAGAGTGCACTTCAATAAAAAGAAGAGTGAAAATAAGTAAGTCCAGGGAATTTTTTGAGAGTTTCAAACTTCAGGGGTGTTAAGTTACACACCCCCAATACTACAGAGAGTCTGACTGTAATTAACCCTTGAGATTATACATGTTTTCTACTTTCCGTCGGTTTTAATGGTCGTTATTTGGCTAGATGGGTTCTTTATCAAAACTTATTTTGATAGGGACGGGAAATTGTAAATGAGCACACCACTTGAATTAGTGAGCACCACCTTCGAAAGTGTGAAAAATTACAAGTTTGATATTTTTTTTCCTTTTTTTGGTCCTTGTCGGAGATTAGTTCCCAAACGGCGGTATTAAAACTGTTCACAGACTAATTTCCGAACGGTTTGAAAACCGTTCTTAAATTAATCCCGACTTAGAAATGTGTATTCATTGAGTCAAGTGGTGTGCTCATTTAGAATATCCTGATACAGATAAATAATCTTTAAAATTTAAAATTCCATCATTGAGTCAAGTGGTGTGCTCATTTACAATATCTTGATATGGACAAATAATCTTTAAAATTTTAAATTTCATCTTTACCCATATTAGAATTGTGAAAGCTAAAAATAATCTTGATAATTTGGTAATAAAAAGAAAGTTAATTGTTTTTTTTTTTTCCGTATGACAAGTATGTAGACACAAAAAAAAGAACAAAAAAAAGGGGGAATAATCCCCGTGGGAATCCCGTGGGAATAATTCCCCAGGGTGAGCCACCCGCAGGAACAATTCTCGCGGGTGAGCCATCTGCGGGAACTTCCGCAGGTGGGCACCTGCGGGAGATGGTTGCAACCCGCGGGAGCTTCCACGGGTTGCAACCCGCGAGATGTCCTCCGCTTCTCGTTCCGCTTCCGTGGTAATCCGGATTTTTGGAGATTAATTATGCATATTTGACTGGGATTTGAGCGGAGAATTTGAGTCGGATTGGAAACACTCTTCAATCTATAAAATTAGGAGCGGAGTTCAGAACAGAGGAGATTCTTTGGAGAGGGGATTTTTCAGAGACCGGGGAGTCCAAAAAGGAAAGATCTACGTCTTCTCCAGAGTCCAAAAATCCACAGAGAAAATTTCCAATCCAGATCGGATCGTCAACAGAGTACGGAAGCAAAACTCCATTGCTGCCAGAACTCACAAAAATAAAGGGGAATCGAAATCAATTGATCCCCATTCTTGTAATCTCGAAATTTTTTCTGTAATTTCTCTTTTGTTGGTGTAATTCTAAAGTAAAATTTCAATAGAAGAAAATTAAAATTTTCGGGCATACAAGAATTGGCGACCACAGTGGGAGTTTGGGCGGCGCAATCCAATTTTTAAATTTTTTTATTCGAAGCTTAGGCGTCATCGCTGGGTAACGATAAATAAATGTGAGGCGTCATCGTCCACCAAAATTGATAAGATATCATCGTCTGTCAAAAAAAAAATTATGAGGCGTCATTGCCCATAAAAAAATTGACAAGACGCCATCGTCTGTCAAAAAAAATTATGAGGCGTCATCGCCCATAAAAAAAATGACAAGACGTCATCGTCTGTCAAAAAAAAATTATGAGGCGTCATCACCCATAAAAAAAATAACAAGACGTCATCGTCTGTCAAAAAAAAAATTTATGAGACGTCATCGCCCATAAAAAAAAAATGACAAGACGTCATCGTCTGTCAAAAAAAAAATTGAGGCGTTATCGCCCACAAAAAAAAAATTGACAAAACTAGATACAACCCGCGGGACGCAACCCGCAGATGCAATCGCAGGATGCAAGCCGCGGGATACCATATCCATAAGACAAAAAAAAATATTAATAATAATAAATAAGGAATAATAATAATAATAATAAAATAGTAATAAATAAAAATAAATAAAATAATAAATTGAAAATGTCTCAATTACAATAAAAAGTTAATAAATAAATAAAAACGTGAGGCGAGATAAAAAAAATAAGTACTGTGCTCGGGTGGGGTCTACCTGGGCCACCCGCACTTTTCTCCCTCTCTCCTGCACGAAATAATAAAAAAATAAAAATAAAGAATAAAAATATAAAAAAAAGGCAAAAAAATATAAAAAAAGAAAAAAGAAAAAAAGTAAAAAAAGAAAGGGCGTTATTGCCCACAAAAAATTGACAAAGCTATAAAAAAAAATAACTAAAAAAAAAACATACGGTATGAGTGTTCTACCCAAGGGTTGTATCCCGCGGATACCAAAAAAAATAATAATAAAAATAAAAAAATAAAAAAAATAAAAAAAATAAACAAAAATATAAAAATAAACAAAAAATAATAATAAATAAAAATAAATTTACAAGGCCTCATCGCTTACCATAATAAATAAATAAATAAATAATTAAAAATAAAAAGCTAGGTGTCATCACCTAAAAAAAAAATTTCAAAAGATGTCATCGTTTATAACAAAAAAAAACGTCATCGCAAAAAAAAAAGAGAGATAAATAAATAAAATATATATATATATATATAATAATAATAATAATAATAATAATAATAATAATAATAATAAAAGATCAAAGCTCTAAAAAAAAAAAAAAGAGGTCGTTCGATGCGTGGGATTCAACCGCAGGATGCAACCCGCAAGAGGTACACCTGCGAGATGCAACCCGCAAGAGGTATACTCGCGCGATGCTCCCGCAGGATGCAACCCGCAAGTGCTACCCACGGGTTGCCAAAAAAAAAAAAAAAAAAAAAAATTAAAAAATAATAATAATAATAAAATATAAAAAATAAAAAATAAATAATGATAAAAATGATACTAAAAATAATAAAATTAAAAAAAAAAAATAAAAATAAATAAATAAAAACAAATATATGTATATATGTAATAAATAAAAAATAAAATAAAAAAATAATAAAAATATAAACATAATATAAATAAAAATTCAAAAAAAAATTAAAAAAAAACAGAGAGAGAAAGAGGTTGCACCCGCAGCCCCCTGCGCAAGGAGGCCAAAAAAAAAAAAAGAGAAAATGAAAAAGATAAAATTCCTTTGTTTATCTATTAACAAGGCAAATAAAAATAAAATATCTCTCTTTCTTCCTGCAGATCAGATTTCGAGATCTAGATGAAGGCAACGGGAAGAGAACAAATTTCTCGCCAACCCCACCATGCTGGGAGTAAAAAGCGTGAATCACTCAATGCCGTCAAGGCAAAGGGAAAAGAATAAATTTCTCGTCAACCTCACCATACTGGGGGTAAAAAGCATAAATTATCCAACGCCGTCAAGACAAAAGAAAGAGAATAAATTTCTCACCAACCCCACCATGCTGGGGGTAAAAAGCGTAAATCACCCAACGCCGTCAAGGCAAAGCGAAGAGAATAAATTTCTCGCCAACCCCACCATGCTGGGGGTAAAAGGTATGAATCACCTAACACCGTCAAGGTAAAGGGAAGAGAACAAATTTCTCGCCAACCCCACCATGCTGGGGGTAAAAAGCGTGAATCACCCAACGCCGTCAAAGGAAAGGGAAGAGAATAAATTTCTCGCCAACCCCACCATACTGGGGGTAAAAAGCATTAATCACCCAACGCCATCAAGGCAAAGAGAAGAGAACAAATTTCTCGCCAATCCCACCATGCTGGGGTAAAAAGCATGAATCACCCAACGCCGTCAGGGTAAAGAGAAGAGAATAAATTTCTTTCCAACCCCATCATGCTGGGGGTAAAAGTATGAATTGCCTAAAACTGCTAATGTGAAGGGAAGAAGGAATGTTTGGCATCTAAGTCCAAAACCTTCGATAACTCACCATGCTGAGGGGAATAGTATGGCTAGCCCAACTTAAACGGTAGTTGGTAAAGGCAAATCAAACTCGTTGATAGCTGGGGGTTTGCTAAAAATCCCATGACAAATCTGTCATAATAGCACCCTTATCCGAATATAAGGATACATCACTGAGCGATTAAGATATAAAATCCTCTCGTTTGTTCTTCTTTTTCTATTGTTCACTTTCATTGTAATTCAAGTTTATTCAATGGAAGCAAGGCAAGGAATTTCTGCTGCGAACAAACTGGCGACCACAGTGGGAGCCATCTCTTTCACTAAAGAAGAGATTGTGGAGCAATCGGACGTCGATATGATCGGATCCGACGTAGACATACTGGTCGTTGAAATCGACCAGCAGAAGTACGAGGAGTACCTCTCCTCTGAATCAGGTAATCTGAACGAGACACGACACTATCGTCGCGTGCGCTCCAATACCCGAGCAACGGGTAAAAAGGTATCCACCGAGGAACGGGGATCCTTGGAGACCGCAGCCATAGAGCCGGTGTTCGGGCAGGAAATCCTAGCAGGGGATGGTCCCTCTACTGTCGAAGAAGGTCTGGGAACTGGATTGACCAGAACCCAACTTCGAAATAGAAATCGGAGAGCTAGGCGAAAAGCCCTTAAAGTCCGCATTGAACGCGAGACTAACTCCGCAGAACGTGAGGCTATGGTCCCTCGCAAACTGACTCGCGCTAATCGCGAGATCAGTAACTATCGCGTTAAATGCAAAGTTACAACTTGCGCTGGTCGCAAGGAAAAGCCAGCATGCGATTCTCCATGCGAGGCTACTACTGGACTTAGCGAGAAACGCTAAGCTAGTAAGATTTGCGTTAATCGCAATATCTCTAACACTCGCGAGAAACGCGAGTATAAAATTTTCTTAAAGTCAGCATGTGATTCTCCACGCGAGGCTATTACTGGACTTAGCAAGAAACACGAAGCCAGTAGTACTTACGAGAAACGCAAGATTGCTTACACTCGCGAGGAACGCGAGGATAAAGATTCCTTAAGGCCAGCGTGTGGTACTCCGCGCAAGGCTATTACTGAGCTTAGCGAGAAACGCGAAACCAGTGCAACTTGCAAGAAACGCAAGATTTCTTATACTCGAGAGGAACGCGAGGATAAAAATTCTTTACAGCCAGCGTGTGATTCTCCACGCGAGGCTAATACTGAGCTTAGCGAGAAACGCAAGCCAGTAGTACTTGCGAGAAACGCAAAATGCCTTAGCTCCGCAAAAACCGCGAAGATGATTAGCAAATTGTTGTTAATCGTAAGAATCGCGCTAGGCGCGAAGTCGTAGCTTGCGTTAATCGCAAGAATAAGCCAGCGTGCACGAACTTTCTTCCACGCGGGGCTAAAATTCCAGAAGAGAAACTTCTGAAGGAACGCCAAGCCAGTATAAAACGAGAGGCTAGCGTAGCAAAACACGAAACTATCTTGCAGTTCCGCGACACAAAACTCGAAGCTGTCTCTCAGCTCCGCGTAAATCAACCCGATTACAAAATCAGGGCTGATCGTCGCATCAATGGACCAGAACTGAACTCCAGTGATTCCAGAAAACTTCAACAGGCTCCTGGACCCTCTAAACAGTTGAATGGGTCCCACAACTCCATGACTAAAGTCACTGACCTCAGGGAGTATTTAACCAAGAAGAGAGGTATAGAACAGGTTCAATCTGAACCTGTCTGTCATTGCCAGCAGCTTATGACGACGGTATCCGTTGTAATGGATAATTGTTACTGCAACAATAACAGGGTATCGGTGTTCGACCGATTAACCAAGTCGGACAAAAACCCTGCTAAGAAAACGAAGGTTACTCCCCGAGCAGAATGGAGAATTATAACTTCCAACATGGTCGGCAAGGGTAAGAAAGTCATGGAGACCAATGATGACTCATAGTCAAGTGATGAAGAACCTTATCACCACACTCGACTTAAGTCAGGCGCCATCCCGGCCCGAAATTATAAGAAACTCGTGAAAGGTTCTTATGATGACGATAGCGATAAATCGGCCATAGCTTCTCCTCGTTCTTCACCATCATCTAAATTAAAGTCAGCATCATTTATGATGAGCAAATCTGATGATATCGATCAAAGACTTGAAGCTCAAGAACAAATGATTCGAGAGCAACATAAGATGATTGAAGATCTTAAAATGATGTTCTCAAAATTGGTCGAGGATAATGCCAAAAAGGCAAAAGAAACCTCGTTCAATAAAATGAACGAAGAAGATAAAGAAGAGAAAGCCCACTCAATGCATGACGACGAGGACATGTATTCTTTTCATGATCTACATGGAGAGAAAATAGAAAAGTTACAAGGTCAACTCGAAGTATTAATGCACAAGAAGGAGTTGAAATAATCAGGGGTATCAAGACCATATCCACCTGAATGGGATTTAGCGCCATACCCCGAGAAATATAAGCCGCTCAAGTTAGAGCCATATGACGGGAAGGGATCTCCCAGTCAACATATTTACTACTTCTTGTCCCAAGCCGGACATTTGATGGGCAATGACCCAGTTATGACCAAGATATTCGCAAGTAGCTTGCGAGGGCCTGCCTTTACTTGGTTTATGCAGCTGCCCCAGGTACTATTAATACCTGGTTTGATGTTGAGAAACTATTTCTCGCACGTTTCTTTGAGGATGATACCGAAATTACGGTTCATTCCCTCCTTGCAACTAAGTAAGGGGAACAAGAAATAGTAAAAGACTTCATAGAAAGGTTCCGGGAGAAGTCCGTGCATTGCAAGCACGGAATGGCCCAGAAAACTCTAGTCGAGACATGTCGACATAATCTTAAGACTAACGTGCTCCTAAAAATGGGGGCCGTAGAGTCTAAGACATGGAGGGATTTGCTCAAGTAAGGAGAGCAAGCCGAGGACTTGATCCGTTGAGTTGAAGAGTCTCGTGGATCAAGAAACACTAGGAATAATAGACCGTACACCCAAAATAATAATAATAAGAATAAAGGAAAAGCGGCAATGACATCGGAGGTCGCTCCACAGAAAACAAATCCTCCTCCAAACTCGAAGCCCCAAAATTAGAAGGGCACGAGAAAAAATAGGCCTCAGCAAGAGAGGACCTATACTTTCAAGGCAGAACAAACGCCTACTGCTCCTGAGGAAGGGAATGTTGAAACTCCCGGAGAATAGAAAACCGGAGGACGCTTGTAAAACCAACGACCCCAACTATTGTCTCTATCACCGGAATGTTGGACACCCTACTAGGGATTGTTATCCTCTGAAGAACAGAATCCAGGCACTAATAGAAGCTGGAGTTCTGACGCTTAAAGAGAAACAAAAGAAGGTCACTGCCAACATGGCAACCATAGTGGTTGGAACCCATGAGTTCCCCGCAGGGGTGACCCCAATTCCAAAGGGGAAGCTGATTACGAAGAACCATGACCTGCACAATAAGGCACAAGAAGGACTTGTCCCCGTAACGACTCAAAAAGGGGAAATCATGTGGGTCCACTCTGATTTACTACAGGATGAGCAGTGGACTACCGCAGGGGGTCGAAAGAAAAAGCGGAGTAGCAACGCTATTTCTGTAGAAATAAAAGATGAATACATAGTTGCAGGGGCAATCACAGACTCTGAAGAGGAGCCCGAAGCTCTGGTCACCCATCAAGATGGGGCGGGCCCTTCCGGCACTCGATCTGGAAAAACATATCTCAAAGACTACACCAGAGTAGATCCGAAGGATATATATGCGGAACTCGCAAAACCTACAAAACAGAAAGGACTTCGTTTCTAGAAAAATCCTGGAAAAGATGAAGGGGTCAAGGATGCTACCTTCAAATTCGACATAATAGCTCAGCTGGCAAATATTCCAGCTCGGGTTACGCTTTACGAGTTGCTATGATTATCGAAATCAACTCGCGAGGCGTTGAGAGAGGCCTTGGCAGACTCTAACTCATTTCTAACTCAGATTGTCGAGCCGACCGATGAGGAATAGGATTCTTGCCCCCGCTGTCATCAAGTGAGGGGGCAGGTCCCGCAAATCGTTTTCTCTCCAGAAGGCATGCAGGTAAGAAATATAAAGCACAATAGGCCTTTATATTTCACCGGATATGTCGAATCAACGAAGGTAGATCGCATCCAGATTGATCCAGGTCTGCACTAAGTGTCATTCCCTTGAGGTTGATGCAGCTATTGGGAATTTCTCCCCATCGCCTGACACCAACCAATACTACTATATATGGGTTCAACTCCAATGATAGCTGTCCTCTTGGAAAGATCCGACTCCGATGTCAAATTGGGAATTTAAGGACAGAGGTCACATGCTATGTCATTGACGCCGACACTTCCTACAACATTTTATTGGGACGGCCTTGGATCCACGCCTATATGATTGTCTCATCGACTCTCCACCAGTGTATGAAATACTGTGATGAACAAGGAGAAGTCCGGACATTAGTTGCAGATAGGCAACCATTTAAAGGCCTGGAGAACTACTTCACGGATGCTTTGCTCTACAAACCAGCTCATGAAGTCTCCGACAACAAACTCGACAAGCCTCGAAAGTTTGACGAGAGTGGCAATGAAGCTGATACGGAGTACGAGCCTCCCGAGGAGAACGATGGGGGTGATTATGAAATCAATCCTCACTTAGATTTTTAATTTCAATTTTGATAATAGTGTAGCTGATGTAGTAAAGGATGAGTGGGTTATTAATGAAAACATAAAGTTAGTCTACGAGTATGCTGTAGCTACTGAATCTGAACCCTTTTGTACTTCCACCGAAGTGGATGGCCTATCCGAACTTGAAGTTCTGGCGGCATATCATTTGCCACTTAGGTCATCCCTCCTCTCTCAATCAAAAATAACTAAGGGACAAGGTTACTTCTTCGAAGTACCTCCTCGACGAGAGTCCTAAAAGCCGATCATTTTCGGCAAAATAAATACGTCATCTCGACAAAAACAAAGCAGTGAAAGTGATGAACAAACATCACCTCAATTTCACTTATATGAACATAAATCCCGAGAAATGATGGAGAAAATGGGTTATAATTTTTCCAGAAACTGGGATTAAATTTTGGAAAAAGGCAACATAATCTCATACCCTCGTTTAGACCGAGTGGAAGAGCCCAGACTATTATCAAAAGACTCGCAGGGGGTTGGGATATGTATCTACTCCTCCGCCATCCCAATATGAAGAAAGATCTTCGTCCGATGAGGATTTGAACCCGATTGATCAGGACTCAGATATAAGTGCTGGTGCCTGGTTTCAATCTCTGACAGCCAATATGGTTTCAGCCGCACCAGAAAGCGACGAGGAACCAATTATTGTTCAAGATGATTCCTGGGCTAAGCATATGGACACTCTATGGGATGTCCTCTTTGAACAGCGTGACCCGCCCATAGAAGATAAGCTAGTACAGGTCAACATGGGAACGGACGAAAATCCGAAGCCCATCTTCATAAGCGACACGCTAACTCCCTTAGAAAAAGAGGAACTATATCTCTTATCAAGGAGTATATAGACGTGTTCGCATGGAGTTACGAAGACATGCCTGGGCTTGATCCTCATATTGCCACACATCAGTTAAATATTAAAGAAAACGCCAAACCAGTTAAACAGCAGCAAAGGCGTTTTCGACCGGAATTGATGGAGGCAATAGCTGCTGAGGTCAATAAACTTATAAAATCCGGATTCATCCGTGAAGAACAACATCCTGATTGGGTGGCTAACATAGTGCCGGTTTGTAAGAAGAACGGCAAAATCCGAATATGCATCGATTTTCGAGATTTGAACGCGGCATGTCCTAAGGATGAATTTCCACTCCCAATCACCGATGTGATGATTGACAATACTTGCGGTTATGAGAGGATGTCCTTTATGGATGGCTTTTCAAGCTATAACCAGATTAAAATGCACCCGGATGATGAAAAGCACACGGCTTTCAGAACGCCGCTAGGAGTATACTGTTATACGGTAATGCCTTTCGGATTGAAGAACGCTGGCGCCACCTACCAACGCGCAATGAGCATCATATTCAAATAACACCTGCGCAAAATGGTAGAGTGCTATGTAGATGATTTAGCGGTCAAAAGCAAGAATAAAGAAGATCATCTGCATGACTTAAGGACGGTCTTCGATCTTATGCGAAAATATTATCTGAAGATGAATCCCACTAAGTCTTTCATGGGGGTGTCAAGTGAAAAATTCCTTGGATTCATAATAACCTCAAAAGGAATTTTTCTCGATCCAGAAAAGGTAAAAGCGATTAGTGAAATGCCACCGCCCCGCAATCTTAAGGAATTAAGGGGGTTATAAGGAAAATTGGCCTATATCCAGCGATTTATTTCTAAGCTATCTGGACGATGCCAGCCACTCCAAACTCATGAAAAAGGGGGTTTCTTTCATATGGGATGAGGCATGTCAACAGATATTTGACGATCTCAAAAAATACCTAACTAAACCTCCTGTTCTTATGGCACCAGTCCCTGGGCAGCCCTTCCTTATATATGTAAGGGCCATGGATAATACTTTAGGAGTATTACTTGCTCAATATAATGAGCAAGGCCATGAACATGCCCTCTATTATTTAAGCAGGACAATGATTGGGGCCGAACAGCGGTATACCCCGATTGAAAAGGAATGTTTAGCCCTAGTGTTCGCTGTTCAGAAAATGCGATACTATCTTTCAGGGCAAACAATTCATGTCATATCACGGGTCAATCCCTTGAAGATCCTGATGACAAAATCGGGATCCTTAAACAGACGACTGGTGAAGTGGGCATTATTGCTACCGCCATATGATATACATTTTGTTCCTCAAAAAGCCATTAAGGGACAGGCGATCGCCGATTTCCTAGCAGACCATCCAATCTGGTCCAAATCCAAACAGACGTCAGAGGTCAATATAGTTAGCAAAGAACAACCATGGCAGATGCTCTTTGATGGTGCTGCCAGACGGTCTGCTGCTGGAGTGGGGGTTGTGCTGATATCCCCACATAAATATATATTGCCTAACGGCTATTCATTGACAGAGCCGTGCACAAATAATGTTGCAAAATATAATGCGCTCATCATCGGTTTAAAGATGACTCTGCAACTGGGGGTGAACCATCTAGAGGTATATGGAGACTCTAAGCTCATTGTCAATCAAATGACAGGAGAATATGAAGTCAGACATGAAGCCCTCATTCCCTATCATCAGCTAGCCATTGAGCTAGCAGGGTATTTTAAGCAGTTTTATATCTATCATATATCTCGGAACGAGAACGTCTATGCAGATGCTCTTGCCGCACTAGCTGCAACATTGGCCATCTCGCCAGGAGAAGCTAAAAGCATTACTATTGGTAGCAGAGAACTCCTCCATCCAGACGCGGTGTTCCAAACCAAAGAGGTGTGCCAGACAGGCTTAACTCTGGAACCCTGTGATTGGCAATTTCCCTTCATAGATTATGCCTTATATAGAATACTGCCAGAGGATCCAAAGGAAGCCGCCTCGATAAAGAGGAAGGCCCCAAGATTTTACTATGATCAAACACTTCAGACTTTATATAGAAAGTCGAGTGATGGTCTCCTGCTATGCTGCATATCGAAAGCAGAAGCAGATGAAGTGCTGAGAGAAACACATGATGGAGTATGTGGAGCTCATCAGCCCGGTCCAAAACTCGGGGACCGCATAAGAAGGCTAGGATACTACTGGCCAAAAATGATTACCGAGGCAATGGCATATGCTAAGCGATGTCATGCATGCCAGTTACATGCTAATTTTATTAATCAACCCCCAGAATATTTGCACACCACTGTTGCTAGCTGGCCGTTTGAAGCATGGAGAATAGATATTGTGGGGCCAATAACTCCCCCGTCATCCAGAGGACATCGGTTTATTCTTACAATAACTGATTATTTTTCAAGATGGGCCGAAGCCGTGCCCATGAGAGAGGTAAAAACGACAGATGTGATTAAGTTCATTAAGTATCATGTCATTTACCGTTTTGGCATCCTTAGGAGGATCGTTCATGATAATGGACCTCAATTCATCAGCCAAGGGTTTTCAAGATTCTGTGATAAATTCAGAATCAAGGACATCGCTTCAACGCCATATAACCCCGCGGCAAATGGGTTGGCCGAAGCTTTCAACAAGACGATTATTAAACTCCTTCGAAAATTCGTCTCTTCCAACAAAAGGGTGTTTGCCCGAAAAATTGAATCTTCCTTTATATGCCAATTTAATTTTGAATTACAGCAATAAAAGAAAAATTACAAAATAGAAAATCGAGATTACAAGAATGGGGATCGATTGATTTCGATTCCCCTTTATTTTTGTGGGTTTGGCAGCGGTGGAGCTTTGTTTCTGTACTCCGTTGACGATCCGATCTCTCTGAATTGCGGAACTCCTCTCTGTATTTTTGGACTCTGGAAAATTGGACTCTTCCCCAAAGAATCTCCCAACTCTGCCCCGATTCAAAAGTCCCCTCTAATCCAAAAGTCCAAAGTCAAAAGTCCCCTCTCCCGTTAAATTCCTGTATTTTATAAACCGAAGAAGCTTGAAATCCGGCTCAATTCTCTCCTGAAAAAGCGGATCACGGATTATCAGTCCAAGGAAACAAATCAACGGAAAATAAAGAACGGAAAACAACCCGCGGGTGGCAACCCGCGGGATCGCCCCCGCGGGTTGCAACCCGCGGGAATTCTCCCGCGGGTTGCTTCCCGCGGGGGCTCCCGCGGGTTGCAACCCGCGGGTGCACCCGCGGGATGCTTCCCGCGGGTGCCCCCGCGGGTTGCATCCCGCGGGTGCTCCCGCGGGTGCACCGGCGGGTGTGCCCACTTAGCAAAATTAGGGTTTTTTTTTTTTTTTAATTATTTTTAGTGTCTACATAACCCCCTCCAAAGTTTTTGAAGTTCTGTATTGAACCGTACTGAATTTCGAAATACTTTGGATTTTTTAATTTTGGTTATAGACTTTTTAAGAGATTTGGTCGATAGGAATAACTGTTAATATATTTATTTATTCCATAACAAGCAGATGTATGATTTTAACGTACTCATTAGAGGACAAGCAGAGGTATAATGTTAACGTGCTTATTTTAGGTCAAGCAGAGGTATAATATTAACGTGCTTATTTTAATCCTAACCGTTCAGTGACATCTAGTATGACGAATCAGGAAAAGACAGAGGTGACATTAAACGTGTCTTGGAGCTTAACCTATTCAGAGGATCTGGTCGTGATAGGGACAAGCTGACTAAACAGAGGTGATTGTTAACGTGTTTAGTTTTGGAATCGGACTATCAGAGATAACTGTTAACTTGATAGGGAGATGATTTTCGTCAGAGGTGATTTTCAACTTAACGATATCAAAAGCACGTTCATGAGAGGTTGTAATGTTGGACTTGATGAAGTGTGAATTTTCTTTTCTGTCAGAGGTGAAATCTTAACGTGACAGGAGATTTATCTGATCAGGATTTTTAGCAAACCCCCAGCTATCAACGGGTTTGATTTGCCTTTACCAACTACCGTTTGAGTCGGGCTAGCCATGCTATTCCCCTCAGCATGGTGAGTTGTCAAGGATTTCGTTTGGGTTTAAATACCAAACTTTTCCTCTTCCCTTTGCCTTAGCAGCTTAGGGCAGTGATGTATTCTTATATTCGGATAAGAATACTGTTGTGACAGATTTGTCGTGGGATTTTTAGCAAACCCCCAGCTATCAACGGGTTTGATTTTGACTTTACCAACTACCATTTGAGTTGGGCTAGCCATGCTATTATCCTCAGCATAGTGAGTTGTCGAGGATTTTATTTGTGCTTAAATGCCAAACTTTTCCTCTTCCCTTTGCCTTAGCGGCGTTGGGTGATTCATGCTTTTTACCCCCAGCATAGTGGGGTTGGCGAGAAATTTATTCTCTTCCCGTAGCCTAGTCGGCGTTGGGCGGTTCATACTTATTACCCCCAGTATGATGGGGTTGGCGAGAAATTTATTCTTTTCCCGTAGCCTTGTCGGCGTTGGGCAGTTCATACTTATTACCCCCAGTATGATGGGGTTGGCGAGAAATTTATTCTCTTCCCGTAGCTTTAGCGGCGTTGGGCAATTCATACTTTTTACCCCCAGTATGATGGGGTTGGCGAGAAATTTATTCTCTTCCCGTAACCTTATCGGCGTTGGGTAATTCATACTTCTTACCCCCAGTATGGTGGGGTTGGCGAGAAATATATTCTCTTCCCGTAGCTTTAGCGGCGTTGGGCGGTTCATGCTTTTTACCCCCAGCATGGTGGGGTTGGCGAGAAATTTATTCTCTCCCCGTAGCCTTGTCGGCGTTGGGTAATTCATACTTTTTACCCCCAGTATGGTAGGGTTGGCGAGAAATTTATTCTCTTCCCGTAGCCTTATCGGCGTTGGGCGGTTCATCATTTTTTTTTTCATTTTTTTTTATTTTATTTTATATATACATTTTTATTTCTTTATCTCTCTTTTTTTTTGTTTGCAATGATGTCCTTTTTTTTTTTTTAGGTGATGACGCCTAGCATTTTATTTTTTATTATTTATTTATTTATTTATTTTAGTAAGCGATGAGGCCTTGCAAATATATTTTTATTTATTATTATTTTTTTGTTTATTTTTATTTATTTACTTTTTTTTTGTTTATATTTTTATATATTTTTTAATATTTTTTTATTTTTTTATTTTAATTAATTTTTTTATTTTATTTATTTATTTATTTGGCATCCGCGGGTGCATCCGTTGGATACAACCCATGGGTAGAGCACTCATACTGCATGTTTTTTTCTCTTTTTTTTTTTAATATTTATTATTTTTTTAACTTTGTCAATTTTTTGTGGGCGATAACACCCTTTCCTTTTTTTTTCTTTTTTTTTCCTTCTTTTTTTTATTTTTTGCCTTTTTATTAATATTATTTTTATTCTTTATTTTTTTTTTGTGCGGGAGAGAGGGAGAAAAGTGCGGGTGGCCCAGATGGGTCCCACCCATCTGTGGGTTGCGTCCCGCGCCCACGCTTCCATCTGCGGGTTGCGTCCCGCGCTTCCATATGTGGGTTGCGTCCATGTGGGTCCCAAGATTCCATCTGCGGGTTGCATCCCGCGCTTCCATATGCGGGTTGCGTCCACGCGGGTCCCAAGATTCCATCTGCGGGTTGCATTCCGCGCTTCCATATGCGGGTTGCGTCCACGCGGGTCCCAAGATTCCATCTGCGGGTTGCATCCCGCGCTTCTATATGCGGGTTGCGTCCACGCGGGTCCCAAGATTCCATCTGCGGGTTGCATCCGTGCTTCCATATGCGGGTTGCGTCCACGCGGGTCCCAAGATTCCATCTGTGGGTTGCATCCTGGAGTTGTATCCAGTCTTGTCAATTTTTTTTTTTTTTTTTTTTGGCGATAACGCCTCAAAAAATTTTTTTTTTTTGACAGACGATGACGTCTTGTCATATTTTTTTGGGCGATGACGCCTCAAAAGTTTTTTTTTTTGACAGACGATGACGTCTTGTCATTTTTTTTTTGGGCGATGACGCCTCAATTTTTTTTTTTTTTTATGAGTGATGACGCCTCATAATTTTTTTTTTTTTTTTATGGGCGATGACGCCTCATAATTTTTTTTTTTTTTTTTTTTGACAGACGATGACCTCTTGTCAATTTTGGTGGGCGATGACGCCTCACATTTATTTATCGTTACCCGGCGATGACGCCTAGGCTTCGAAAAAAATTTAAAGATTGGATTGCGCCGCCCAAACTCCCACTGTGGTCGCCAATTCTTGTTTGCCCGAAAAATTGAATCTTCCTTTATATGCCAATTTAATTTTGAATTACAGCAATAAAAGAAAAATTACAAAATAGAAAATCGAGATTATAAGAATGGGGATCGATTGATTTCGATTCCCCTTTATTTTTGTGGGTTTGGCAGCGGTGGAGCTTTGTTTCTGTACTCCATTGACGATCCGATCTCTCTGAATTGCGGAACTCCTCTCTGGATTTTTGGACTCTGGAAAATTGGACTCTTCCCCAAAGAATCTCCCAACTCTGCCCCGATTCAAAAGTCCCCTCTAATCCAAAAGTCCAAAGTCAAAAGTCCCCTCTCCCGTTAAATTCCTGTATTTTATAAACCGAAGAAGCTTGAAATCCGGCTCAATTCTCTCCTGAAAAAGCGGATCACGGATTATCAGTCCAAGGAAACAAATCAATGGAAAATAAAGAACGGAAAACAACCCGCGGGTGGCAACCCGCGGGATCGCCCCCGCGGGTTGCAACCCGCGGGAATTCTCCCGCGGGTTGCAACCCGCGGGTGCTCCCGCGGGTTGCAACCCGCGGGTGCTCCCGCGGGTTGCTTCCCGCGGGTGCCCCCGCGGGTTGCATCCCGCGGGTGCTCCCGCGGGATTAAACCCGCGGGTGCTCCCGCGGGTTGCATCCCGCGGGTGCACCCGCGGGTGTGCCCACTTAGCAAAATTAGGGTTTTTTTTTTATTTATTTAATTATTTTTAGTGTCTACAAAGGGACTGAGATGAAAAGTTAGGAGAGTGTTTGTGGGCTTATTGCACCACCGTTCGCACTCCAACAAAAACTACCCCTTCCTCCTTGGTTTATGGAAGTGAGGCCGTTTTACCTCTTGAAGTCCAAATACCATCATTAAGAGTGGTCTTAGCCACAAAGATGACGACAGAAGAGTGCCATCAACAAAGATTGCGAGAACTAGAGGCGTTGAATGAAAAGCGTCTCAGGGCTCAACAACAAATTGAGTTGTATCAAGCCCGAATCTCGCGAACGTTCAATAAGAGCATTAAACCAAGGACCTTTAAGTAAGGAGACTTGGTTCTGGCTATTAAAAGGCCAATGGTTCTAACCCACAAAACTAAGGGTAAATTTGAACCCAAGTGGGAAGGACCGTTTATTGTGGAAACGGTATACTCTAGTGGAGCTTATCGCTTAATGAATCAGAACGGCGATAGGATGATGATGCCAATCAACGGAAAATTTCTAAAGAAATACTATGCTTAATGAACTGGAATCGTGACAGAGTGACTATCACATCTGGTTCATGTCCCTAGAAATATAACCATCCGCTTGTTCAAGTTACGCAAATGAGCACTTGAATCTCTTTTAACTAAGGCATGTGCAATTAGGCACCTCTGCCGAAATCTGATGATCCTGACCCGATCATCTTGTATGCAGTTCAAGTTACGTAGTTGAGTCTTGAACCGCCTCTACTTGTTCAAGTTACGCATATGAGCACTTGGACTTCTTCATAAAACTCTTGGTATGTGCAAATTGAGCACCTCTACCGAAATATGATGATCCTGACCCAATCATCTTGGTATGTGCAGTTCAAGTTACGCAGTTGAGCCTTGAACCGCCTCCACTTGTTCAAGTTACGCATATGAGCACTTGGACTTCTTCGTAAAACTCTTGGCATGTGCAAATTGAGCGCCTCTGCCGAAATCTGATGATCCTGACCCGATCATCTTGGTATGTGTAGTTCAAATTACGCAGTTGAGCCTTGAACCGCCTCCACTTGTTCAAGTTACGCATATGAGCACTTGAACTTCTTCATCAAAACTCTTGGCATGTGCAAATTGATCACCTCTGCCGAAATCCGATGATCCTGACCCGATCATCTTGGTATGTGCAGTTTAAATTATGTAGTTGAGCCTTGAACCGCCTCCAATCAAATTCTAGGCATGTGCAATTGAGCACCTCTGCCAAAATCTGATGATCCCGACCCGATCATCTCGGTATTAGCAATCCAAGTTACGCAGTTGAGCCTTGGAATGTTCTACCAAAACAAATGAACTATTTTTTATGACAAGTTATTTGTTGTGCAAGTAAATTTTCTAGCCAACAAATAAAAGAATCAAAAGAGTCATCTTTATTCATCAATCAAAAAGAATGAATTTACAAAAGAATTCAAAGAACCATTAAGGTTTTCTCTTCTATTACAAGTTCTTATTACAAAAAGAATAGAACAAAAGAAAACTATGGATCTCCTAGGAGCCTCAACTTATTCATTGTCTCGTCAATCACTCGACGATGAGTCTCCTCCACAGAGTGTTGAGCCTGCCGGCGTAAGTCGTCGTCATTTATTGCGAGTTGAGTCAACCACTGACCAGACTCTTCGATAGCACGGCTTCTTATTGTCTCCTCCTGCTCAAGCTGTCCTCGTTGGAGGATCAGCTCTTCCCGTTTCTTAACGGATTCCCCTAACTGAGACTCGTTGGCTTCCAAGATAGCCCGAGCCTTAGAAATAGTCTCCCTGGCTCTAAGGATGGCGGCCTGACTCCCCTCAATCTCGAAGTCCACCTCCTCCAAACCTCTAAGAATAGACTCTTGACTGGCTTGAAGTTCTGCCAACTCCCGCGACCATCCTTCTTCCTGTCGCCTCAATTCCTCTTGATGCGCTGCTAACTCTACCCGAAGCCGCGCCAGCTCTATCTCAGTGATCGCTTCCACATCCGCTTGACGAACTGTGTTTAGCGTGTTCACTTGCTCTTCTAAGGCTATAAGGCGGGCCCGGTAAGGAGCTGCTCGGTCTTGTCTCCCGATCCTTTCAATGTTATCCAAATGCTGGACAACATCGGACGTCCAAGACTAAGGAAATCTCTTCCGTCAAGGATCATCCCGATGCATCTCCTCAGCAACCGCATAAAGTCATTAACACTGTGGTTGAAGAATTCTTCAAGAGGATCCACAGTGTCTGTATTTAAGGCAGACAGCGCTAAAGAAGATGTCATTGGGGGAGGAGTGGTGTCCGCTGGAGTCGAGAAGGAAGAAGCCTGTCCCTGTACCAGGTTCATAATATGTGGGGCCAGTAAAGCCAATGCAGACTTGGCAGAACTGGGGACCCAAGAAGAAGTATCATTTGTACCGATCACTCAGGCAGCACCACCAACAGGGGAAGATGAGAGAGTGTTTCCACCCGAAGTTTCTCCTATGGTAGAAGTGGCTTCAAATGAGAACTTCAAATTTTCTTCGTCTCCCGCTGGCAGAAGACTTGGAGCTGGAGGAGTCGCATGTGTCTCAACAGCCATAATGGTAGAAGATGTTAATATTGCTGGCTGAGGAGCAGAGGGTGTACCAACAACTACCGAAAAGGTCTCTTTGGAGCAGACCGTTAGTGTTGGAGACGACAGACTTGGGGATGGCGTAGCTTCTCTTGCTGTAGTCTCGACAATCACCTATGTCCTATCATCACTCCCAAGTTCGTCAATTGGGGGAACTGAAGAAGGAGCAGAGGGAGGAGTTGTCGTAAAGTAGTCTGCGTCAAACTCGTTTGCAGAGCTACCCAAACCACCCGCCAAGCCAGTTGTGCCAGAATAATCCACCTTCTCCTCAGATTCTCCCCTGGTAGTCGAATGCATCGGCGAGTGGGGCTGACCACCTGCATTTCAGAAAGCAAACAAACAGTGTTACATATAATGATGAAATGAATAATGGACAGAAGATAGAATATAAAAAACCATACCAGGAGATACAAGCCCAGTAGTCGGACTTGAAGGGGGAACCATCGCTGTTTCTAGGAGCGCACCCGTTTCGCTACCTTGAGGTTGCATCGCAGAGTGCTCGACAGATTCGGCGGTTGGGGGAATTGGGATCTCAGTAGCACCTAGAACTTCAGCAGGTCTACTCTCCTCTGCCGGCGCCGGAGGCAAAGCTGAGGCCAGCAAGTCTGAAGCAAACTTGACCGCCACCTCTTGAGGGACTAAGAGGGTCCCTGGGGCTAATTTTTGCTTCTTCTTTTTCGGTTCGCCTCTTACAGATCCACGATGTTTAATGGTTGGACTCCAGGGATGGGGAACCAAATCTTTAGGGGCACCACCATCATCATCGTCATCATCTTTTCCATTATCGTCATCTCCATCAGAGTTGCCCAAGTCTGATGGATCGGCCGCCGCACCAAGGAATTCGTCCATTCCTTTTATGCTTACCCTTTTGTCCCCTTTGCGGCTAAAGTAGTAGGCCTCTATCTCCTTGCAGCAGCTGCGATTGATAGAGAAGTTGGGCACGTCGGCATTGGCAACACTGAACCAGGTGCAGAAGCTTAATACCATGCTTAGCTCTGGCGATTTTAGGGGTAGCATAAATTCTTTCCGGTTCCTCCAGCAACAAAGTGGAACCAGCCTCGTGCCCCTGCATACAAATTTCCCTCGTACGCCAACTCTTTATTTGGATTTCCTACATAAAGCTGCGTATATCCAAATTGACGAGCAAATCTGCTCGGGATATACGGCTCTATGTAGCACATGGTGTCTTACCTGTACACCAAGTGTCCGGAGCGAATATTCAACAGCCACCAGAAGGCTCCTGAAGATAAGTTGGTGAACTGGTTTGCTCCCAAAATATCTTTAAATTTAGATCCATACTCTCCCCCAGGGAGTCTGGGAAGCAGCGAAAGATCTCATAGTTTTGATGATGACGGAGTGTCCATCGGATTTGAGACATGTAGTTGCTCTTCCAGACGGAGCGCTCGTACTTCTCAACGAAGAACGGTTTATCATTTGGGTTGTAATCCGCAGCACTCATCAAAGATGGACAGTGCATGACTAGCCACGCCATTAAATAGGTGTAGAGCATCTCCACCCTTGGGTGTGGTGTCTTCACCGTAGCAGCTTCTTTGGCCGCTTTTCCCTTTCCATCTTTGCCTTTGTTCTTTTCTGCTGGTATAAAGCTGTTGCAGAGGGCCCGAAGCCCGCTCTGGAGGTTGGCAACCATTGCTGGTAATAGCCCAAATGGTCATCCGTATGCCAATAGAACGGCAGGATAGACGACGTTCTTTGCAATAGCTTCCTTAGGCAGTGAAGGGACGACACATCTCTTCAGCCATAACATTAAGAAGCCAGCAAGGAGACCCTTCTCAGAAATAGGGAACTGGGCTTGATAATGGAAGCTCTGAAAGGCCGTGTCAGGACTGAATCCCCCTTCATTTGACTCGGTCATATATGATGTGGCCTCTAAGTTGGAGATACGCTCCTTCACTTCTTCGATACTGACGGGAGGGCGTCCACAAACAATAGGGAGACTCTCTTTCAAATTGATGAAAAGATAGTCTGCCCACTTCTTATGACCAACTCCCTGGTTCCTTACTCCAGCCAGATTGGCGCAAATATGATAGTGGTACATCATTTCCCAATAAGTTTGGTAGATGTGCTCATCCCCCGCTTTCAGCATCTTCAATTCTTCAGCGGTGGGGATATATTCTTCATAAGGGATCTCGGCCATTGATAAACCCGACACTTCGAACATTTCGTGGAGAGCGAATCCTAGCTCACCCACCGGTGTAAAGAAGGTGCCGATTTCAGGGTTATACATCTCCAGTAGGCTGAACAAGTGGTATGCACTTTGAGGCAAGCCAAACTGGACGTTTCTAATGGCTTTGTACAAGCCAATTTCCTTGAGGGTCTGCTCATGGGTGTCCAGGATGTGTTTGACAAGTCTGAACCACCACATGTTGCCTGAGGAGTGGAGCCATCCAGGCATGCTAAAGTCTTTGGCGGGGTACTATCCACCCTTGGCTAAGAACTCGCTAAGCAAAGTCTTAGCACGAATTGGGACTTCACCAACATAGTGCTCTTTTGTAACTCTGCCTGGGAGGAGCCCCGTAATACATCTAGGGGGACCGTCTTGGAAAGCACCATTTGTACCGAACTTGCCGGTCGCAACACTATCATATTCACGAGTTAGCTCAAAATCTAGCTTGCGATGGGAAGAAAACCTCTGGAGATACACCAAGGGGTAGTTACGCTCCATGTCAGGCAGAAACATGAGCAGATCCCCGGCCTGATACAGCCACTTGCCCTCCTCTTTAAAGAGGACCTCATCCGAGTGCTCTATAGCATCTCCAAAAAGGAACGCCGGTTTTTCCAACGCCTTCTGGTTTGTAGCTTCAAAGGGAGCATCAGTAATGATCTCCCGTGCAGTAGCAGGGCTGTATTTGATTAGCTTCTCCCAGCGCTCACTCAAACTCGGCTTGTATGCGGCAAAAACAGTTGTGAAGCGAAACTGGGTGACTGAGTCTGCACCCCCACCATGGCCAAAGTGATGCCTTTGGGAGATTGGATCCACTGAATAGCCAACTGCAAAGAAAGAATTAAGAGTTAGAAAAAGTTTCTACAAAAACAGAAAATTTTTCTAAGTATGAAAACGCGGAGCTAAAGGTAACTCCGCGCGAAGTTAAGTGAAATAAACGCGAAGCTAAGGATGATAACTTCGTGTTTACAAACACAAAGCTAAAATTCTAACCTCGCGTCGGAACGCGATAGTCAGCAAAAATAACTTCGCATTTAAAACGTGGAGGTAACGCGATAGCTTCGCGTGGAGGAAGATCAGAGATCTTTTCCTTCTTCTCCAAGCCATTTGGCCGGAGTACGGCGTTCTCGCCGGTAAAAGAAATGATTGGCCGGTTAAAACTAAGCCAAATCACTCTGAAAATATTCTAAAAAGACCCAAAAGTGAGGTTCTTACCTCCGATAGGCGAGGTGTGGACAGGTTCGCCGCTGCTTGGCCAGTCGCCGACGGCGAGGCCACGCGTGAAGAAGCACGAGTGTTTGCCCGAAAATTGAACCTTTCTTTATATGCCAATTTAATTTTGAATTACAGCAATAAAAGAAAAATTACAAAATAGAAAATCGAGATTACAAGAATGGGGATCGATTGATTTCGATTCCCCTTTATTTTTGTGGGTCTGGCAGCGGTGGAGCTTTGTTTCTGTACTCCGTTGACGATCCGATCTCTCTGAATTGAGGAACTCCTCTCTGGATATTTGGACTCTGGAAAATTGGACTCTTCCCGAAAGAATCTCCCCCCAATCCAAAAGTCCAAAAGTCAAAAGTCCTCTCTCTCGTTAAATTCCTGTATTTTATAAACCGAAGAAGCTCGAAATCCGGCTCAATTCTCTCCTGAAAAAGCGGATCACGGATTATCAGGAAAATAAAATAGGAAATAAAACAACGGGAAGACAACGAAAAACAACCCGGGGGTGGCAACCCGCGGGATCGCCCCCGCGGGTTGCCACCCGCGGAAATCCTCCCGCGGGTGGCAACCCGCGGGGGCTCCCGCGGGTGGCAACCCGCGGGGGCTCCCGCGGGTTGCAACCCGCGGGAGAACTCCCGCGGGTTGCAACCCGCGGGAGAACTCCCGCGGGTTGCTTCCCGCGGGGGTTCCCGCGGGTTGCAACCCGCGGGTGCTCCCGCGGGTTGCTTCCCGCGGGTGCCCCCGCGGGTTGCAACCCGCGGGTGCACCCGCGGGTTGCATCCCGCGGGTGCTCCCGCGGGATGCTTCCCGCGGGTGCCCCCGCGGGTTGCAACCCGCGGGTGTTCCCGCGGGTTGCATCCCGCGGGTGCACCCGCGGTGTGCCCACTTAGAATTTTTTTTTTTTTTTTTTTTTAATTTAATTATTTTTAGTGTCTACATAACCCCCTCCAAAGTTTTTGAAGTTCTGTATTGAACCGTACTGAATTTCGAAATACTTTGGATTTTTTTTAATTTTGGTTATGGACCTTTTAAAAGATTTAGTCGATAGAGATAACTGTTAATATATTTATTTATTCCATAACAAGCAGAGGTATGATTTTAACGTACTCATTAGAGGACAAGCAGAGGTATAATGTTAACGTGCTTATTTTAGGTCAAGCAGAGGTATAATATTAACGTGCTTATTTTAATCCTAACCGTTCAGTGACATCTAGTATGACGAATCAGGAAAAGACAGAGGTGACATTAAACGTGTCTTGGAGTTTAACCTATTCAGAGGATCTGGTCGTGATAGGGTCAAGCTGACTAAACAGAGGTGACGGTTAACGTATTTAGTTTTGGAATCGGACTATCAGAGGTAACTGTTAACTTGATAGGGAGATGATTTTCGTCAGAGGTAATTTTTAACTTAACGATATCAAAAGCACGTTCATCAGAGGTTATAATATTGGACTTGATGAAGTGTGAATTTTCTTTTCTGTCAGAGGTGAAATCTTAACGTGACAGGGGATTTAATCGGATCTTATCTCATTTGATTTTGAATTATGATGTCAGAGGTATGATTTTAACTTGACTAATATTTTGGAGTGTTGCTTGCTCTGTTAGAGCAAAATGACAAGAAAAGTTTTGTTGTCAGAGGTGAAATCTTAACGTGACAGGAGATTTATCTGATTAGGATTTTTAGCAAACCCCCAGCTATCAACGGGTTTGATTTGCCTTTACCAACTACCGTTTGAGTCGGGCTAGCCATGCTATTCCCCTCAGCATGGTGAGTTGTCAAGGATTTCGTTTGGGTTTAAATACCAAACTTTTCCTCTTTCCTTTGCCTTAGCAGCTTAGGGCAGTGATGTATTCTTATATTCGGATAAGAATACTGTTGTGACAGATTTGTCGTGGGATTTTTAGCAAACCCCCAGCTATCAACGGGTTTGATTTTGCCTTTACCAACTACCGTTTGAGTTGGGCTAGCCATGCTATTATCCTCAGCATAGTGAGTTGTCGAGGATTTCATTTGGGCTTAAATGCCAAACTTTTCCTCTTCCCTTTGCCTTAGCGGCGTTGGGTGATTCATGCTTTTTACCCCCAGCATAGTGGGGTTGGCGAGAAATTTATTCTCTTCCCGTATCCTAGTCGGCGTTGGGCGGTTCATACTTATTACCCCCAGTATGATGGGGTTGGCGAGAAATTTATTCTCTTCCCGTAGCCTTATCGGCGTTGGGCAGTTCATACTTATTACCCCCAGTATGATGGGGTTGGCGAGAAATTTATTCTCTTCCCGTAGCCTTGTCGGCGTTGGGTAATTCATACTTTTTACCCCCAGTATGATGGGGTTGGCGAGAAATTTATTCTCTTCCCGTAGCTTTAGCGGCGTTGGGCAATTCATACTTTTTACCCCCAGTATGATGGGGTTGGCGAGAAATATATTCTCTCCCCGTAGCCTTGTCGGCGTTGGGTAATTCATACTTTTTACCCCCAGTATGGTGGGGTTGGCGAGAAATTTATTCTCTCCCCGTAGCTTTAGCGGCATTGGGCAATTCATACTTTTTACCCCCAGTATGGTGGGGTTGGCGAGAAATTTATTCTCTCCCCGTAGCCTTGTCGGCGTTGGGCGGTTCATGCTTTTTACCCCCAGCATGGTGGGGTTGGCGAGAAATTCATTCTCTCCCCGTAGCCTTGTCGGCGTTGGGTAATTCATACTTTTTACCCCCAGTATGGTAGGGTTGGCGAGAAATTTATTCTCTTCCCGTAGCCTTATCGGCGTTGGGCGGTTCATCATTTTTTTTTTATTTTATTTTATATATACATTTTTATTTCTTTATCTCTCTTTTTTTTTGTTTGCAATGATGTCCTTTTTTTTTTTTTAGGTGATGACGCCTAACATTTTATTTTTTTATTATTTATTTATTTATTTTGGTAAGCGATGAGGCCTTGCAAATATATTTTTATTTATTATTATTTTTTTGTTTATTTTTATTTATTTACTTTTTTTTTTGTTTATATTTTTATATATTTTTTAATATTTTTTTATTTATTTATTTTAATTAATTTTATTTTATTTTATTTATTTATTTTTTTGGCATCCGCGGGTGCATCCGTTGGATACAACCCATGGGTAGAGCACTCATACTGCATGTTTTTTTTTTCTTTTTTTTTTTAATATTTATTATTTTTTTAACTTTGTCAATTTTTTGTGGGCGATAACACCCTTTCCTTTTTTTTTTTTTTATTAATATTATTTTTATTCTTTATTTTTTTTTTTGTGCGGGAGAGAGGGAGAAAAGTGCGGGTGACCCAGATGGGTCCCACCCATCTGTGGGTTGCGTCCCGCGCCCGCGCTTCCATCTGCGGGTTGTGTCCCGCGCTTCCATATGTGGGTTGCGTCCATGTGGGTCCCAAAATTCCATCTGCGGGTTGCATCCCGCGCTTCCATATGCGGGTTGCGTCTACGCGGGTCCCAAGATTCCATCTGCGGGTTGCATCCCGCGCTTCCATATACGGGTTGCGTCCACGCGGGTCCCAAGATTCTATCTGCGGGTTGCATCCCGTGCTTCCATATGCAGGTTGCGTCCATGTGGGTCCCAAGATTCCATCTGCGGGTTGCAAGATTCCATCTGCGGGTTGCATCCCGCGCTTCCATATGCAGGTTGCGTCCACGCGGGTCCCAAGATTCCATCTGCGGGTTGCATCCCGCGCTTCCATATGCGGGTTGCGTCCACGCGGGTCCCAAGATTCCATCTGCGGGTTGCATCCTGGAGTTGTATCCAGTCTTGTCAATTTTTTTTTTTTTTTTTTTTTTTTTTTTTTATGGGCGATGACGCCTCATAATTTTTTTTTTTTTTTTTTATGGGCGATGACGCCTCATAATTTTTTTTTTTTTTGACAGACGATGACGTCTTGTCAATTTTGGTGGGCGATGACGCCTCACATTTATTTATCGTTACCCGGCGATGACGCCTAGGCTCCGAAAAAAAAAAATTTAAAGATTGGATTGCGCCGCCCAAACTCCCACTGTGGTCGCCAATTCTTGTTTGCCCGAAAATTGAACCTTTCTTTATATGCCAATTTAATTTTGAATTACAGCAATAAAAGAAAAATTACAAAATAGAAAATCGAGATTACAAGAATGGGGATCGATTGATTTCGATTCCCCTTTATTTTTGTGGGTCTGGCAGCGGTGGAGCTTTGTTTCTGTACTCCGTTGACGATCCGATCTCTCTGAATTGAGGAACTCCTCTCTGGATATTTGGACTCTGGAAAATTGGACTCTTCCCGAAAGAATCTCCCCCCAATCCAAAAGTCAAAAGTCCTCTCTCTCGTTAAATTCCTGTATTTTATAAACCGAAGAAGCTCGAAATCCGGCTCAATTCTCTCCTGAAAAAGCGGATCACGGATTATCAGGAAAATAAAATAGGAAATAAAACAACGGGAAGACAACGAAAAACAACCCGGGGGTGGCAACCCGCGGGATCGCCCCCGCGGGTTGCCACCCGCGGAAATCCTCCCGCGGGTGGCAACCCGCGGGGGCTCCCGCGGGTTGCAACCCGCGGGAGACCTCCCGCGGGTGGCAACCCGCGGGGGCTCCCGCGGGTTGCAACCCGCGGGAGAACTCCCGCGGGTTGCAACCCGCGGGAGAACTCCCGCGGGTTGCTTCCCGCGGGGGTTCCCGCGGGTTGCAACCCGCGGGTGCTCCCGCGGGTTGCTTCCCGCGGGTGCCCCCGCGGGTTGCAACCCGCGGGTGCACCCGCGGGTTGCATCCCGCGGGTGCTCCCGCGGGATGCTTCCCGCGGGTGCCCCCGCGGGTGTTCCCGCGGGTTGCATCCCGCGGGTGCACCCGCGGGTGTGCCCACTTAGAATTTTTTTTTTTTTTTTTTTTAATTTAATTATTTTTAGTGTCTACAACGAGTCTTGGGTGTCATTGCTTGAAATCTTGAAAGAAATCAACGAAAATCGAGTCAAAAATCGCTCGGTCGCCTGAGTCGCCTGGGTCGCCGGATTTCTGGAGCTCTAATTTCTTGAAAATCCTTCGAGTGAAGTGAGGAAGCAGAGGAGACTCCATTTAAACGAAAAAAGCCGCCCCTTGGAATTCGACGCGAGAATCGGAGCGATTCCTGATCAGTTACTCTCCAAAATGCGAAGCTATTAGCTCCGCGTGGTGATGAAAAACGCGAAGTTATTAGCTCCGCGCAACTACACAAAACGCGAAGTTAACTTGGTATTTTAGCTACGCGTTTCTATAAGAAGCTTGGACTTGGCAAGCGCAATCAGGCGCCTCTGCCAAAATCTGATGATTATAACAACGATCATCTGGGCATGTGCAGTTCAAGTTACGCATCAGAGCCTGGAACTGCCTCCATCAAACTAAGACATGTGCAATTAGGCGCCTTTGTCTAAGTTAAATGATCTTCACCCGATCATTTCGGTACTAACAGTCTAAGTTACGCAAATGAGCCTTGGATTGTTTTACCAAAACGATGAACCATCTATTTGTTGAGCAAGCAAGACTCTTGAAGCCAACAGATAAAGAGAAAAAGAGTTATCTTTATTCATAAAGCAAAAGGATTACAAAAAGAAGAGGGAGTTATAGCTCTCCCAAAAACTTCAACCTATTTGTCGACTCATCAATAGCTCAATAACAACGAGTCTTCTCTACGGAGTATTGAGCTTCCCAGCGCAAGTCATTGCCATTTTTGCTGGGTCAATCGCTGATGAGATTCTTTTCCAGCTCAATTTCCTGGTTCACATGCAAAAGATCTCCTCTGCAAATGTCAAATATGATCTGTTTAAAGTTCTTAGTGCATCATCTAGAGATACTACTATAAGAATCCTAATGAAGATGCACAAGTTGAATTCGACATGCTACAAGCCCTTAGATGATCATCTCTATCGCTTTGGAAAGCGACAGAGATTATCATCTAACAAAAATGGTCCTCAAGAAAACTTAATGAGCTACCGCAGAGTTCTTGTAACTCCTTCAAAAGTTTACCTTTTGGAGCCAGAGCTTGAAACCTACAACTATGTTAAAAAGCATATGCTTCTGGCTTCCTTAGAGTTACTTTTGCTGATGAAGAACGGTGCATAGTCAGCCTTTGAGGATACATCAGGGGATAGCTACGCTCCATGCTGGGTAGAAATATCAGCAAGTCATCAGATTGGTAGAGCCACATACACTCCTCTTCAAAAAGGATCTGGTCCGAATACTCCACTGCAAAAGAAGAATCAAGAGTTAGAAAAAGATTGACAAAACTCGAAAAATCTTCTAAGTATAAAAACGCGGAGCTAAAACTAACTCCGCGCGCAGCTGAGGAAATAGCCTCGCGTTGAAACGCGACCGCTAGTCAAAAATTGCCCCGCGTTTCAAGCGCGAGGATGACGCGATAGCTTCGCGTAGAAGAAGACTAGATTCTTCTCCGTCTTTTCCTTCTTCTCCAAGCCTTACGGCCGGAAAACGGCGATCTCGCCGGTTAAAAAAAATGATGATTGGTCGGTTAAAACCGAGCCAAAACACTCCAAAATTGTTCTAAGGAGTGCAAAAATTTGAGATTTCTACCTCCAATGGGCGCGGCATGAACTGGTTCGCCATTGTATTCGCTCCCTCGGCCGCTACTGCCGTTGCTAGCACCGGCCGCCGATAATGAGGAAGCGCGCAAGGCTATGCTCCTCTTGAGCGACATTCCAATGATGAAAAAACTAAGAATCAAAGGAGGTCCGGTTGAAGATCATCGGTCGCTTGAGTCACCTGGGTCGCCTGAGCTCTGGACTCTTGAAAATTCTTCGGATGAAATAAAGAAGAAGAAGAGCCAGAAGCTCTATTTAAATGATCCGCCTCTTGGTATTCGGCGCCAGAGTCGGAGTAGAAGTAATTAATAAGCCATTAATGAGCAATTACTTGGCAATTACTCACTGAAAAGTGAAGCTATTTAGCTTCGCGTGGTAATGAAACGCGAAGATAAACTTGGTATTTTAACTCCGCGTTTTCAGTTTGAAAATCCAAAGTATTTTAAAATTTGGTAAATTCAAAGTCATTTTGAAAACTTTGGAGGGGGTTCTGTTGGCAGTGAAAATTTCTAAGTAAATAGGATTTTCCACAACAGAACGCGGAGCTAACTCTGTAGCTTCGCATTTGGCTATTTTAGCCACTCGTTTGAGTAAAATGCGAAGCTATTCAATAGCACCGCATTAACCCCGCGTTCCGGTTTCTTTAGCTCCGCATTTTGATGAGATTATCTCCGCATGAGCAGATAACCAGAATCTCAAATTGATTGAGATTATGATTTGGGCTTATCCAGTTACTCAAATCAAGTCCGATCAGAACTCTAAATCAAGATATTTAAATCAAAACTAAGATATTTAATTGGAATCCTTGATGAATTTGAATTCTATTTAGATAGAAACTCTTGTATCATCCTAGGGCTATAAATACCCTCTTGGAGAAGCCCTAGAGGTCTTCTTTTTCGGCATCTGAGATCTCTCGTTGAAGTTTTTGAGCAGTTCAAGTTACGCATAGAGCCTTGAACGAATCAAGACCAGAGAGATCAGTTCTACAGTCGGCCGCCATCTTCAAAAGAGAAGATTTCGTCGTCCGATCGTTCAAAGGAGCTGCTTGACAGATCCCATCGCTACACAGATCCCACATCTCATTGTAAAAGAGAGCGATTAAGATATAAAATCCTCTCATTTGTTCTTCTTTTTCTATTGTTCACTTTCATTGTAATTCAAGTTTATTCAATGGAAGCAAGGAAAGGAATTTCTGCTGCGAACAATATGTTAACATCACATCTCCGCTCATATTCTATGAGATATGTTAACAATTACCTCTGTCTACCAAATCCTTTACACGTCTGATAGCCAAAATTTAAGAATCCAAAGTATTTCGAAATTCAGTACAGCTTAATACATAACTTCGAAAACTTTGGAGGGGGTTATGTAGACACAAAAAAAAGAAAAAAAAAGGGGGAATAATCCCCGCGGGTTGCTACCCCGCGGGAATAACGGGTTGCTACCCCGCGAGAATTATTCCCGCGGGTTGCAACCCGCGAGAATAATTCTCGCTGGAGCAACCCGCGGGAATAATTCCCGCGGGTGAGCCACCCGCGGGAACTTCCGCGGGTGGGCACCCGCGGGAGATCCCGCGAGTTGCACCCCGCAGGAAGTTCCCGCGGGTTGCAACCCGCGGGAGCTTCCACGGGTTGCAACCCGCGGGATGTCCTCCGCTTCTCGTTCCGCTTCCGTGGTAATCCGGATTTTTGGAGATTAATTATATAGATTTGACTGGGATTTGAGGGAAGAATTTGAGCCGGATTGGAAGCGCTCTTCAATCTATAAAATTAGGAGCGGAGTTCAGAACAGAGGAGATTCTTTGGAGAGGGGATTTTCCAGAGACGGGGGAGTCCAAAAAGGAGAGATCTACGTCTTCTCTAGAGTCCAAAACTCCACAGAGAAAATTTCCAATCCAGATCGGATCGTCAATGGAGTACGGAAGCAAAACTCCATCGCTACCAGAACCCACAAAAATAAAGGGGAATCGAAATCAATTGATCATCATTCTTGTAATCTCGAAATTTTTTCTGTAATTTCTCATTTGTTGGTGTAATTCTAAAGTAAAATTCCAATAGAAGAAAATTACAATTTTCGGGCATACAAAGTATTGAAATTATTTAAATTGGATTCGGAATTCAGAAAAGCTATTTCAAAATTCTAAATTGACAAGTAATCGTGTTACAAATTTCTTATAAAAAAGAGATTATTATTTCTGGACCGAGAGAGAGCGACTCATCATCTTTGGTTACATCAATAGTACTACTTTAAGTGCAAAGAGAATTAGTTGTGATTATAGATGCAAGCAATGACACATGATTAGTGTTACAAATACAAAATAATTCCCTCAACCTTCACCATAACTTCGGAGTTTTGGTGCAGTGGAAGAGTCTTTCAACATGGTATCAGAGTGACCCAACTTCAAATCCTGCCGAGCACGCATTTAATTGTGGTTTTTAAAAAAAAATTATAGCGTTGCGTAAAGCCCAGATTTCTGCCCAAAGTTGCGGGGCAAGTGGAAGGGCCTTTCAACAATATAATAACCCTAACTCAATAGTCCCATATTAGATGTGAGACAAGAGTTAGACTAATTTATAATAACTTCTATAAAGCAATTAAATAATCGTAGCTAGATTTTTTGGGGAGAAATCCATAATTAATTATAAACTATGCTAACTATTGTTATCCTGCCATAAGTTTTAGCATATTTTAACCGAATATATTGTCGTACTTGTACGTGCTCGATAACGCTTGACAAGTACTGAAGTGGTACCAGAGCCGGACATGGAACAAAGTACTACTCAAAAGTGGAGGCGGAACTAAGTGTCACATGAACCTAAGTATTATACGGAATAAAATGCCACACAGAGGCAGAGACCACCTCTTGAATCGGGGATATACATCTAGAAATCTCATACCCCTTGGTGAAGTGTTAACGTATTAGGGGAGAGAATGTAATACTCTAACTCAATAACTAGTTTATAATGATTTTTATGAAGCCATTAAGTAATCGTACCTAGTCTTTTTGGGGGAGTAATCCGCGGTTAATAATAAACTATGTTAACTTTTATTATCCTGTCAGAGATTTTAGCATATACAGAAAGAATATGTTGTCGGTACTTGTACGCGCTCATTTACCATATATCAGGGCGGAGCGTGACCGTGAAAATTAGGGACTAGTTATGCATTTACCGTCTCGGAGTGGGTAGTTATGCATTTACCGTCTCGGAGTGGGAAAGGATCCTTGAATCCATCTTTGTGAGCGCATTGGACCTCCTCAACTCTCAACGTGCCTAATGAGCTGCAAAATATAGCCACAAGAACATACTAAAGAGGCACACTCTGCAAATTTGAAAAAACCAATTTCTTTTTTCTAAGGGCACACCCTTTTTTTTTTTTTTTTTTTTTTTTTTTTTAACTTCTATCTCCCAACACCCCCTCTCCCGAAATTTGGATTAACTAGGCCGCTTCTAACTTATGATGACTCCGTAACATTTGGTGAAAGTTTATGAAACAACCGGATGAGATGGGAAGAGTTCTTGGCTAGTCCTATTTAAAATTTTGAATTAAAATTTTTTTAACTCAAAAACTTGAGTAGGACAGGTTCTTGCGCAGCCCACTCTCATTCCTATATACAATATATTTTCAGTGCCTAGATATAATTAGCCATGCTCATTTAAGTATTAAATATACCGGTAAAATTTAGCATATTTACTGAAATATGGCTGAATTAACTATCGACACCGGAAAATAAAACAAGTAAGTATTAGAAGAACATAGAAAATGGAACAAAAAAAAAAAAAAAAAAAAACGAAAATAGAAAGTAGGGAAACTCTAATAATTCTTGAATCATCTTAACAATTTAAGTGTAATGTACCATGTACATAAACAATCCCTCACACAATAAAATTTAGTGACGCAATTCTGGGTGGGTTATAAATTTGAGATTCAAGTAGTCTTTCAGTTCACTCCAAAACAAAGGAAAACTAAAAAATAAAAACCCCAAATTCTTTTTTTTTTTTAAATTTAACCCCAAATTCTTTATTACCGGCCAATAAGATGAGAATCCCTAATGAAAGAATCTAATATTTGTAAAGAATAGAGAATCATCTACAGGCATTTATGTAGACAAATAAAAAAAAAAAGGGAAAAGCGTGCACCCACAAGGTGCACTTGTGGGAGGTGCACTCGTGGGGTGCACCCACAGGTGTCACCTGCGGGTTGCACCTGCGGGGTGCACCAGTGAGGTTGTCCGCCTCGGTGCTTCGGTTACGTGGATTTCATCCGGATTTTAGGAGAACAGTTACCTCCAATTTCGATGTTTCTGTTACGTAGATTTGGCTCAGATCTTATCTGAACAATTACTCATCAAGATATAAAAGAAGGAGTGGAGTCCACAGAAAGGGGAGGGGGTGAAGAATACAGAGTCCAGAGGAACAGAGAATTTCGAGAGAGCGGTTTTCTTTTAGAGTTTCCAAGGTGAAAAAATTCTTATAGAGGAGAGTTTCAAACGACGGAGTGCAGAAATAATGCTCCACCGCTGCCAGAACCCACAGAAATTAAAAGGAAAAACGAAATTAATCGTTTCTTATTTTTATAATCTTGAATTTTTTTGTAATTTTTTTTATTGCTGTAATTTAAAACTAAATTGGAAATATAAGGAAATTCCCAATTTTCAGGCATACAATGCAGTTATTCTTTCTCTACTCCAACTCCACCCTTATGCTCAGCTAACTACCAGCAGGCATAGGCTTGTTCGATATGTAGTGTCTGAAGACCACCAAAGCTTGCCGAGGGCGATGCAAGGGAACCTGGTGCCCAGCTCCTCTGACCGTCACGAGTGTCAACCCTTTGTAAACCTGACTCCATCCCCCCACCTGAGATGGAAAATGCATGAGTATCGATATAGCTTTGGGGTGAGCACAATAATTGCAATGGGGACAGTCGAGATTCCAAAAAATATTACCTGCCCATCGTCATACCACGGATACCAATTGACAACCGTTGTGAGGTTGAGAGCGTTGATGGTGAGTCTGGTCCCGGCTACAGAAACTACAGCATCTGCATCTCCACTGCAGATAATGTTATTACAGAGCAGGAGGTCAGAAGAGCACATACTGTTGAGATAATAAAACCTTAATACTTTGTGAGATTTCTTATATTTTAGCCTTTATTATAACTAAGATGTTATTTAATATTTATCCGAATGGATGTCATTGTAGCTATTTTTACCTGTACACCCATATCCTGAAGCCAGCTGCCATAAGCTCGCGATAGATAGGGAGCATGCTTATAGGAGAATCTCCCCAGTTTCCATTTCCAATAATATTGCTGTCATGAGATCAGTAACGGTTTTGTGAGGAAAAGAGTTATCGATGTCATAGGAATAAAATCAAAATAAAGCCTTCAATCATAACTTACCTGCATGTAGCCCATGGGTACTTTATTCCTGTAGTATTAGCATGGAGTGCTTTCTGCACATCAGGACGGTTGTAGTACACTGTGGAGTAGCGTTCGGTACAGGGATCGTAGGCTCCACACATCCAAGGCTGCGATAGAATGGAGAATGTATAATCATACGTGCAATACATAACTCTGTCAAGTTTTGTCGTGTTCTCCTTCTGATATATAGTATACAAGTATATACAACAGATACTGAAAGCATATTTAACAATATGCTGAGCCTTCACCGCCGTTTAGGTGATCCAATAAAATTATATCGCGTGGTGCCACTCAAAAGACAGTTAAGAGAATTATTTTATTTATTATTTTAAGTGACGTCACATGTAATTATTATATTATGCTATTTAAACAGTGGTGAAGGAACTTCTTTCACCGCCCCGTAAATTTCCCGTTTTCTCAAACTAAAAAGATTGTGGACTTTTTCTTAAAAATAAAGCAACAAAGAATTAGCTAGAAGTTTGGATTAAGGACTGACTTAAAATAAGTAGAACCTCTAAGCTAGAGAAATATCCTCCCCTTCTCCCCATTTTTTTTATTTTTTATTTTTTATTTTTCCTTTTAGTTAAAGAATAGTAATGGCTATTGAGCCAGGATTGTAAATGCCTCGTTTCATCGAACTAGGAATCTAAATGGTCTAAAACGAAAGAGAATACTGATTTTAAACTAAAACTTTCCTGAATCATGACTGAACTAAACTCCAATATCATGACACACAATCTACATAGGATTCAGCAAAACTTACATAGTAACTCCTTTGTTTGTATTTGAGAGACCCTGAATCATTGCAAAGTGGGCCGTATATACTGTAACGGTCGATATCCCCCATCTCCTTAATGGCAATCCCCAAGACATTAATGCAGGCCTTTGGGAGATGCAACCTTGATTGGCCGACGCACTTCTCATTCACTTCACGATAGGTATCATCAGAAATTAATCCGTGAGTCCACCAGTACTCGAAAGTGCCAATAAAATCATAGTAATCGTCGGTAACAGCATTGCCCACCTACAAAATCATATGCAAGTCCGTATCGATAAATTCTTCGAAAAATTATCATAATTTTGTACAGTAAGTACCACAAATCCCTTGAAGTTGATTATTGGCTTCTTCGTTCCGTTGTTGTGTCTGTATACAAGCTGGGACAGTTGAGGAACATAGTGTCCTGAAATGGAATGATAAATAATGATTAGAGATAAAAGTACTAAGTTTCGTTAATAGTTTTAATGGAACGCAAGATATCTACCCACTGTTTTATTTTCGTTAATAGTTTTATCTACCCACTTTTTTACTGGAATATTTAGAAGAAGAGAAATAATAGATTATTTAATGATAAATATCATTCTAATTAGCACTGCATAAGTTTTATCATTCATGATTTCATTATATGGACAGGTGTCCCTTCAAACGATGAGAGCTTTCATCTATTGGGTGGCTCTTCAAGGAGAGCTTTCATCTATAGGGTGGCTCTTCGGCAGATGACATGGACGCTAGTCAATCAGAACAGGATTAGAGGAGCACATTAAAGATACGGAGAGTGATGGATTGAGGACAGATACAGTTTTTGTATGCAGGATTGTTGTACTGTTTTTCGTTTTTATCTTTTTGTATCTTTATTTAAAATTCCTATTATGTAACTTTATTAATGGGTCATTCTAATAATGGTCCGAATACTCATATTATTCTTTTATTATCTCTTTAGTAGAATGTGAAGGGCCGTGTCTTGCCGTTTATCGTAAAAAAAAGGAGTATTTAGAGATTTGTCCCTTAAATCTTTATAAATTATAATTTAGTCCCCCAAATCTTCATATTTAGGATTTAGTCCCTCAAATCCTCTAATTTACTACAATTTAGTTCCCTCGCTAAGTTCCGTTAGCCCAGTTTATTTTTTGACCTAATTTTCCCATTTTATCTCTCCTTAATTCTTTCTTCCCCCTTCCTCCTTTCTTCTCCTTCCCTCTTCCTCATCTTTTCTCTTTTTCTTCATTCTTCCTTCTCTCTTCTCCTTCCCTTTTCCTCATCTCTTCTCTTTATCTCTTTCTCCTTTCTTTTCTTTTTCTTCATTGGGTTCATTGGTTTCCCCTTTCTTCTTCTCTTCTATCTTTCTGTTCTTTCCATTTTTTCTACATAAGAGTATTTAAGTCATTTTATTATTTAAAAAAGTAAAATTAAATTCTACCGTTTATTTAGATAGAAAAACTAACGGAAGGACTAAATTGTAGTAATTTAGAGGATTTAGGGACTAAATCCTAAATATGAAGATTTGAGAGACTAATTCATAATTTATAAAGATTTAAGAGACAAATATGTAAATACCCGAAAAAAATAGTTTTAATGGAAATCAAGATATCTGCCCACCGTTTTATCTCATAAATGAAAAGATTGAAAATATAAATGAGAAAGTTTTGATTTTTGATTGAATGATTGATTAGCCAAGAAAAGATTGAAAATAGAATGAAAAAAGTTTTGATTTTTGATTGAATGATTGATTAGACAAGAAGTTGACTTGTCTAACTAAACCACAGATAATTTGTTTATGTAGAAATTATATGATACATGCAATAAATAAATTTCCATTAAAAAAATATTTTTAAAAATGCTCTAAGAAAAAACAAAGCTTTAATTTTGCTTTCTGTTGAAAAATTTAAAATAAATTATTGCTAGCTATTTGCTCACCTGCATAGCTCTCTCCTCCGATGAAGAAATCCCTGTACTTGTACTGAGGAAATCTCTCAAACCAATTCAACAGAAAAATCAATGAATCCTTCGCTGTAATAAAAAAAAAAAAAAAAAAATTCTAATTTTTACCAAACAAAGGAAACAAAAATGCCTTCGATTTCAAAAATAAATTCAAAACTAATAAACAACCTGTTTTTGCATCTCCAGTATTCAAATCACTCGAAGTATTCGAATACGAGAACCCAACTCCCGCAGGCGCATCCAGAAACAAAAAATTAGCCACTGTCCAAAAAAAAAAAAATGTCAAAGTTTATTTAATTATTTTTTTTCATTTTTGATCAATAAAACATCTAGATTTTCTTTTATTCCAACAAAAAAAAAAAAATCAAAATTTGCTATTAAATGATACCTTCATTCCATGCAAACTCGTTGAGAAACAGAGTCTTGCCATCAGGATGAATTCTGAACGGCCCGACCTCCTGCGACGCCCCGTAGGCGATGGACGAGCACCCCGGCCCGCCACCCAGCCAGAGCACCAGCGGCGCAGCCTCCGGGTTCTTCGGGGTCTCAACAAGCCAATAGAACAGAGCCCTGCCAGCAGAGGCATCAACTGTCACGTAACCAGAGTACTGGGCAAACTCAACTGGGGGTTGTCCAGGGAGCCTGGAGATTCTGTCAGAATCTTGATCGCCATTCCCAAGTGCAAGATTCAGAGACAACCAACAAAATGATAGTAATGATAATAGAACGCAGAATGATAAAGAGGAGACAGCCATGCGTGGCCTCTGTTTGCTGAAAGGCTAGGGAGAGATTTTGATTGCAGAGGTCTGTTCTTGCGAGAGATTTGTAATAAAGCAGAGAGAAGCGAAGATGGTGGGGGCCCAAGATGGGGGGTTTCAAACACTTTGACAGAGGGGACAAGAAATCAACCATGCAGAGTTGAGAAAATTCACACACATGTTTTTTGCATCAGAGACTCTGACTCAGAACCTCTCTTTGGAGAAAAATAATGTACTCTAGCCTTTAATTGAGTGTGACAATTTGTAACACTTAATATATCATAGGCGATGTATATGTAGATTTAGCAGAATTCACACAATTTATAATTGTTTCGTCTTTGATAAAAGGAGAACATTTCCATCGTGGAAGAGTTCGGTTAAAATCAAAACTTTTCCAAATAAGTAAAACCGAATCAAATCAAAACAATTCGGTTAGTTTTCAGTTTTAAACTCTGAAATCCGAAAATGGGCCGAACCAACTGAATTATTTAAAAGTTATATATATATATATATATATATATATATATATATATATATATATATATATATATATGATAATGAATTTAATACCAATTTGATTCTACTAAAATGACTAGAATATAATTTTTAAATAAGTTTTTTACTAAAAAATTAGAATTAATAATATAACTGAACCAAACCAAATCGAATTAGTTTGGTTCGGTTTCCATTACTAATCGGTTCGATTTGATTTTGTAAAAAATGATAAAAACCGAATCGAAAATGATCGATGCTCACCCATTCTATACTGTAATTTTTGCTATTCTCTATCTAAATAATCTATGCAACTGGCAAATATAGATAATATTCTTAATTTTCTTAAAGGATATGGAATTTGTTTGCTCTACATTGAAGGTAGTATCACATGCAAGATCTCTAATTAGGAAAAATCAAGACATGTGACTACCAAATCACATTTATTTATGGGGATAACAGGTTGGACCTACGTTCACAAGTCAAAGGACGTACATGTTAGGATAAAGCTCTACATTTTTGCGGCACCGAGTTAGCTAGTTTGTTTCTTTGTAAACGTGGATGTTACTTCTCTTCAACATGCACGAGAGAGAGAGAGAGAGAGAGAGAGGAGAAGGTTATATTTGAGATTATAGATGTTCTCTGCTCTCTAGAAACGTTCATTATCAAAACTCATTTTGATAGGGACGGGAAGTTCTAAATGAGCACACCACTTGAATTAGTGTGAAAAATTTACAAGTTTACTAATTTTTTTTCCTTTTTTTTTTGGCTCTTGTTAGGGATTAGTTTCCAAACGGTGTTACAACTGTCCATGGACTAATTTAATTTCTGAATGATTTGAAAATTGTTCGGAAACTGATCCCCAACTCAGAAATGTGTACTCACTGAGTTAAGTGGTGTCCTCATTTAGAATATCTTGATATGGACAAATAATCTTTAAAATTTTAAATTTCATCTTTACCTATATTAGAATTGTGAAAGCAAAAAATAATCTTGATAATTTTGTAATAAAAAGAAAGTTAATTTTTTTTTTTTCATATGACAAGTATTGGAATTATTTAAATTGGATTAGGAATTCAAAAAAGCTATTTCAAAATTCTAAATTGACAAGTAAATTTGTTGCAAATTTTTGATAAAAAAAAGACTATTATTTCTGGACCGAGAGAGCGACTCATCAACCTCTAGTGGCAACTCATCAACCTCTAGTGGCAGTGACGGTTCCGAACAAGAGCAGCGGATGGTACGAACAGCGGATGCGACGATCGGTTGCAGCTTATTCAACAACATGAGTACATCAATAGTACTTTGAGTACGAAAATGGGAGAAGGTTATATTTGAGATTATACATGTTTTCTACTCTTTCCGTCCAGTTTTAATGATCGTTATTTGGCTAGACTAGACGCGTTCTTTATCAAAACTTATTTTGATAGGGATAGGAAATTCTAAATGAGCACACCCCTTGAATTAGTGAGCACCACCTTCTAAAGTGTAAAAAAGTACAAATTTGTTACTTTTTTTGCCCTTACAGAGGATTAGTCTCCAAACAGTATTAAAACTATTCATGGACTAATCTCTGAACGGTTTGAAAACCGTGCCGGAAATCTCCGCTCAGAAATGTGTACTCACTAAGTCAAGTGGTGTGCTCATTTAGAATATCCTGATACAGATAAATAATTTTTATAATTTAAAATTCCATATTTATCCATGTTAGCATTGTGAAAGCTAAAAATAATCTTGATAATTTGGTAATAAAAAGAAAGTTAATTGTTTTTTTTCGTATGACAAGTATTGAAATTATTTAAATTGGATTCGGAATTCAAAAAAAGTTATTTCTAAGTTCTAAATTGACAAGTAAATGTGTTGCAAATTTCTGATTAAAAAGAGATTATTATTTCTGGATCGAGGGAGCGACTCATCAATCTCTGGTTACATCAATGGTACTACTTTGAGTGCGAAGAGAATTAGTTGTGATTATAGATGCAAGCAATGACGCATGATTAGGACGCGTCTTAATTCAGCAATCATCCACAAATATGGATAAAAAAAGGGTTGTCATCTCTCTTTCATTTAATTAGTGTGAGTTAGTATTTTTTTTTTTTTTTTTTTTTAAAAAAAAATTTCATTTGAGTTTGAATTTGTTGTTTGAATCACACTCGGGCACGTTATGAGAGATGGGCAAAGCAAAAAAGTCTAGCTGATGAGTAGGTGGCAGGGAGCCGAGGCGATTTTTTTTCCTGGTCAAATTTTGACTTGAATTGATTCATATGTTGCTTCTTGGAATAACCTAAGAAATACAATAAATTTTGAAAGAATATAAATGGTGGACTAGCACAATTGTTTAGGGTTAGGGCTCACCACAAATAAAAAAAAACCGATCCGACCCACAAAACTGATCCGAATCGAACTGATCAGGTCGGGTTGTTCAGTTCTCAGGTCGGATCGTTGAAAAACAAAAATATAAAATCGATATCGGATCGGGGTTCGGTAGCCAGGCGCCAAAACCGATAAAAAAACTGAATTACCCTTAAACCTATTTATCCGAATTACCCAACCGAAACCCGTTTTATTGTAAATGAGTTGCTGGTGTGAGGATTGTTCTTTAAATAGATTTAGTTTTTTTTTTTTTTTTCTTAACTGGACTTTCAGTCCAGGCCAAAAAACCAATAACCGAACCAAATCGAACTGAAATTTCGGTTTCAATTTTCACTTGAAGTTGGTCGGTTTCGGTTATTGTAATTTGGTTTGATTATAGGTTGTAATTTTTTTTGCAAAAAACCGAATTGAACTGACCGATGCATACCCCTATTTAAGGTTTTGAAAAAAAATTATAGGTCATATATAAGAATAGTTGGATTGATTAGGAGGGTGCTTCCGATAGGAGTAACTTATATGTGTGCAATAATTTATCACAAATCCTACTTGTCATTTTTTTGGTTTGGATAGAATTAGTTTACCTGCTTTGCAGGTTTAGACTTTTATTAGACATTTATATTATTTTTGTTATTCTGTTTATGCCTTTTCTTTGCCAGAAGTGAGGATTTTCAATAGGTATGAGGATCCCTCCTCTTTATTAATAAAAAAATTATGATAAATGTAGACTGCACAGTTACAAAATTTTAAATACTTTTGGTTATACTTAGATTTTGCTTGGATGTCATAAACAAAATATTTTAGTATGTTTTTGTAATATGATTTTTGGAGTATTTTGGTGGTATGTGTTTTAGAGTGTTCTGATAATTGATTTTGTGGTGTTCAAGATTACACTTGGGAGTTTAGTTTTCTCATGAATTTTCGCCAGTTTAATAAACATTGTAAAAAATAAATATACTCAATTAGGAAAAAAAGAAAGTACGTGGGTGAAAGTTGGAATAAGGAAAAAAGGGGGGTATTTTAGATAAATAATTCAGAATACTCCAAAATTCAGGATGTTGCAAAAAAACATTCCAAAACATCTATCCCGGTACTTTGAGGTGTTCTAAAAACATTTCAAAACACGTTTCTAAAAACTCACAAGTAAGTATTATTATGAATACTTCATAACTCCTAAACACCCAAAAACACTTGCTAAACTCCTAAACACGGCCTCACACTTTGCACTCCTAGGTAGGGCTGAGCATAAAACCAAAAAAACCGAACCGCAAAACCGAACCGAACCGAACAGATCGGTTCGGTTTATTCGATTTTCGGTTCGGTTCGGTTTAAAACCGAAATTATTTACGGGTTTCGGGTCGGGTTTCGGTGGCTTTAGCTCGAACCGAAACCGACCGAAAAAACCGAACTTTTAGAATTATAGCTTATATTTTTTTCTTTGATTTATTTTCAATGTGTTTTTCTTTTAAATTTTTAATGAAAAACATTTGATTGTTATTTTAATAAGTAGAAAAAGAAAAAAATAGAAAGAAAATTATTATTTTTCCTATAAAAAACATGCGTTTATCACATAATTAGTTTCAAACCCTAAAAACCGAAAACCGAACCGAACCGAACCGAACCCTAAAAATTCGGTTCGGTTTTCGGTTTTCACTTTTTTCCGGTCGGTTTGGTTTCGGTTTTATAAGTTCGGTTCGGTTTTCAGTTGGGTTTTTTTTCAAAAAATCGAACCGAACCGACCGATACTCACCCCTACTCCTAGGAAACTGTACCTGAAATAAAATAGAGCAAACTTGTATTATGAGTTGCCAAATCCTATCTTTAGGGAGGTTTGGACCGGTCCTCGTACTTTAGAGTCCATTTTGACAGGTATGGATGGTAATGGACGCGTCCACAGACTAATTTTTAGCCTTCTCTTACAAAATTTTATTTTTCTAATTCAAAATTTTATATAGGTCAGACAAAAATTTAACCCATAAACGTGTCCATTACCATTCCTATTGGCAGGGCACTAAGCCTATATACTAATCCAACTTAATGAGAATAGTTAAGAATATACATAAATTTGAGAGAGAACCAATTTATCTCTTAATCCGCTTACATAAAAATATTAGTAAATTTTATCTTAATTCGAATTAAATGTTCATTTTTTTTTTCTTAACCGTATTTGGAGACACTAATTCGGGTTAAAGGTCCTTAACCCATTGTTTAACCCGTAGCCAAATATGGCAGAATTTATGGAAAAAATTTGATTTCAATCATACTTTATAATTGTATTTGTACTAAGCTCCTTACCAGAAGTACCTAAAAAAGTTTTGAAAAAGCCCTTCCAACTTCTTTTACAAGTATCATCCTAAAATACGGCACATATGTGTATCGATTAATACTTATATTTTTAGATGGGAAAATAATGCTCTCCATAATTTATTTACAAGAAAATACGAAAAAAGTTGGGTGATCTTTATTTCTCAAAAATTAAATATGAAACCAAAAATTATATATATATATATATATATATATATATATATATATATATATATATATATATATATATGGGATTACTGTAGGTGAGCCGTCAGCTCAGAAAAAGTTACGTGAGCTAGCGGCAAAACTGTAATGATCCAATGATTTTTCTTTAATTTTTTTTAACAATCACTATCTCTAGCTCTTTAACTTATTTCGGATGAAATTTCATAAATTTTGAATTTCATTTACCCTTTCATCAAGTGCATACAAAATGTTTTATTCATTGAAAACCGTTAATTTTGTGTTAGCTTGATGGAGGACCAAATCAAAACTAAAACCCAAGATGGGTATGAGTGAACCCTAGGGGGTCGAGATTATAATCCAAAAGAAAAATTTTTTAAAAAAATTATTGAAGATAGTGATAATGAACTGCAGTTCAGGTAACTTGCGTGAGCTGTCAGCTCATTTTCATTTCTCTCTCTCTCTCTCTCTCTCTCTCTCTCTCTCTCTATATATATATATATATATATATATAAGTAAATGGGAAATTCACCGGTTGTGAATGGAGTTCCTTCACCGCCGCTTAAATGGCCCAATAAAATTATTACACGTGGTACCACTCAAAGGACGATTAAAAACTCTCTTCACCGCTATTGAATTTCTCGTTTACTCTCTCTCTCTCTCTCTTTATATATATATATATATACACACACACACACAGAGAGAGACACACACAGATGGAAATGAGCTGACAGCTCACACTAGTTATCTGAGCTACAGTTAATTATCATTATCTCCAATAATTTTTTTAAAAAAAATTCTTTTGGATTATAATCTCGACCCTCTAGCGCTTACTCATACCCAATTTCTTGGGTTTTAGTTTTGATTTGGTACTCCATCAACTTAACACAAAATTAACGGTTTTCAATAAATAAAATATTTTGTATGTACTTGATGAAAGGTAAATGAACTCCAAAATTTATGAAATTTAATCCGAAAAAAGTTAAGAAAGTAGAGATAGTAATTGTTAAAAAAAAATTGAAGAAAAATCATTGAATCATTATAATTTTGCCGCTAGCTCACTTAACTTTTCCTGAGCTGGCGGCTCACCTAGAGTAATACCATATATATATATATATATATATATATATATATATATATATATATATATATATATATATATATATATATATATATATATATATATATATATATATATATATATATATATATATATATATATATATATATATATATATATATATATATATATATATATATATATATATATGTATATATATATATATATATATGTATATATATATATGTATATATGTATATATATATGTTTATATGTATATATATATGTATATATGTATATATATATATATATATATATATATATATATATATATATATATATATATATATATATATATATATATATATATATATATATATATATATATATATGTATATATGTATATATATATATATATATATATATATATATATATATATATATATATATATATATATATAACGGGAAATTCACTAGCGGTAAAGGCAATTCCTTCACTAACACTTAAGTGGTCCAACAAAATAATTACACGTGGCACCACTTAAGATAACAAATAAAAGGTGAAAATAGTTATTAGGGGGGATAAAAAATTTTACTATAGATTTGATATCTTAAGTAGCACTACGTGTAATTATTTTATTGGGCCATCTAAGCAGTAGTGAAGGAACTCTCTTCACTGAAGTGAATTTCCTATTTTCTCATATATATATATATATATATATATATATATATATATATATATATATATATATATATATATATATAGTAAACAGGAAATACACCGGCGGTGAAGGAAGTTTGCTTCACCGCCGCTTAGGTGGACCAATAAAATTATTACACGTGGTGTCATTTAAGAGAATTCATTTATTTGTTATCTTGAATGACGCCCCGTGTTATAATTTTATTGGGCCACCTAAGCGGCGGTGAAGGAACTCTCTTCACCGCCGGTGTATTTTCCATTTCCTCATATATATATATATATATATATATATATATATATATAGAGAGAGAGAGAGAGAGAGAGAGAGAGAGAGATGGGAATGAGCTGACAGCTTATGCAAGTTATCTTAGTTACAGTTTATTTTCACTGTCTCCAATAATTTTTTTTTTAAATTTCTTTTGGATTATGATTTCGACCTCCTAGGATTTACTCATATCCAATTTCTTGGGTTTTTGTTTTGATTTGGTCCTCTATCAGTTTAACACAAAATTAAGTTTTTCCAATGAATAGAACATTTTGTATGTATTTGATTAAAGGGTAAATGATCTTCAAAATTTATGAAATTTAATTATAAAAAAATTTAAGGAGGTAAAGATAATAATTGTATAAAAAATTGAAGAAAAATCATTAGATCATTACAGTTTCGCCGCTAGCTCACGTAACTTTTTCTGAGCTGGCGGTTCACTTACAGTAATCCCATATATATATATATATATATATATATATATATATATATATATATATATATATATATATATATATATATATATATATATATATATATATATATATATATATATATATATATAATTATATAATTATATTTTGTGCATTCCTTTTGCAGTATTTAAATTACAGAAGCAGAGAGGAACGTTTTTACGATAATTAAATATTTGGGCATTTTCTCTGTAATTCTTTTTTTTCCCCCTAAAAATTGATAAGAATTAGAATTGCATCCATTAACTTTTTATAATATATATAAAAAAGGGCTTTACTTCTCTAATGGAAGATCATGGTTTGAATCTTTTTATCAGCAAAAAAAAAAGGTTTTCCAAGTGAAATATATACAGGTGTATCACTAAACTATATGAAGATCTAAATTCATGAAACTTACGTGGCGGTGCATCACTAAACTACCAAACTATATGACGACCTAAATTCATTAAAAACAAAAGTTACGGAATCCACATATTAAGATTTGCTTTTGGAAAATATTATTCTGTTTTTTTTCCTTATATTTGGTAGACTTTTGTGTCCATTTCTGCTAGTTTTTATGTAAAACTATAAGACCCACAAGCCTTTATTAAGGAAAAAAGAAAAGACCAAATCAAGGAGGACACACTTTATAAGGGCTGGCCTATTTTTTTTTTTTTTAATTTAAAATTTTAAATAGGAAAAGCCAAGGACTAGCACTACGTACGTCCATTCTCATCTCCTTACATGTGTTGGTATTGGAAGGCCAAGTATTTGATGCTTCATTGGTTGGTCATCTTCGACCTACTTCTATATTTTTTAATCTAGAATTAATTACAGTAAGACCTCATGTAAACTATAAGGGTATTGTAATTTATTACCTTTAAATTTAAAACTCTCAATTTAGTTTCTAGGTCATTAATTAATAGTTTGTTATTCTCATCCATATTTGAAATACCCAAAATTACCCTCATCTCCCTCACTAATTAAGAACTTATCCAAAACATGCATAGATGAGGGTACTTTGGAAATTTCATAACAAATGTGCAGTTAAGCTTAAATAGGGGGTCCAGGGGCAAATGGAGAATTTAGGAGTCAATGACTAAATCGAAAATTTTAAAGTTAAAAGTTAATAAGTTACACTGTTCCAATAGTATAGGGAGATCTCATTGCAATTAACTCTTTGATCTAATCTATTATTATTGGAGATGACTCTAGCGAAGCTATCAGATTATAAAGCCAAATATTTCTCTTTTGCCGGCTAAGTTGACGCTACTATAAAAAGATTCTCCAGCCATGTCTATGCACCTTATCGTGAATGGATGGGTTTTGTGCGGTGTATTGCTCTTGCGGCTCTGCGTGGGCGCACAGCCTAGGAATTAGGAATATCCGTCGTGTCCGTGAACTCTGCATGTTGTATTGTGAGGCAAGGAAGTCCTTAGTGCGCCCGCTAAATTTAATCATAGGAATTTTATGGTAAATCAAATAGGAAGAGTTTGCCACAAATTCTAAGTCAAATAAGGTTGCTAGAAAACGAGCCAAAACTCAACTCGATCGGTTTCCGTCTGGTCGTATTCTTGGACAAATTGGTTGTATTGTAACAAGATAACCTGTGGTTGGCCAATCTCAATCACCTTGTACGGTGGGTCGCTAGCTAGCTAGACATGCGATGACCATACTCGCTGAAAATTAGAGCAAGACGGCTGTTGCTCCATTACTTTTAGCATGATAATGGATGCGTTGGTTGGCCAATCTCAATCACCTTGTACGGTGGCTAGCTAGCACGTTTAGCATGATAATAGATACATCCATATCCTAATTTTTAATCCGTACTGTACGAAATTTTAAATTATAAAAATAAAATTTATATTTTAAATTCAAAATTTTGTAGGTGTTATACACGCACTCTTCGCCACCTACAATAGACTCCTCTTCCATCTGGGAGCATAGACGTAACCTTCAATAGAGGGATTCATCCTCACACACGCTCATTGCATTATTGGCATGGAATGTTTGGAAAGAACGAAACCATTAGATTTTCAGGAGCATTGCACACTCACCAGAAAAATGCACATTTACTATCTGTTCTAACATTCATACTTGGACAAGATTACTTTCGAACGATGTTAGGACTGAAAGCTCCGAGGATGGTGATGACCCCAATCACGATGTGCTGCATATCCAGGATGGTTCTCTAGCTGATTGAATACAGCAGACTTATTTGAACACTTGAAGCGTTCTAGGTAATTATGTTTGTTACTGGGTTGTAATATTACTAGTTTGGTCTTCCTCTTCTATTTGCCCTGTCATTGTCACAATCTCGTAGACTACTATAATTCTTACTATTTATTATAAAAAAAATATATTTATATAGGATGGATCAAAAATTAACTTATGAATGCGTCCATTACTATCCCTAGATAATATTGTTTCCAAGCTTGGGATTTAATGGAATTGTTCCCATGGTGCTACTGTTCCCTTGCCAAGCAAAGTTGCTTGGAAGTTGCAAGGCGATCACTTTTGAGCGCTCAGTTTCGATGGCTCACAGACTCACATTACGCATCTGCATGCAAAGGTCTGTAATGTTGTTATCAGGATGACGTCGCTCGACTTAGAGAGATGTTGGTGTTACACCGCTCTCGTCCAACTTTGTTAATGAAGTTGAGAGACGTGGTTTATCGTTTGGCCTCAAGATTGTCATTCAGTCTCGGCGTTTATCTGGGCAAGGTGATTCTGCTGTGGTTATTCGGAGATTATTAGAGGCGATTGGGAAGATGATCCGCGACTACGGGCCACACAGAGGTGGCTATCGGGCCGTGCCCGGCACTGTCCAGCCACCAGTGCAACCGTGCACGACATGGTTACAACCCGGGCGTTGGCCTGCCGGGTCACAATTTGCTGTTTTTTTTTTTGGTCATTTTTTTTCAATTTTTTGCAATTTCTTTTTATGTCTAATGTTTTATAAATGATAAAAAATAATGAAAAAAAATTAGTAAGAGAAAAAAAAACTTTATTTCATTTAATTTTGACAAACATACAATTTGACTCTATAAAACTATTTGGATATCATACAAAATTGGAAGAGAGAGGGAGAGATAACCTAATTGTCACTCTTAACTTATTTATTGTATTATTTTCTAAATTATTATGAGTTCTAAATAAGTTAAAAGTATGAGAAAAAAAAATGTAATTTAAACATATACAAAATACATGAAGACTGTAACATAAGTGACATAAGTTTTCATTTTTCAATCTTCTTTCAGTAAGTTTTCCATTTTTGGATTATTTGTGCGCTTTTGATTACTATCTTCTATATCCAGCCAATCGTTTAACCAAACAAACATCTCTAATGTGTTGGTCGCTATAAAACTCTTGATCCACTATGTTTACACTCTACCACCATCTGCACTAAAAGTAAAATCCGGTACTACTGCGAATACTGAAGGTGTTAGTATATCACAAGATATATTTTGTCATGTGATTTCCCCCGGCTTAAAATTTCAAAAGCCTTATATCTATCTTTCATATTAGTTTCTGCAAATGCACAATCAAGATAATAATATAGTTTATTAAATAAAGTGTGAGTAGTTTTCTTAGATGCAGAAAATTAACCGAAAAATAATTTGTTTTTAACACTAGTTCCCTTAGACGTGCTTGTTCGGGTTTCATTAGATTGTTGCTTATTGCCATACATATCTTCGTATATAGAATATATACTATCTAAATATGTTTTTATCGGCTACTAGTTCTTGAATATTACTTTCATAACCTATATTTTTTATGAGATTCTGCTATTAAATATTCCATTCCACAGAATTTATAACGGTGTCAAAATAAAATAAATAACAAAAATTTCGAAAGTATTTGTTAAACATTGTTTCCGTTGGTGGTAAAATATTTTCAAGAATGCGATCACATCTATTTTCTGCTAAAACCCCACTAATTTTAGTTAAATAGTAGAATGCAAAAATGTGAAGTTGGATATTAAGTTCTAGAAAGTGCTTTACTCGAAGGTGGCAAGAAATCTTTGATGCATTTGAATTGTTCCCAATCATTAGTTTCCATTGCACATTTGGGCAACTCCATTTCTTCAAATAGTTGTTATGCGATTTTATATGGCAAAGAATCATGCAACATGTAATTAAATGTAGAGTTCCACCATACAACAACAACTAAGCATTTTATCCCAAGTACTTGGGTAAGCTTCCACCATAGTTTTATATTTTGAGAAAATAATCTTGGTTTAAGTTTCAAATTGTGACAAATTTGTTTGAAATGTTATTTTCTAGATCCACTACATTTTATGAAATGTTTCAAGTTTATGTAAATCTTCATTAACAATCCTTAAAACCATCTTGCACACACAAGTTGATTATATGACGAATACATCTAATATAAAATAATTTTCCATCTAATGTTAATCTCGTGTAACTTTTAAAAATTTCAATTGCAGCCACATTTTCGGATGCGTTATCAAAAGAAATAATTAAAAAAAAAATCTTTCAATTCCAAAAGCAGAAAAAACACTTAAAGTACTTGACTAAGATTTTGGGCGATATGGAAAAATTTAAATCTCCTAAATCTTATTATTATTTTTTTGAATGTACCAATCTTCTACTGGAAAGTTACACATAGATAATGATTGACATTCAATACTTACCAATAATCAGAACTAATACCAACTCTACAAAACAAAGATGTAAAAATAACAATTAGAATTTGTCTCTTATCTTAATATGTATTAGCAATGTCGGACTTACATATGGTCCTATGGACTCTTTTAAATTCGGAGTTATGTGTCGTTCTAATTTTCAAAATTTGGGTATTTGGCCATAGAAATAAGTTGTTCAGCTTGTATCATGTATGTACTTAAGTGATCTGTATATGTTATAGGATTATATGTCAGGAATTGAAGCTGAGGTGTTGGAATAAAAGTTGAAAAAGAAAGGGATGCTACTGAATCGGGAGCAGGAGCAAGAGAATCGGGAGCAAGAACAGAAGAATGGGTTGAAGAAACGGGTTTAAATGTGAAGCGGGCGGATATTTCTGAAGATCTGACCCGTTTGGACCCGTTAATCAACAAACTTAACCGATTCTTTTAAGGATGAAGTAAAGCACAGTTATAATTGTCCAATGGCAATTCTGTAATTTTGAGAGAGAAGATTTTGTGAGATTTTTTGTATAAATTGGGAGTTGTATTGTAAGAATTTTCATTTGAAGAATAAACACTCTCTTTCTCTCTCAATTCTCTTCTCAGCTCTCTCTCTCTCTCTCTCTCTCTCTCTCTCTCTCTCTCTCTCTCTCTCTCTCCTCTCTCCCCCTTCTCCTTAACCCATCCAAGAACAAGTTTTACAGCAATGGTCATCACCAGAGCTATAATTTCTGACAAGGGTTCCGACGATGATGATAAAGGTATCCAGTGACTGCAATGCGACTGAATTTAGACACCCATGAAGTGAAGAATTTCAAAATCAGAGTAGCAGGTGGATAAAGGCTTAAAGGGTCCAGTTGCTGCAAGAATATCAAAATTCTCATTCAGGGCATTAAAACTGAAGGTGATATGCTCATTGCTCCTTTGTGTGATACCCAAATTATATTAGGAATAGTTTGGTTGCAGAAGTTGGGGCCAACTCTTTGGGATTTCAGTAAGCATACATTGAAATTTTGGAAGCAAGGGAAGGCTGTAGTGTTTAGAGACATTACACCTACAAGGGTAGAAGTCATTGACAGAAGTGAGTGTGAGAAAATGCTACAAGTTAAGGGGCTAGCTTATGCTGTTCAAATTGAGTCTATAGACACCACTGATACGGCTGATACCTGGCCAGAAGATTTACAAAAGCTTCTTATACAGTTTCAAGTAGTGTCTGAAACACCTTAAGGGTTGCCTCCAAATATGTCTTGTGACCATCATATTCTTTTGATACATCCTGACAAAATTGTATCAGTAAGACCGTACAGATATCATATTTTTAAAAAAATGAAATTGAGAAGCAGATTTTAGAAATGCTCAAGTCTGGAGTGATCGGGGCCAACTCCAGTCCATTTGCTTCCCCGGTTGTGTTAGTGAAGAAGTTGGATGGTAGTTAGAGACTTTGATTACAAGTCTCTAAATCATAACACCATTAAAGATAAGTATCCTATTCCACTCTTTGACGACTTGCTTGATGAGCTATTTGGTGCAGAGTTTTTTCAAAACTTTATTTAAGATCTGGTTATCACCAGATTCGAGTTCATGAGAAAGATATTTACAAAACTGTCTTTAAGACACACAATGAGCATTATAAATTCTTAGTAATGCTCTTTGGATTGACTAATGCACCATCTACTTTTCAAAATATTATGAATGATATTTTTAGAATGCATTTACGAAAGTTTGTATTAGTTTTTTTTTTATGATATATTGGTGTACGGTCAGTTATGGGAGGATCATTTGAATCATTTAAAACAGGTTCTTGCTATTCTTAAAGAGAACCAGTTATATGCTAAGAGTAGTAAATGCAAATTTGGCTGCATGAAAATTGATTATTTGGGGCATACCATCTCTAAAAATGGTACTGCAGTTGATTCTAAAAAAATTGAGGTTATTTATTCTTGGCCAAAACCTGCTACAGTCAAGGCACTTAGAGGATTTCTGGGCATTACTGGGTACTACAGAAAATTCATCAAAGGATATGCCTCAATTGCAGCTTCCTTGACTGAACTGCTTAAAAAAAAGAGCTTTTTGCTGGTCTAAGGAAGCTAAGAAGGCCTTTGAAGACTTGAAGAAAGCTTTGTTATCTCCTCCAGTCCTGAGCATGCCAAATTTTGAGGAAGACTTTGTGATTGAGTGTGATATTTTAGGGTTTGGTCTAGGAGCTGTTCTGATGCAAAGGGGTCACCCCATTGCATACTTAAGTCAGAAACTTAAGGGTAAGGCCCAGCAATTATCAACATATGATAAGAAAATGATAGCTATATTGGTGACCATTAAGAAGTGGAGGCAATACTTATTAGGGAGGAAGTTTTTCATAAGAACTGATCAGAAAAGTCTTAAATTTCTTTTGGACCAGAGATTTACTCATGAATCTTAACATCCATGGCTGTAGAAATTGACTAAGTTTGATTACTTAGTCGAATACAGGAAGGGAAAAGAAAACTTAACAACTGATGCATTATCTAGAAGAGAATTTATTGAAGAAGAGGAGCCCACTTTGCATTATGCAGTTTTATCCATTGTTCAGCCATCTTGGGTGACCGAAATTCAGGAGTTAGTGCAGACTTCTGAATATTACCAGAATCTACAACAAAGATATGCAAGAAATGGATATCAAAGTTTATCATTTCAATTCAATAATGGGCTCTGCTACTACAAGGGAAGGATTGTATTAGATCCTGAAAATGGATTGTATGAAGACGTAATATATGATAATCACAATACAACTGAAGGAGGTCATTCAGGATACAATGTCACACTAAGAACAGTGAAGAGGAGTTTCTGGTGGGAAGGGATGATGTCAGCAATTAAAAGAGCAATTAGAAGTTGTGATGAGTGCCAAAGGAATAAGATAGAAACAGTAGCTTCTCCAGGTCTTCTTCAGCCTCTTCCAATGCCTGAACATGTTTGTGAAGACATATCAATGGACTTTATTTAAGGTCTTCCTATTTGGCCATGGATATAATGTCATTTAGGTTATAGTAGATAGATTTTCGAAATTTGTTGTGTTTATACCTCTGAAACATCCATTTTCAGCTACCCAATTGGCTCATGTTTTCTCTGAAGGAGTTTGTTAAATGGTTTGGAATTCCAAAATCCATTGTTTCTGATAGAGATAAGATTTTTATAAGCTCATTTTGGAAGGAGTTGTTCTTATTCAAGGCACGAAATTGTTCATGAGTACTGCTTACCATCCACAAACTGATAAACAGTTTGAAAGGATGATTCAGTACTTGAAAGCATATTTGAGGTGTTTTTGTAGCACAAAGCCAAATGAGTGGAGTGAGTGGTTGTCTTTGAGAATGTATTGGCATAATACTAGTTGGAAGACATTTACAGGTTGCACACCTTATAAGGTAGTTTATGGCCGGCCACCTCCTAGTCTTCTTCAATACATTCCTAAGATTACTAGAGTTCAAGGAGTTGAAGAATTGCTTATGAACAGAGAGCAAATTTTGTGGTTGCTTAAGGACCAATATCTGAAAGTACAGGAGAATATGAAAAAATTTGTTGATAGGAGAAGAACTGAACGTAACTTTGAAGTTGGAGATTTAGTGTTGCTGAAGATTCATCCTTATAAACAGAGCTTTATCAGAGATAATGTTTCACAAAAATTGGTTGCTAAATACTATGGACCATATCCAGTGTTAGCTAACGTTGGAAGTGTGGCTTATAGGCTTCAACTTCCTGCGGAAATTAAGGTGGACAACACTTTCTATGTGTCCTTGTTTAAAAAATATTCTGAAGTTCCACCATCTATTAGCAGTCAAGTACCAACTTTTTGGATACATGAAGAAAATAAACCAGAGAAGATTCTGCAGAGAAGGATGATTAAAAGAGGGAACAAGGCAGTAACCCAAATTCTGATTAAATGGAGGGGAATGGATGACTCAGAAGCAACTTGGGAAGATTACTATTCATTTAAGAATAAGGAAGGAGAGTTGTCAGGAATTGAAGTTGAGGTGTTAGAATCAAAGTTGAAAAAGAAACGGATGCTGCTGAATCGAAAGCAGGAGCAAGAGAATTGGTAGCAAGAACAGAAGACTGGGTTGAACAAACATGTTTAAATACAAAGCGGGTGGATATTTTTGAAGACCCGACCCGTTTGGACCCGTTAACTAACAAACTTAATTGATTCTTTTCAGGATGAAGTGAAGGGCAGTTATAACTGTCCAATGATAATTCTGTAATTTTGAGAGAGAAGATTTTGTGAGAATTTTTGTATAAATTGGGAGTTGTATTGTAAGAATTTTCATCTAAAGAATAAACACTCTCTCTCTCAATTCTCTTCTCAGTTCTCTCTCTCTCTCTCTCTCTCTCTCTCTCTCTCTCTCTCTCTCTCTCTCAGGTTCGCCTTCTTCTTCCTCTCATCCCCTTTTCCTTAACCTATCCAAGAACAGGTTTTGCAGCAATAGCCATCACCAGAGCTGTAACTTCCGACAAGAGTTCCGATGATGATGATATTATATTTAAAAGTGCCTAAACTATCATTGAATGTTTGAAGTTGTGCTTGTTGTGGTTCATTTGGTGGGTATTGTTTTTCTATATATCTCTTTAGATTATCCGTTCCACTACTTTTTGGAAAGAAATAAGATTTTCGGCAGTGTTTGCATCTAGATTTTCTAACACAATCCTTCATAAATTTTTCATAATACTTCCAAATATCTAATTTAGAAATTCTAGAGGATGTGGGTGCATCATGAGAAGGGTCGGGTAGTATAGTGGGTTCTCTAAAAATATTAGATGAAACTATGTTATCTTGTAATTGTGAGGCGTGCTCATATGCTTGTGGTTGTGACAATGAGAATGAAACTTGTTGTATATCGGCTAGTAGTTGATACAAAAAACAATATTCATCTGAAGTTAAAAAAGAGAAAAATTGTGGCTGGCAGCTTGATAAGAAGTATCGGCGAAGTATGGATCCATTTCCAAAAATCTCAAAAAAAAAAAACTTAACTAATTTTGCAAAAAAAAAAAATAACCATATAACTCAACCATGCAAAACGAGTAGATAGCTTGAGGTTAAAATAAGATGCGAAGAGAAGAGATGGGGGAGTTTGATCTTGCTTCTTGGATTGATGATGAGATGAGGGAGCTTGAGTTTACTTCTTCTATCTTGGAGAGTTTGAAGATGAGTCTTGTAAGTTGGGGAAAGAGAGAATTAGAGTTGTCTTTTGTTATTGTGTAAGAAACTTTTGCAGAGAATTAAAAATATCAAAATTGTCTATGAGAAGAAATGAAATTGAATGGGATGATGCAGTGCTTATAGGGAGGGAGGAGGAGAATTTTGCCAAAAAAATATTTTTGCAAATAACCTTCCCCAATAGCAATTTTGACTGTTGGTGGAGAGTTTTGCAAATTTTTGTGGCAAAAACCTCCTACAACGGCTTTACTAGCCGTTAAAGGGTTTCTTACAAATATATTCACAATAATCTACCAAAACAAGCAACGACTCTAAGAGCCATTGCTTGAGAGCGGCATTGGCCGTGCCGCCAAGCCTCCATACTCGACTTGGCTCGACACATGCTAGGCCGAGTATATGTCGGTAGACTGCTCGGCCCAGTAGTCACTCCTAAGCCCGCATACTTTATCATTAAAATGAAAAAGAAAAAAAAAACATTTCATCCCATTAATTTCGGACTAAGAATGAGAATAACTACGTCCACGGGTTATTTTTTGGCCCATCCTATTCAAAATTTTCAATTAAAAATAAAATTTTGTTTTTCTAATACAAAATTTTGAATAGAGCAAATAAAAAATTGATCTATAGACTCGTCCATTCTCATCTCTACTCTGAATCATAGCAAATGTCCAAAAAACCAATGTAAAGTGTTCCAAATAAGAGGCCCAAGCCCAATTTTTGGTCTTGGGCCGCTTGGACACTCCCTAAAACCTCTATCTTTCTCCAACAATTTTTCAAAATGGATATAAAAAATAAATATTTCAAAAAGGCAAGTGGAAAATTATTTTCCAATTCCTACTTGGTAAATTTAGATTTATAATTTAAGGATTACGGATTTGCTATCATATGAAACTATTTTTTTCTTATTTGTTTTTCTATTATAATATACTGGATTATCATAGAGTTTTTACTTCTTTGTTTATATGTTAATTTTATTTCCTTCTTTTCTTTTTTCTTTTTTACAGAAAACAAACAATTTAAATTAGTTGAACAAATTGAAATGAGGTTACTACTCATGATTTAATTAGTTAACCAAATTCTATACAATTTCATTTATTTACAAATATTATTAAATTATTATTATAGAGTTTTCTTTATTTAATTGCCAACAAGTTAATTTTATTTCCTCTTATTTTTCTTTAGAAAACAAATCATTTCAATTAGTTTCCTATTCTCCTAAATTATCTCCTAATAAAATCAGTTGACAAAATTCTAAATAAATAATTTTTTCTTTTTGAAATTAGTATATCTCTTAATAAATTCGAATTTAGAAAGTACGGATTCAGCATTTTGAGTAATTCGGACTTGTAATGTCCAGGTTCAATGGCAAGTCTAGATTAGGAAATATTTTCTCACTTGCTACATTTTGGGATTTCTTATTTTTTATATATATTTTGGAAAATTGCTTCCAACTTTTGCATATTTGTTTTTATTTACTAAATTAATTTATTAATCTGTGAGATAAATACGCTGATGTGTACAAAATCTCATAACCGTATCTAGACCGGCGAAAGAAGACAGCAGTCTCGGCCCACCTAATAAAGAATCAGTTGAGCCCTGATGATCCTCTCAGGGAAATTCTAAATGCGCACCATATTTTACTTAGTGAGCACCACATCCTATAGGAAAGTAATTTACAGTCTAGGGCAAATGGTGCTCACTAATTCAATTGTGGTGCGTCTCGGCCCCACCTAATAAAGAATCAGTTGAGCCCAGCTGATCCTCTCAGCGAAATTCTAAATGCGCACCACATCCTAATTTGTGAGCACCAAATCCTCTTTACATCCTAGGGAAAATGGTGCTCACTAATTCACTTTTGGTGCGCATTTTGAACTTTCCATCCTCTCATGAGTTTAAATACACCAGAAATTATTATTATTTAAAAAAAAGGAAAAAAAAAAAAAAGAGAGAGGTGCTGAAATCCAAGGTAACTATTTTCCTCATCCCCTCTCTCTTCACAAATCTCTGATCTTTTTTTTTTTTTTTTCTTATTTATTTCGAATTGATCTCTGATTCTAGATTCCGTGGTCGGTAGGGATCGCAAGATCTTTTCCCTTTTGATCCTTTTTTGCCTTTTTTTTTCCCTTTCTCTTTTGTTTATGGATTTCGATCTTGAATTTTGATGCATGTCGCAGATTCGAGGGCATCTGGGTGGGATCTCTTCGGATGGATCAGGACCAGTTCACTTTCTCTGAGAACGCGGTAAGATTCTAGATCTAAGCCGATCAAGATCGTGTTTTGCTTTTTATCCGAACTGTTATTGTTAATTTCTACTAATTTTCAAGTTTTCTAGTAGTTAATCAGTTTTTCTAGTAAGCTAATGTATTTTGGGGCCATGGATGGATGATGAACTACTCTATCATACCTCTTCTATCTCTAGTAATTTATTTGCTAGTAATTTTCAAGTCTTTTAGCAATTTATTTATTGCTTAGGCATGTGAGTTACTATTTGCATGGGTTTTGCTAGTTTGTTGAAGTGATGTAGAGATGAGAATGAGCAGGTCCAAATGCCACAGCTGGCCAAAATTTTGAATTTAAAAAGATCTCATTTTTAATTTAAAATTTTGAAGAGCGCCGGCCTTGGACATGCCCATTCGCTATAACTGTGTGATTTGAGGCAAAAGACTTGTTGTAAACATGCTGGGTGTGTAAACATTATCAAGTTGGTAGCTTTGATAATGATTAGAAATTTTGCATGCAGCCCCTGGAAGTCTCTTTATTCTATATTTACTCAGATTTGAACATGTGTTGAATATTAGTAAATATCATTTTATTTAACAAAACACTATGCAAATTGACTATGGTCATATAGCTAAGAAATAGTCCATGAAACTAATTCAAGTTTTAAGACGAGATTCATTATCAATACAAAGAACTCAATTAAAGATATAAGCAAACAAAAAAAAAAAAAAAAAATGAGTGCTTGGTTTTGCCAATTCTAATATTTTTTCTCTCTCTTTTTTTTTTCTTTTTTCTGGCTAGATCTATGAAACTTTGCAAGATGGAAAGATGGAGAAATAGTTTTGCTGCGAGAATACCAATTGACTGAGTGTTCTTTTAGTAATACTAACAGACTATTAATTGGATATGATCATATTAGTAATATCATATCATTGAAAAACAATCTTATAGATTAGGTGTCATATTAGAAAAGTATGCCACCGCGTTAATTTGACTGGTTAGATGTATACATGGAAAAATTGAGAGATCACTTATCCATATCCTTATGACTGTTCTTGCTATGATTTTGTGTACATTGATCTCACTACTTTGAACATGGTCGATATATACCGTGATATATCATTTTTCAGAGACGGCAATAACAATTCCTTAAAATAAGGGGTCATTTTGTACGCACATCGGCCGATATTTGCAATATCGTGTGATTTATAGCTCTGATATATTAACCCATTTTATTGGCTGATATAATCCATTTTTGTAATTGTTTTTTAATTTAGAAATATATTTGGTATTTATATCTAATATTATTCCCATATATAAGGAAAATCAAATTCTTTCACATTTGCTTAAATCAACCAAACTTTTAAGTTGTTTTCAGAGAAATTTGAGAGACACAATCTCTCTGACATATAAAGAATTAAAAATACTAGAGATCAATATTGTTGAGCTTATTTAAGTACTGCTCAGAATTTAAAACTTTCTCCAAGATTCTCCTCTTCCACTTCTCTCTTTAGGTTTTTGCTCACTTAGTTACTGATATTGTCGTTAGCAACTATTACCATTATCGCCATTTATTAGTATTGTCTTATTAGTTACTATTTTTGTCATGCCTAGGTCTCAATTATTTTTATAATCTATGCCTTTAATTTTAGTTGAATTTGTTTTAGAGTTTATTTTGTTTTGTTATGTTTGTATACATGAACATGTTCTTGAATAGTTTTATATATATGGTTTATCATGCTAGTTTGAAAAACGAAAGTATACTATCGCTAAGATATTAAATTTACATATTTGATGTTTATATATAATATTTGATATGGTCGTTTGATATGAGCTCGTATTCCCGATATATTGTCTGATATCCGCTATTCGATATGAAAAGAAACTATCGATACGATCCTGATATCCTATATCTAAAACCCTTTGAACATGGCTTTAGGATTTTCTCATTCTCACCCATGCAAATATATACTGACTGATATACTTAATAACTCGTTAAAAGGTACATGAGGAAAAAGATGCAAGAACTTATATAATGTTGTGAAGCACTTCCTACATGTATAAGGATACTTCTATTGTAAGCGGTACCTACACCAAACATGTCCTACATTGACACTTATTGGACACTCTTTGGACATGCATCAGAAACACTTATCAGTTAGTCTGTAATTTTGCTATGTCATATACCTGTGTTGAACTTGTGCCCGTATCAGTACAGCTGTACTCATGTTTGTGCTTCATAGAGTAATGGAAGTTCCAGAGGCAAAATAAACCAATATATGATTTCTCCATATGGTTCATGTCGTGAAAAATTTTTGTTTCTCAATTCATGGGACCTTCGAACGTTTTATAATCTGCGTTACCTTATGTGAAAATACAGTAATATGATGGTTCCTATTTCCTCCATGGTGATGGTATATAGAGATTTTGTTGAAATGCACTGTGTGGAGGATCTGTGATCAATCAACAAGATTCCTGATTGAATTAACATTTACTATCACATGTGTAGTTTGTGAATGGTTACGACTCAGGTTGTAACACTTCGCATCCCAAAATAGGGGTAGCATTCGCCGACTTATCATAAACGAATACGCTAAGCCTTAAAAATATACATATTGGATATGAATTGTTGTCCCATCACAACAGATACACATATTTTGGAAAAAATAACATGAGCCAATAAAAGAATTATTAAATTCATATGAAAAGCAATCTCGGATATATGAGACAACTCAAAGTCTTATTACAGTTTAGAATGGATAAAAGTAAACAATATCTTCTTTATTGAGGTACTTCTAAAATAAATGAGAAAAATACTTATCGCATTCTAAAACTGGAAACCTATAGAGTTCCTTCACTTTTCTCGGTGTACACTTCCAAATTTGAAGGTTCTCCTTTCTTAATTACCTGGCAATTTGTGTTTGTGCGTGCCCAACTAGGGTCATTAGACCGATCTAGCAAGTGCTATAATAAATAGAGCTAATAAAACACAGGCACGTTATGTGTGGTATAATATATAATGCACAAAAAAATAATGAAATAAATAAAAATCATATGAGATCACCATGAAAACTTGTTTTTTAAAAATGGATCATGGATTTAATAATACTTTTCTAGAAATTAATAATGATTAGCAGTAGTATATGTATACATGTTATGAATAATATTATAGCAGATATAGAAAAATGGTATTAAACATGTATGTAAATATGATATACATTATTGATATTTGTTATGAATTAATTTGGAACTGTCGGGAGGAAAAACCACATGTTTTAAGAGAGTTCCGTACATATCCGAAGCAATGACCTTATGACCCTTGGTACTATTCCAGGACCGTACCGCTAGGTACTTAAAAAATAACATGATGGACGAGTTTACGCTCTCGGGTCCGAAGCCCTATAACATGATATAATTCTGATGCAGTAACCAGCCTCGGACCTTCTAGGTTAGGTCTCTAAGATTCGGTTGCACAACCTTAACAAAATACCCTTCCAAAATGTGTGTTCAACTTCCTCCATTCAGTTCCCCCTTATCCCATTATTTACTATAATATTCAAATAGTAACAATTCTACAATCTATCATGTAAATGACAATATAAACTAAGCACTTATATACATTAATTTTGATTACAATGGACAAATATATCACAGATAAAATACACACATAACTGTTCAGAGTAACTCTAATTTGATTACAATGGGCAAATGTCCCCCCTAGATAGTTTTCATGGTGAACTCATATGACTTTTGTTTATTTCATTATTTTTTGTGCATTATATATTATATACCACACATAGCGTGCTTGTATATTGTAGCACTTGCTAGGTCATTCTAATGATCTTGGTTTGGCATGTCCAGACACAAATTTGCAGATAATGAGGAAGGAGAATCTTCAAATTTGGAAGTGTACATCGAGAAAAGTGAAGGAACTCTATAGGTTTCTTGTTTTAGGATGGGATGAGTCTTTCTGTCATTTATTTTAGAAATACCTCAATAAAGACGATACTGTTTACTTTTATCCATACCTTTTGTTTAGATTTTGTTCTAAATTGTAATAAAACTTTGAGTTATCTTCTATATCCGAGATTGCTTTTCATATGAATTTAATAAATCTTTTATTGTCTCATATTATTTATTTTAAAATATGTGTATTTGTTGTGATGTGGTAGTAATTCATACCTAATATGTATACTTTTAAGGCTTGGCGTATTCGTTTATGATATGCCGGTATACCAACTGATATGCTGGTATTACCGGCTAATATTTAAAACACTGAAACCTTATGAAATTTCTTTGAGTCTTTTTTCAAATCTTATGCTCCATGGCCATCCCCAGTTCTATGGGAAAGGCTAGATGATGATGGCAATGATCATATTCTACATTATAATTATAGTGATCGTCATTTCTTTTGCCGGTTATAGACTTGGGAGCTTCCCATGGCCCTCTGCCACCGTTTTATCAGGTTGGATGGCTATTAGTTAGATTGTTGAGGGAATTTAGGTACTTATAATCTCTTTGTTACTCCATTCTACTTTTAACATTATCCGTATTCTCCTTCGATAATTGTCCTATTTTTATATAATTGCTTGCATTTTTAGCACTTCTCTTGATGGAGTTGTTAACCTTTCAATCAACAGGGAAATGTGATTAAGGAGGAGGCAGCGAAAGGGTTAAACCCAGGAGTGGTGGTTCTGATTGTGGTATTGGGACTTGTGCTGTTTTTCCTTGTTGGAAACTACGTACTTTACGTGTATGCACAGAAGACTCTTCCGCCAAAAAAGAAGAAACCTGTTTCTAAGAAGAAGATGAAGAGGGAAAGGCTCAAGCAAGGGGTCTCTGCACCCGGAGAGTAATTATAAGAAAGACTAGCTCCTCAAGATCAATGGGGGCAAAAAAAATCTTCCATCCATATGTCTGAACTTTAGTGTAGTCTATAGTTAGTGTAGTTCAGTTACTTTGAAAACCTACCTTGTGGTCTGTCTTAATTATGGTTGGCTGGAAGATAATGGTGGACTAGTATTACTGAACCTTTTCATCGGGTCTTTAGTTGAGCTGCCTTCCTATATCATCACTTACTGAAACTTTGCTTATTTTATTACCGGTGCTTTCTGTTAATGGATTATGACAATGTGATCTTATGCCTAGTAAAGAAAATAGGTAGCTTCCAATTAATGTGCACTGATGTCAGAGCTACTCCTATTTTGCCTAAATATCACTTCTTCGTTTTATCTTTGTAGTAAAGAAGTTACAGTTTTGATCTTTCAGATTTCTTCTCATTTCTTGTTTGAAATTCTTTTGCATGATTTTAAATTTTCAATTCCTAACACTTGTAACTTTAACCCTTTCTTGTAGTTGTCGTTCTCAGTAGCGTGTTATCATCAAACTTCACAGGTCGAAGTATCAATTGTTTTGTTCTGCAACATCACCTTATGGGAATAGGGAAGAAATTTGCTGCTGTAGTTCGTTTCTAATAGCCAACTGTTACCTTTCAGTGTTCATTTAGGATTTAATTGTCCAGCATGGACGATTTGTGCAATAGTTTCCTTCAAGTTATCGGGTTTCAGGAGTAAGTTCCCTTCATCAACTGTTATATTGCTTAGTTTATTTATGATAACAGTATTTGAAAATCATAATTTCTTGTCACTCATAGAAGATAGGATCATTGTTTTTGTACTTCTATTGATTGCAATTCACCCACCTGATGTGATAAATTACTGTAAGCGCACAGTATCGGTATAGCGTTGTACAGGTCGTCTCACAGGGATCTAAGGTGTTTTGTGATTTCTTACTCTTTTCTTAGTCTAACGGACTAACTATGAGATTTTAGATCGAGAGACAATTAGTTAAGTTCTAGAGCTTAGTCTAGAATTTCAAATCCATTAGAATAATAGCCGATTTTTAATTATGCACGGTTAAGTAACATATTAAAAAGGTAATCTTTTTAATTTGATTTTAATCGAGTGTTCCTAAGTATGACCTATCAAGTGATGTGCAAGTATAGACCATCAAAAATAACACTTTTCTTAAAAACAAATCATATCAAGTAGAAAATCTCATAAACAAAAGAAAAGAAATAAACTTCAAACCCTAATCTAAGTATAGGCTATCAAGAAACCTAATTCAAGTATAACCTATCAAAAAAATCAGATTTACAAGTTTATTCAAGTCAATTTATTTATAGGAAAATCTCTATTGATAATTCTAAAAACAAACAAAAAATAAGAATTCCAAACTTCATCTAAGTATAGATTATAAAAATATTAATTAAGTATAATCTATCAAAGAATTATGATTTGTGAACTCCATCTTTTATTTATCTATAGAAAAATCATAATTTTATTTCTTTTTAGGAAGAAGATGAGATAAATTCATGTTAGATCTATTAAACTAACTTCATCTACATCCTAGGGCTAAAGAAAATTAGCTACTCATATTCCTAATAAGCAAAATTAAATCTTTATTAAGCAAATAAATTTAATCTAGAAAGCAATAAAATCTAAACTAGAAAGCAATTAACTCTATCTAGAAAGCAAATAAATAACTAAAAGCAATGGCTTATCTCTGGAGCACAGTATTGTGGCCATCACCCCTTCAGCAAAATCCTAATTTTATTAATTTTAAAACGAGTACAAAAGTTCAGGATTCCCTTTAGAATACAAGGATACAGCCAATATATAGGTTTCGAAAATCCAAACCCAATTATAATACAATTGTGAAACTACAAGATTACAACGAAGCTACGGGAAAAATTTCAGGTTGTGGGACCCATATTGGGCCGCCATTTGGCGGCAAAACCCGCTAATTAGCGGCTCCATAAAGCCAAAATTTGTTGAAACTTTTTCCAAGTGAAACTCGTGTCTTGTATGTTTGATATTCCTGACTGTATTCGACTTTGAGTCTCTCCAGCATCGTAATCTCGTAGTCTTGTCCACTTTAGAAACTTTTCGGACTCTAATTTCCGACTCCAACTCTGATTTCATACAATTTCCTTGTACGAATAAAATTCCTAAGAAACACACTAACAATACCCGAGTAGCATTATTTATATACAAAAATAGGTAATATGAAGGCTATAAATATGCAATATATGGCACTTATCATCACCTTTTTGAGAACACAATTTATAGTTTGTGTTATTATATACTGTTTTATGGTTGATTTTTTTTTTATTTCTGTCAGATATTAATTTGTTTAGTTCCCGGGCATCATTTTGTAAAAATCTTGAAGAGATCCTGTTAGACTGCAACATTTACTCATACTGTCTATGTTATTTCTTAAGAGAGACGTTCATGTGAGCTTCCCTCTACTCGGATAATATGTATGAAGTACATAGTTCATTGAAGAGGATCATAGGACCTTTGCAGAGCTGTTAGCAACTATCTTTTGTGTATACTGTTCTGACCTCCCCTTTATCGCCAGTTGGATTGTTCTCTGATAGCAGCAGCAGCTGCAGCAGCAGGGAGTTTGCAAACTTTTCACGGAAATAGCCTCTGTTAGCTGCCATCATCGCCACAAAAGGAGCAGTGGAAGGATATGAAACTGGCTGCTGATCAACAAGCAACAGCCCCTTAGTAGTTCAGCATGTTCTTGTGGTACATGTTTATCACCATCGTTGTTTCATTGTCACTCCGAGCATATTCTACTGCTTTGGGGGTCGAGATTTGGATGTGGATATCATCTTTCGAGGCACTTAGCATACACTTGATCGATGGTTGGGTGGAATGTTGGGTGCAGTCTATTGACTAGGTTCGTGCAGTGAACTCGGCCTAGCCTACTGAGTGAGCACCTGAAATGGGAATGGGTGATCATTCTGAACTTGAGCAATTGCCAGAAAAATCACAAGTTTAGTAGGTTGTTCATACCTAGAAGTGCGACGATGCCTTCTGTTTTATCGATGCCTGCAGACTGGAGCCGCGAGAGAACCAGTGACAAACTGTCATTGTGACTCGGTGACTCTGAAAAAAGCTTCTCATGGAAATGTATGGACCTTCAAGCTGCAATAGCATGTTCACAACTAAGGAAAACTTGCTTGCAGAACTGAGGCAGGCATTCTTGGATCAAGCACACTATCAGCACAAGAAATCGTAGCTGGGCACTCGGATCCAAGAGCATCCTTTATGGTCTTGATGTACTTGAAGTTTCTCATGCCGAAGCTCCTTTGAGATGTTTGTTCCGACACTATCCTATGGGTCTGGCCGTCTCAAGCAGAAGCGAGGCGTTGCAGGACTGCAGGAAGCGTGTTTGAGTTAGAAGTCAGATGGTTGGACTGAGAACTCCAGCAGTATTTTTTTTAGTGTAGGTCTATGAAAGTTCAACCTGAACTATGCAATCGTGAAAGAAGTTTCTTACCCAGGAAAGGAAACAGCCGTGTTTCCATGCTTGTGGTAGAGCCTCTCGACTTCTTGCTTTACAATGTCTTCGGCTCTTGGGCAGCTGTTGGCGTAGTAGCTCAAGCTCAATTCATTCCTCCCTGTTACGCAGCTGATTATTTATTGGACAGCAACATTTCAGAGCCCTTTTATGGCCTATCTCAACAAGCACACTTGAGCCAGTCCAGAGCTTAGGTTAGGGACTATTTTGTTCATGGAAAGTATACTTGAAAGTGGTTTGAAAAGTAGATAGAGTACACTTTTCACATACTCTCTCTACTTTTCATAGATTTGTTTCTTTTCATGGATTTGTTCATGGAAAGTGTCAATTATGAAAAGCTGTTTTCTTTCCTACGTAAATCCAACTGAAAGTACAGAGAGTATTTATTTTGGAGGTGATGGGGATAATTAGTTCACGGAAATCTTTTTCTACTTTACATGGAACATTTTCAATGATCACTTTTCATGAAACAATCAATATGGAACATTTTCAATGATCACTTTTCATGAAACAATCAATTGAAAATCATAAAAACTTTCCATAACCATTTTTTATGAACTAATCAAAAAAATGAAAAAAATAGAAAGTTGCTGGACCCCATCAGCCCACTTTCCACTTTACATGATGAACCAATTAGTTTTTTGGAGAGTACGTTAAATTATAAATTGTTTTGGGTTAGTGCTTTTGTATGTAGGTTGATTCACATCCCAAATTGCATATTATTTTTTATGTAAACTATTTCCTACAATTTACAAAAACTTAAACATAGCTAATAATTTCGGGGTAGAAATGACTGTAATAAGGGTAATGAGGAAAGAAGTTCCTTCAACAAGCCATTGAGGTCTAACTCAGTGACAAAATGATGGTACTACTTGGGCTATAGAAGTGGATTTTGAGTTCTAAGTAAGCACATTGCTCTAGAAAAGGTAAAGAGAGAGGGAAGATGCTAATTATGACTATTGAGCCATTCATTTTTCATTAACAATATTATATTACATAATTTACCTTAACTATAGAGGCAACAGAAGAAAATCAGTAGAAATGTAGAAATGGAAGAACAACAATCCCTCAAGTTACGGATGAGAATGGACACATCTACGGACCATTTTTCGGTCCGTATTATTCAAAATTTTAAATTAAAAATAAAATTTTTATTTGTCTAATTCAAATTTTTGAATATAACAAATAAAATATTGACCCGCTCCCATCCCTACCTAAAATGAGTCCCATATTGTTCTTTCTGATGGATCGATACAAATTAAACTTGTTGAGAATTTATCACCCTTTATAGTGAGAGCATTAATAATGATTAACTTCAGTAAGATATTCTCCATGTTTATGCTTTCTCCTCTTGTAGCTTATCTCAATCTTATGCTGCCCCATTTATGACTATAATTTAGCTTTTGAATTGGTATATACATATACTAGTGTCTATTTTTATTTCAAATTACTTACATCTGCAACAACAATCCAAAACAAGAAATGTTTTAGTCATGATTAATGTTGGTTGCTCATACAATGTTTATGTTGCCAATTTTGTTTTTGTATGTCAATCTTTTTTATTTCCTCGGTATGACGGTAGACTTTGGATATTTGATATTTACTTATGAAATAAAAGTTTCGAAAATTTTTCTAATAAAAAGGGAGACCCTATTAAAGGGATGGCATATCGTACGCAACTTAATAGTATATCACTTCTACCAATAGCTCATAATGTTGGTTCTCTTACGAAATTAGAATCCTTTGTCATAACTTCTACTCATTGCATATCCTGCCTCACTTAAGTCCAAACAATTGAGACTTTTAAAAATCCTATCCAGAAAGGGTGGAGATCCAAAAAACGTAAAAAAAAAAGTCGTTATGTCTTGTTACTGAGCATCTCATTTCAAAAAAATACATTATCTAAGCGCTTTACTAGGATTAACTAGTAAAAGATCTAGATTTGCCACACATATAATACATAGAATTTTGTCAAATTTGAACCCTTCTGTTATATCACCAAACTAATTTGATAGGAAAAGGCTCAGGAGGACTATATGATCATCATGACAAGATAACTAGCATAAATTTCTTGAACAAAGTTTCTCTTAGCTTAATGATGGGAGAATATTAGGCATGCCAATCCCCTCCACCGCCTGTTGCAATGGTTTATGATGTTTCAAATGACTTGGGGTGTTTGGGCGGCAATGATACCTAAAAAGAATAAGAATGTACAGATCTAAGAGTTAATTTTTGATCCATTCTATTCAGATTTTTTGCATTAAAAATAAAATGAATATGGTGGGCCAAAATTGGTCCATGGACGTGTCTATATCTAAATTAGAAAACTTACAATCTTTGACTTGCACTCTTAACTAACCTTAAAGGTTAATACTCTCCTTGAGTGATTTCTAATGAATCAAGGATTCAATTAGTAGTGACTTTTGACTACAAATATTGCTCATATAGGGGTAGAATCAAACATGACTGAACCTGAGCCAAGTGGAAACAATATTCAATACTCATTTTGAGCTAACCAGGACTCAAATAGACAAATTTTGATGCATAATTTATATGATATTTTCTGCATATCGCTATTAGACCAGCATCAAGTTGCGCACACTTCTGGCAATTCTCTACCTCTGATGATATGCAACCTACAAACATGCAGATTCTAGTTGATACACGAGGGGTAAAAATGAGAATAAATGGATGCAGAATTCAGCAAAAATATTTACCAAAGAAGGAACCTTTCGAATTACGAGTATTCATTTGAAAACCAATCATATGATATCCAACAACGACACATCGAAATAAAATTTTTTCATACACAACGGTCAGCTGAAACTCAAACTACTAACTCATACACGATCTGATGCTAAAAGAGTTGCTCTGCTGCTATACTCTGATAAGTGCTGGTGAGAACAGCATATATAACCACCAGCACCCACAGTTGATATGATAAGCCGTTGGAACTACATTGCTAAGAGAATAGCTAGTTGGCAGAGATGATCGAACCAGGATCCAAACAAGAAGAGTTGGGGGAAAAAAATGCATAGTGACATCAATTCAGCTTTCATCATTCGCCTCAAGGATAGGAAGAATGTTGAACGCTGAAGAACCAAGATGGACTCCTCGCACTATACCTCCGTATCCAACTTTTATTCTATGGCAGAGCAGCAGAAGTGCATCCCACAGCGCTGTTCTTCCCTGAAAAGAAATTACCGATTGGTTATGATACATAAACGTTTGCTGGGTATATGGATTATCATATTGTGAGCGTGAAAAGGAGTAGGAAAAAAAAAATGGACACAGACTAGTTATTGCTTGGGGAAAGTTGGGAAAGCTTAAAACTAGAAGCAACCGATAACTGTTGTCTCAAGTCCTAAACTACCGGCAACTTTTAATTATAAACATCTATTTCAATGGAGGATGATGAGAAATGCTTTTTTTGTACTGTTAAAACAAGGGTTCGTGATCCTTTATGCATCACCTATGTCACTATCATTTCGTAACTGAGATGGCTCTTAGAGAAGTAACTTGTGCATTGAATCTACAAGCATTTACACATCCTCATTGAAAAGCATATGGAATATTTACACAATCTCACAGTAACCCACATATTCTCATCTCATGTAATTGAAACAATCAGCAGTTAACTTGAGCATTAGGATAACCTCGTGTAGTGGAAGTGAATATGTTTACATGTGAGGAAAAGACCCAAATTGTCGGGGGGGTCCATAGGGAAACACATTATTAAATGAATAAAATTAACAGACATGGAGGCACAAGGGGATGCTGATGAGGAAGAAACCCGAGGAGGAGGTCCATAGGGGATGAGCACGGAGGCACAAGGGGAGGCACTTTGAGTATCCAGAGCACCCATGGTCAACGGGCGTTGCCTATTCTGGCCACGAATTCGGAGCCTCTTTAAGTATAACTTTATTTTGTGAAATTGTAATTGTATTTAATATTTTGTACTATCGTCTACTATATAAGTGTGATAGGAGACATATGTATTTGTAGCCTGTTTCGTTAAAATGAAATGCAGGGAGACTTAGACACTGCTTCTGCTAGAAAAATAATAATAATAACAGACATTACTACATACTAAATCTGGATATTGTTAATGAATAGTAGATTAACATGAACACATAAGCATATAAGCCTCGTTATCTACATTTATATATTTTAGGTTTTCATTCTGTCTCTTGATATGCATGCTTTCCTCTCTGTGCATGTAGGCATGATTGCATGTGTGTGTGAAACGTGTCAATGTGAATATATCTCGCTGAACATGAACACAAGGATCATTCTAGGTCTGCTAATTGAACCAACGAAGATAAAGTGACACTTAGACAACCACATGAGTGTTATTTTACCACAAGTATGCTGGTTTTACGTAATTGTGGTATCAATATCTTGCGATATGCAGGGAAAATAGAATGCATTCAAAAGAGTACCTACATCGAAATATTCACTTGAATACATGGAGTGTGACCTTAGGACTCATGCATGTAGTGGACATATAAGGTAAATAGCATTCATGCAAAAGAGCACTGGTCGAAATATTCACTTCAATACATGGAGCTTGACCTTAGGAAGTGCATGCACATACAGGACACGAGAATTGGCGAGCTCATGTCATTTTCATGTAACAGTAGGAACCTGAGACGAAACCAGAGCCTTGGAGATGATAAATGTATTTCCTTGTCCATCAATCATCATCATCTATACTAGATTTTAAATATTAGAGATCCTAGAAACACTTGTTCCAGTTGTGTGCATACTTAAATTATTGACCACAAAACCATAAAGGTAGGTTTTTTTAGCCATCTGAAACTCCATGTTGACAAGCCTCCTGCAACCCAAAATTGCCAAGAATATAGCACTTTGATGTATACAATGAGCTAATGGCAGTTGAGTAATTGTTAAGAGGAAAATATCATGCTTTGTTGGGTTTTTTAAAGAGATATTTTTTAATAAACAATTAAATAATTAGGCCTCTGAAAAATTTATTTGCAGATTTATAACTTTGACTCACCATATAGCCCTTGGCTCCAACTGCAACACCTATGTAACGAGTTTATCTTTTAGGCCAGACTAAACTACCACATTTGTCAAATGTGGTTGTTCAAAATCTCTAACCCACAGCCTAAACTCTCAGTCAAACCCCAGAGAGAGCAGGCCAAGCTTCTTGGCTGCCCACATCTTGTGTAACCACGTTAACCAACTATGGCTTCATAAAACCTGAGCATAATCCAACTTATTACTGCAGGTCCTGCTGCATTCACCTTCTTTTATCTTGCACCATTAAACAGCCCTAATTTTCACAGACACTTACTCTCTCCTCGAATTCTCCCTATACACTTGCTCCTTCAGGTCGTCGGAATCCGTTGAGATTTCACCGGCTATCTCCTCTCTCTCTTTCCCTCTCCCTACTTCTCTTCAACATTGTCTCCCTCTTTTTCAATGGGTTAATTTGCTCCCTTACCTTGTGCCCAATCTTGTTGTTGACTTCACCATTGAACTTTTGTGGATCTCGCCTCACATCTCATCCTGGTAAATTTTTAAGAAAAATTTTAACTTTATTTTAAAGTTATTTTTTTTATTTCATAATAAATTATTGAACGTTAGATTTAGACATTTCAAAACATATGTTGACTAATGTGTAAAAAATTAGAATAAGTAAATATGTGAATTTCTCATAGTGGTTAAGTTATTATTTGGAAACTTAATATCTAGACTAATCTGGTAAAATGACGAATGAGTGTCCCTGTCCTTTATTGGTTTAATGGTAAATTAATAACTGACAAGGGTAACAAATCCAATTACATGAATGAGATAATTGAACCAATCTAAGTTAGAAAATTGATCACAAGGAAAGAATTAATGGAAAGGTGCATATACGGTTACAAAATTAATCCAAGATAGTATAAGTTTATCTTGACCAATGTTGTAAAATATGTTTTCACTACACGCTCGGTTGAACAACGAATAATACATAAATGGTTTATAATTACACTAATGGAATCTTATATACATGTATTAAACATATGTCTACTTTTATATATATTAGGCAACGAAAACTCTTAATGAATTTGAAAACAGAAAAAAAAAGATAAAGATTTCTTATGAAAACCATTATTTAAAGACTAAGTGCCAAGAGTTATAGTACTACTTCATAGAGTGTTCAGTGATATAAAGCTTCACCGTAAAAATGATTACAAATTAAGAGAGGAGATTTCGAAAGTAGAAGGCCTATTAAAGAATTATAATAACTAGATGGGGTTCATGGAGATTAAGGAAAATGAAGGAAAAAAAACCTTGTCACAACCACACCCCTCTTCTATGGGAGGAGATAGAGCCGAGGTGAGTTTGAGCATAGAATTAAAAATTTTAGCCTATTTTTAGGATTTTTGTCATAATGACTTTAGAAGTGGGTTCAATTGTAAATAGATTTGATTAAAAAAAATTAATACACATTGTTGCCCTCGTCTGCAAATATGCATGCACATAATCTCCAAGGACTTAATTACACAGAAATCTCCATAGACCTAATTATGCAAAATTACCATATATTATAAGTGCATAATCCAAATTGATTCGGTTTGTGGATGCATACATCTATGCAGGTGCATAAGCAGGATTGTAAATCTTTTTTTAGAATATTGATCTTGACTTGCAAATGGCCAAGAAGTACACTATCTGCCACATAGATAAACAATGATGGGATAATAGAGCCATGCTTGATTTATACCAACAAACAAAATCGATGGAGTTGTACGTAGAAAAAGGATACTATTAGCTGTTAAGTACCAAATGGTCACGAATTGTACTCGCATATACTTGATATGGACAATGACTACTGCCGTCATATCATTGTTTCTTATCAAGGCAACCAGAGAATAAGAAAGTAACAACTTTAATTTATTAGTATTATTATTATTATTTCTACCAAACGATTAGATATCATATTTTTAAAACATATTTTTTAGTTATAATAATAGGATTGAAGTTGGAGAGATGGGAAACAATATTCCCATACCAAATAATGACCTTTGGATATAATTCTTATGTTCAATCTCAGCTGGATTCCATGCAACCCTCTCTTCATGAAGCTTCGACCGTGAACTTAACGTGGTGGGCTTTGGATGGTATGGATTGGATGTCAACGGCACAAGAGATCTCTGAGAGGATAATGATTACATCAAAATTAAATGATGATTAATATATGGTAAAAGAACCAATTTAAATTCATATCGGGGCGATCGATGACAGAAACTATTCATTTATTTCGTCAATTTATAGAGCGATTCCAAGAAAAAAATAGATATTTGCATATGATATTTATTAATTTAGAAAAAGCGTATGATAAGGTACCACGAGAGGTGCTTTAGTGCATGTTGATAAAAAAAGAGTCCCCATCAAGTATATTGGCATAATTAAATATATGTATGATGGAGTAGTGATCAATATCAGAACTTATGGTGGTCTAACAAGTAGTTTTTCAAATTGTCATCAAGAATTTGTATTGGGTCCATTCTTATTTGCTATAATAATGGATGAGTTTACTAGAGCTATTCAGGATGAGATATCATAGTATATGTTATTTGCTGATGATATTATATTAACTGACGAGACAAGAGTAAGCGTGAATGCCAAGTTAGAGTTATAAAAACAAATATTAGAATCTAGAAATTTTAGATTAAGTATATCCAAAACAGAGTATTTAGAGTATAAATTTAGTAAATGACGGGCCTAAGACTATAGTGTTGTGATACTAGACGGGCAAAAGATACAAATGAGCAGTCAGCTTAGGTATTTGGGTTAGTGATGCTAATCATAGGATCCAAACTGGCTAGTTGAAATGGAGGAGTGCAACCAGAGTTTTTTGCCACCGTAACATTCCGTTAAGGCTAAAAGAGAAATTTTATAAGACTGCTATTAGGCTAACTTTATTATATGGCACGGAATGCTGGGTTAGAAAGAAACGTTATTTACAACAGAGAAGAGTAAGGGGCATGCATCATTGGATGTGTGGCAGCACTAGGAGAGATAAAATGAAAAATGAAGATATTCGTGCTAAGGTAGGTGCAGTATCCATTGAAGAGAAGATGCGAGAAAATTGCTTACGATGGTTTGGTCATGTGCAATGTAGATCTACAAATATAGTAGTTCGACGAGGAGAGCTTATCAATATAGAATAAATTGAAAGAGCAAAGGAAAAACCAAAGAAAATATGGATGGAGACGATACGAAAATATATAGCTTCTAGATGCTTAAATGAGAATATATTCCTCGATAGGAATGAATGGAGAAGGATTATCAGTGTGATCGATCCGGCGTGATTCTCTTTTGGTTCATGTAGCCTACCCCAAGTACTTGGAATAAAATGCTTAGTTATTGTTATTGTTGTATATGGTAAGAGGAATTCGGTACATATATATTTCTTGCAATACAAATTTTCGTATATTTCTTGTCATATATATATATATATATATATATATATATATATATATATATATATATATATATATATATATATATATATATATATATATAGATATATATATTTCATATGGTTTTGGAGGACAATATGAAGGCACTAATTCCATACCTAATCCAATCGATAAGGGTGTCAATCTATCCAAAATTGAGCCAAAAATCGTTCCTCTAACGTCAATTCACAATGAAGATGATGACGATTTGTTGTAGGAAGAAGGAATTTATGTGGAGGAAGAAAATAACATACAAGTTGAATGAGAGTTAAAAGACAATGAAGATGATTAATGGATTGAGAATGCACTTCAAGATGATGCAGACCATGGGCGTTAAAGCTGGTGATATTTTTGAGTCAAAAGGCAAATTAATCCAAGCAATCAATGATTGGTCTATCAAACATGTAGTTTCATGCAAGCCCGTTAAAAGCAACACATTGGCATATATAATAATTTGTGAATGGTATAAAGGACAAGATGGTGTAGAACCTAGTCCTTATAAACTTCAAGCTTCCTTTGCCAAAATGTTTGAATGACATCTAAAGATCGGGATGCATGTGAGGTATGATACATGTAGAATCCTTCCAAAAAAATAACAATTGCACAAATTTCTCTACACGATGTTATTATACCTATGGCATTATCAAAGCTCAACTTGTCACCTACTATGATACAACAAAAAATAGAAAATAAATAACAGAAGGCGTGACATGTTAAGGTCAAAGGTATTGTCGAAGATCTTCGAACATTGGGAGAAATCCTATAAAACACTACCAATGTTTGATGTTCTTTTAGGTACACTAACTATGAATCTTTATGAATCACGTCTACATATTTTCTGCAAGTGCTCACAGGTATCTTTCTAGCTCTTTGCATAAGGTAATGGCGGAGATTATCTGTAGATTATCCTAGCCTTTTGAGGATGGTGAGTATAAATGATCATTGACCATCAGGATGCCTATACAAATTTCTTTTACTGTAGAAAATTATTGATATAATCTTATAAATTTTTTTTAAGAAATGAAGATTAATTTTGATTATGTGGAATGCTGATAGGACTTGGAATGAAATGATATAGAGAGAGACTTACAGATTTATAAAAATGAGTTGGACATGTTGAGTGTGAAAGTTACATGAGAAAGGATCTCAAATATGGCAATAAAAAATCATTTATTTGTTTCGAGATTGTAGAGATCAGTATTCTAAATATCGGATACCGGTCCCATACCGGTCCGCCAAATTACATACCGGTTACCGGATACCGAACGGGATATCGCAAAATGACCCTAAATATCAGAGTGTCATATCGGTGTCATATATATTTTCAGTATGAAAATTCTCATTCAAATTCACTTCTAATTAGTAATTACTCATCACTCAACAAATTATCAAACAAATTAACTTCTAAATTCTAATTAGACTGTCACTGTTCAAACAAATTATCAAACAAATTAATTTCTAAATTCTAATTTTACTGTTTCGGCCACTCCCCTTTCAGTCAGTGGATCAAATTCACTGATTCACACCGAATCAATGAATTGATTCGATGTGAATCAGTGAACTGAATCCCTGATTCACATGAATCAGTGATTCGATTCACTGATTCACACCGAATCAGTGAATCGATTCACTGATTCGGAGTGAATCAGTGAATTTGATTCACTGACTGAAACAGTGAAACTCCACCCAATCAATGTGTGCAAACAACCAGATTATCTCAAATTTTACGCACCCAAATGCTCAAACACATATGACAATCAAAACAAAATATTTATAAAGAAAAGAAATTTGAGACTAGCTGGACTTACCACTTTACCAGTGAGGCACTGACTACCAAGCTCCTCGTCGGTGCTGCTGGAAGCTAAGCAATAGGAGTAGAGGGAAGTCGGGAGGCCGGCGAAGTTGTTTTAGGGAAAATTGGGTTGCCAAACTTTCTTTAGCAAAAATCAATCGAAGGAGAGAACTCTTAAAGTCTCGCTGAGCAGTTTTTTATGTCTTTTTTTGCGTAAATTTTGAGTTGCGACCGTTCGATTGGTCGAGGAGAAGGAGAGGGAAGTCGGGTAAGAACGGAAGATTAGGGTTCGCGAGCGATGGATTTAGGGGAGAACGCGAGAGAAGCGGATTTTATTTTTTTTCTATCGGGTCGGATCGAAAGGGTAAACGGGTTTCAACCGCAATCCAAATCCATTAACACAAAAACCGTTATTGACTCATACCGGTCGGTATTTATCATACCGTATACCAGTCGATATATCGCCACATGGCCAATATATCGGCCCATACCGGTCGAAAATGATACGCGATATAAAATTGGTCATATCGCCTCGTTTGTGGGGAAAATCCGATATATCGGCCGGTATACCGGTATACCGGCCGATATTTAAAACAGTGGTAGAGATGCATGCTCCTGATCATACTTTTTGCCAATTTGAACTTATTATATTTCGGATCTGCTTAGACAATGATACTTGCAGGTTATAATGGAAATAACCTTATGAAAATTGGAGTAAGGTGCATAATGGTTATATTGACCGATGGGACGAGCAAGTCGTCATATCCAGGAGCAAAGAGCTATCATTTCACACATGTCCAATTATATGAAGTGATACTAGCGCAACTCGTAGTTAGATCGTTGGGACACCAATCTATTTTTCAGTTATATGTCTAGAAGGTCCACTTGAAAGATAACTGCTAGAATAAATATTCAATTCTTTAATTTTATTTATGTCACGTTTATATTGTGTGCTTTTAATCCTTTTTGTCAATATAAGATTGATGGTTTAGAAATGGAAGATAACATGTACGAAGCTTTACATGCTATTACTGAATAACAACGTATATTAATAATAACTTCCATAAGCAATTACAATAAGAATTTTCTAATTAAAAAAAGATGCGCGCCCACCTACCTGGCCTCCTACGAAAGTTTATAGGAAGACCAACAAGAACATGGAGTTAATGAGGTTGCACGATCACAACTAAATATATAGCTGAATAAGAAGATTAGCACGGCACAGAGCAAAAAGCACAAGGAAGAGAACGTGATCAGATTTCATTAGTATTAGCATGTTTACATCACTGATGACTTGTATAATTAGCTAATGGAGAATGCTTAAATTGAGATACAAGTATATGCATGAATATTTATAATTATTTGGATATACATGATCTTATTATATGCTGAAATGTTATCATACTCTAATACGCTTATTTGAGTATACTTATATTTTGATGATGTTAGTCGTATTAATTGATTGAAATAAATTGATGTGTAAATTGAGTATTAAGGGTTGCAATGGAGGCTGGTAACATGTTAACTCAACCCAACCAACGATATAAATTTTTAAGTCTGGACGCTTGCTAAAAATTATTATTTCAAAAAAAATCCACATTTTGTTTTATCATAATTTTATGCAAGCAAAGGTAATGTTCATTAAAGGAGCAACTAATTAAGACATGTAGGTTATCTTAAGTTATCATTATCAATTAAATCTAGTGCAATAAGCTAGAATGACATATTCAAGTTGGAGATTGCAAGAAATTAACACGTAGTTTTTTTCATAATTGACACATAAGTATAATGGTTGGTATCAAGAAAACAAAAGAGGAAAGATATTTGAGAAATGTATGATTTGATTTGCATATCAGATTTCATATCTAATTATGAATTGATTGTTGAGAAAGGATGTTACATTTTCATACCGTAAGGTGCCGCATGGATGGATTTTCATGAATGTTTTAAAGTTAAAGAACAAGTGGGTCTACCACAGCAAAAGAAAGAAAAAAATAATAGTAAAATTTTAATCAATTAGTTTATTATTAGAATATTTAGTATTTTACAGTTTTTTTTAATAATAATTGGTAGGACTTATTAACTTGAATGCAATTGTAACAATAAATAATGAAAATGAAAGAGAAACAAGAGTACGGAGTAAAAGAAATGAAGATGAGAAACATGAATATTCATTCTTCAACTTCAATTGAATCTAACAATATATTATATTTGAGAATATAGTCATTTTAATTATTGGCCTCATTGTCATTGCAAGCTGAATGATAGTTACTAGTTACGTATTTACATATAACTATTGACTTATATTTTGCATATTATCACCTCTGACAATCTTTCTTAATAGTTTGTTTACTTATGCTTACACATACATTTGTTATATATATTTTTATGTGCTTCATTACTTACCTAGTGTATCTTGACAATACGATACATCATGAAGATATGGATGATATTTAACAAATATCTGATGTCAATACCAGATCATAATATTTGCTCCCATTATAAAACAATATGAATAAAAAAAACATGCATACATCATATATATACCTATTCAGGATATGCTTACTTTGACAACATGCATTAAACCAATGTATCCATAATCACTTAGACACTAACCAATGAATTTGATATTTAGCAAATATCGGATGTCAATACCAAATCATAATATTTGCTCCCATCCTAAAACAATATGAATAAAAAAATACATGTATACATCGTATACATACATTTCAAGATATACTTACTTCGACAACGTGCATTAAGCCAATGTATCCATAATCACTAAGACACTAACCAATAAGTTTTACTGTAATTTTACTATAAGTTTGATATATATTTCTTGATTTTACTATAATTCAAGTATTTAACATTAATTTTACTGTAATTTAGCAGTAAACCATTAACCAGTAACCCATTAATCAATTCTTTAAAAAAGATTAAAAAAAGAAATTAGCCAATTCAAAGTTTAAATAGAGGCAATTAGATACCCAATTTGCTCAAATAACCAAAAAAGGTTAACTAGATTAAATAAACCAAAAAACACAAGTTTTTGTCCAGTTGCATGGATATCAAATTAACAGATTAAGATGTTTAATATCGTAGTGCCTGGGTGTCTGAACCGCAATATACACCCACTATATAAAACCTTTATAGTAAGTTCTGGTTCATGCTACAGGTTTGGGGACAAAGCATGCTCCTTTGAAGGTATGCAGTATGAAATGGCTTAATCGGCTCAGAATTTTAGGTTATTGTAAATTGGGAGCATTCGCTAGGATTTAATAATAATAATGCATGACAGGTGTGGACGGCAAAGAAAGATATATGTACATCTGAAGTCATGACATAGAAATTTCTCTTACTATAACTCAAGCCTGGATCTAATACGTGTCCAAGAAAAAGGAAGCAGAACTGCTTCTATAAAGCAATATGATCACAGATCGAGTTGCACTAAATCAAATTTCAAGCACTAACTAAATCAAATTTCAAGCACTAGACTTTAAAACCATATCATAAATAAACTACTAAGAAATCACTAAATGCTTGTGCTTAGTATATCGGAAGAGCTTGCCGAATCAACTAATCCCTAGTATTGTTTTATCTTTTCGATTTACTAGTTTTGGCAATCAAGGCCAGTAACACACAAAGGATTGGAATGTACAAACTTGAACAAGTTAAGGGATGTGAAGAGAAATAGATAACTTCGCTTCAAAGTTTACGTTGAACTCCTGATTGCTTAATTAAGTTTAAATAGCTAATACATATGTAATATAAAAACAATAAACAGATAAGAATGTGTAATCCACAAGAGAGCATATATGTTTAACAACTTCAGCCAAGCATATGAAGGGAGAGAAGTTGATACTGTGAGGACATTATAACAACACTCACCTGAAGAGAGAATTGCAGCTTTTTATCCCAATAGAGAACAAAGATTGGGGGGCTCTGCTTTCCAACGGATAATATACAAGCTCCTGGGTGTATGACTGATGGGACACCAGATATAACCGCCACATATTTCTCTGGGAATCTATCTTTGGGAGGAAGAATGCCCAAGAACAAGGGATTCTTGCTTGATTCTGAACCAGAGTAGGATGTAGGTTCAACATGTAACATCCATTTGGGATGCTCCAAGAAAGCACAGAATAGGTATAACAGCAGGTGAGAGTCCGATGGAAGCTCGCTAGTCCACTTTTTGCCTGCTTTGTCATAACCATCTCCAGTTCCCTTATAGTCATAATTTTTTAAGCATGTTCCTTCAGCAAGCTCTGCGATATATTGCGAAAGACGCACCAACTAAATTACCAAAGAATTTCAGACTCACTGAAGCATACACCTTCAATAGTCAATTTTAGCAGAAAGTATTTGACAGAAAACATACAAATGACTGCAAAAGATCAGACGGTCTACCTCGAACCCTTTGTACAGTGTAATCTGCTCTCACACTGCTATGTGGAAGCAATCCTTTGACTAGCTCGCCTTTCATCAATGTGTTAAGCCTCTGGTGCTCAGTGATAGCATCCACACATTGCTGTATCAGAGGTAGCAATGGATTTGGTAGCTGTTGCTGACCAGCCATAGGTGATTGTGCTGCAATACAAAATAGAATCAGGGCAACGGACAGAAGAAATCAAGCCCACAGAAATTGAATCAGAAAATTGACACCCTGCACATAATCAAAATTGTACAGGAAACACCAGGATATGATTTCCGTATGATACGTGCTTAAAATGGTTAACATCAGCCTAAACGTTTTTCTTCAATCATGGAGTAAAGTTTTCTATATAGAGATATCATTTCATTTATTTAATCTCAGAAGCTGTGGAAGCAAACAACTGCAAACTATGTTCGAATTTAATTTACAAAGGAGATAAACAATCACCAACTGAAACTAGAGAGAAAGACTTGCTTGAACTTCGAAATTAACCAACAAACTATGGCAAAGCATTGCATTAACAGATAACAAAATGGTACAAGTAACTCACTCATTGATCCATCACGCGCTTGTATAAGCTTAGCACGCAATTGATAAAGAAGCCCATCTTCGTCCACTGTCACTGCTGGTTGCCACTCTTTGGATCCATCAATTGGAGACACATTAACAGGTAGAGTAGCGCTCACGGGGTCGCTTCCAACTTGAGTAACAGTAATTGAGATTCCAACAGCAGCCGCAGTTTGCATAACCTATGAAACCATATAAACATGAAAAAATTAGACATGTTTCAACAAGAATCACAGTATCATTATACGATCCAATTAATTGGTGTTGCAAAGAACCTGGATATGGCTTGTTTCAATCTTATCAAGTAGAGGGTTCATCAGAACCGAAGAAAACCACTGCCTGATTCTATCCTCCCACTGTTTAATCTGAGGATACACGCCCAAGCTCTCGAAAGCCTCAACTGCCTGTTCCATTGACATTGGTGGAGGAAGCTCCCCTTCTCCCTTCTTTGGGGGTGTGATGTACTTCTGATGAGAACCAGGGGACAATCTGACGGGCCGCAACGGCGTGCTTCTAGTCGTCCCGGAAGCAGTAGTCGAGCTGGCACCCGATCCAGGGCTGGCAATGCCAAATCCCCGAATAGCTGGCTGAGGTGTCGTGGTTGCACTCTTAGTTGCTGATGCAGTCATCCTCTCATCAACATTGGCCAAGTACTGCTCCAGCATTGCTTCAGTCAGTATTCCCTTTGCACTCCCTGAGCTCTGCCTCGACCACGGAGTCGAAGGGGAGGCCGTAGCGTACTGAGGAGCATGCGCTGGAGAAGCCGAAACAGGCGACATTACAGTCTTCTGCCCGCTACTACCACTCTGACGATCCGACCCGATTTGCGACAGTCGAGAAGGGGTAGAACCAAAACCCGATTTCCGAATTGGCACAAGCATCTCCCCATTGGGCTGCGACATGGCAGGCTTCGCCTTTGGAGGTCTCTTCGACTGCTCAGCCTCAGCATTCTCAGCCAATTTCTTCAACCCAAGCAACCCAAGCTGCCGCTGAGTCAAAAGCCCATCCTTTTCCTTAGGCACCACCTTCTTCTTGTCAAGCAGCGACAGAACTCTAAGGAATGCCGAAACCAACAGCACCAGCACCAGGGTGAACAAAGCTTGCAAGCACTTGGAGATTAAAACTACACACAACCCATTGAGGAATTTCAACAAACACTTGTCGGACATAAATAAAAAAAAACAATTTTTACAGTGCTTACGAGCTCCCGCGTGAGCAACATGGATCTGGGTCAAGCTGTACACAAACTGCTTCTCCCTGAAACCAACCAAAGCAACCAAGTTGAGAACTTTTTACAGAAAACACCCTGGCAAAAATATGGGTTCGTGAGAGTGCGACCTGGCGGTGAGGAGGAGGAGGAAGAGGGCGGCGGCGGCGGCGGCGAAGAAGAAGAAGAAGAGGAGGGCGGAGGCGGAGGGCTGGAGACTGCGGGCGGTGAGGGCAGCGGATAAATTAGGGTTTTGGTAGACTGAGAACTTGGGTTTCGAGGAGGAGGAGGAGGAGGAGGGAAGAGGGCTTTTCTGCGATGCCATTTGGTTCTCGGGGGGTTTCTGCAAATTGGTAGCTTCTTTAGTTTGAGAGAGATTGGCGCTTGAAGCTGGCCATCGGCGTTTGAAATTTTTCTGTTGAGGGAGTCTGCTGCTTGTTTTTATAGTTGGAGGGTGTGTGGATTCAAATTGGGGAAGTACAGTGTCGTGTTTTCTTTCGATTGCAGTGCTATGCGCATTCTCTTTGGGAAAATATAATACAAAAAGGAAAAAAAAAAATTCAAATATTTTTTTCAGTCCCAAAATGGTGAGCCCGTAGACCCCGCATTCTATTAATAGACACAATAAAACCAGTACATAACTCAACACAAGCTTAATAGTTTCAAGAAAAATCACTAACCATTAATTTCTTTACACAAACCAAGCTAAAAGAACACTGATACAATCTAAAAAACAAAATATAAAATTATAGAGCCAAAATCAAGCAAGCAATATTGGATCATTATGACCTCTGCCCAAAACTCCATCGAACCTTCCATCATCTTTTTTGCCCTCGCTGTCATCATTGCCATCAATGCTATCGTCTGACAAATGTAGACGCTCTTCTTCCAAAGCAAACATATCCATTGGAATGTATCATAAACAACATATAGAAAGTAAGAATATGTGGATTGCGATGTGTTTCTGAATATTCTACCATTCCTCTTTCTCCAAATGTTCCAGTATATCATAGCCAAAACAATCGTGAGGTAGTCAGTCTGTCTAGTATCCTTCCTAACTCTAACCTATAAACTATAGGGATCCGAAAGATTTAGGTAGAAACCATTAATATTCAAATGATACATCTGAAATATATCTTGAGAATAATGGACCAGTTAATTAATTCCAACCCAGCCATAAGCAAGAATAGTCCATTTGCGGGTTCTACACCTCAATGATCAAACAGCTATAACAAGGTCAGAGGTAATAATCAAGATGATGGCTATACTCGGTTACTCTTATGATGAATCACAAATATCAAATGTATGGGTATTTAAGAATCTTTCACATTGTGACTTGTATATGTTCTATTTTGATGGCTTGGTTCCAGGTAATAAGGCGGGTGCAGGATTTGTTGCTCCGAATGATGTTAGGACACTAATAGTGGTTGGTAGTTTTTCAGTTATTAATATGTGATATAGAGATTCGAGGTTTATGGAAGTGCTTGTTTGGGGCTCTTATATGATATCAAGTTTGAGGATTGTATTGAAAGAGAATGTCTAAAGGATTCTTCACTCCGTTCATTTTGGTGGTTGCCATTCTTTATCCTGAGATGTCCGACTTCTAAGAGCTTGTTTTGATCAAGTGAGTATTCAATATACCTGAAGAAAAGAGAATATGTGTGTTGATTATATAACCAATAAAAGTGTTGCTTGCGTTGAAAATTAGGCTGGTATATAATGAGATTTTTCCTACTCGGCTTGTGGAGCTTGTGATTAGAAATGATTACTGATCGGGAAAAAAAAAAAAATCAAACAAGTAAGCTCATTATGCAAGACTATATTTAAGAGACATTAGGGAAGTTCTATTTGAGCACACCATTTTGTTCAAAGAGCCCACATTTCAAAGATTGGTTTCTTGTCCTGAGATTAATTTCAGACTGGGAAAAATACATGGCCATAAGAAAAAAAAAAATTGATAAACTTGTTACTTTTTACAACTTTAAGATATGTGCTTGCTGAGCAAAGATGTGCGCTCAAATATTGTCTTCAGTTTCCAGTGCACAACCTAACCGCCAAGTCTCTCCGTTCCGCAACTCCACAGAAGTTTTTTTTTTCTGATATCTACTGCTCAGTATTTTCTCAGGCTACAACTTGTGGAGATAATCCAAGATCCTCAATTGAAACGTCGAGCCTGGCCTACTGCTGGGAAATTCTAAATGCGCACCATATTTTACTAGTGAGCACCATTTTCCCCTATGTTGTAAATCACTCTACTATATAGTATCTCGTGCTCACTACTAAAATGTGGTGCGCATTTAGAACTCCCCCCTACTGCTTCGCCCACGATCTAGGCTGAAAGCAAACGGCTGGCCCTTCCGCGCCTGCTCATGTTAAGCATATGCAACACGATAGCATCGACCAGGCCCAAGCAATTCCTCGCCAAAGATGCCAAATTGGGTGAATCCACATCCTTTTAAGTCCTGTATCGATCATTTCCTGCGCTCTGCGAGACCAGATACAAGGTATGGCAGCCGACAGTTGTATATAACAAGCTCTTATTCTTGTATCTTTGTTTTTTTTTGCTTTTAACTGTATGATTCAGTCTTCTGACGAGAATCCAAACAGGCCATCATCGGCTTTCAAGGGTAAAATCCAGTCACACTCCTCATCGCCTCGCTTGAACACAGGACAAGTTAAGCATCCCAAGAGAGAGAGGAAAAAAAAAAAAAAACCGAGCGCGAAGAGCTACATAAGCTCGTCTGAGCTCGAAAGCTACGAACCGAGTGTGTACATGGCGAGCATGGTACCGGGACTTCAGAGGCTCGATGACGGAGATAAAAGGCGGGTGATCAGAAGGCCATACTTGTCGGAAGCGTGGCTCGTCGACAGCGCCTGACTCACCCGTGATCAGTCGGCAACTGCTATCTAAGGTTCCCGATGGGGCTGTCATGAAGAAGCACCTCAGGTCTGGGCTCAGAGAGCTGCAATGTTGGTCCATGAGGAACCTTGAACCTCATTTTTGTGGATACAGTATCCGCCAGTGCCAATCTCAGAAGCACGGACGCGCCGCTATAGATGCTGTATTCATGTTGGATACGCGTCCCATACAAGCAGATCATAAATACGTCAAAAACTATAGCAGACATGTCAAAAATTATATTAGACATACTACACGTTGTGTTCAATAAGATAAAAGAAAAAATGTTATGTCATTACTGAATTCATCTTATAGGTTTTGTCTTAAAAAATAGTTTAATACTATAGATAAAGTAAATGTTACTAAATTGAGTTTTATTTAGTTTCCATATACAAAGCAATAATTTTTTGTATTTCACACTCTACGTTGATTCATAACATCGCCAACTTTTCTATTTATCTATTTGTCTATAGAAGGAGAAAGGTAGATAGCGTGATTAATGGTGAGATTTGTTCTTTGTAAACAAATAAAGAGACAGATTTTGGATATTTTAATAAAATTATTATATTAATAATAGAAGAATTTATACTTGAATTTATATTTTCTTTCTGCGAGAAAAAGAAATTGTAGAAGATAAATCAATGGCTTCATCAGATGAAGGAAAATTTAATAGGAACTTAACAGTACGAGGAGTGTGAAGAAGATAACCTGAATTTTGTTCACAGAACAAAATGAGCATAACAGATATTTTTATTGTACCACTAGTAGGAATGACTAAACTCTAACCTTAATCCATTGCGATCTTCTCGAACAGATTAAAGCCCACAACGTTAGGATCAATATGCAAGCCTAGAGGAGGGAGAACATGAAAGCTGCAATTTTTAATCTTTATTAAAATAATATTAAAATTAAATGCGGCGAAAAGAAAAAAAAAACAAAAAGGAAATTACTGGAGATAGTGTAATTACACTGTAGAAGACACGAGATTTATAATTGTTCCATTCTTTCTTTCATCAAAAGAGTCCTCCACTAAAATTACAGGGAATACTAAATTACAGTTCCATCAGTAATTAATAGTTACAAGAAAATATGTTATTCTACCCAAACTAGGCGTCTTTATAAATAGGGTTAATAACACTCAAATTCCCTGTAATATGAAAGGTGTATAATTTATCACCCCTAAAGTTTAAAACTCTCACTTAGATTCTCTGGATCCGCCTAAACTTCCCTGTCGGTTTTTTAAGAGTTTTAAACTTTAGAGGTGATAAATTATGCACCCCTCACAGTACATGGGGTCTGAGTGTAATTAACAGTTATAAATAATCTACGTAATGTGTAAACTCTGCCCTTTACTAGTGTCCCTCAATTTCACTTAACTTGAATGTGCTGTAAAACAATCAACCCTCAATCAACACTGCTTGAATATGTAGTAAAATAACCTATCAAAAGATTTGTTAAAATAGAGTTTGAAAGATTATACATCTCATTATCAAATAAGCACAAAATCAAAATGGTCTTGTCTTGTAAGTCTTCTCTAGCTACCCAAATATTAGGGAAGGCAAGGGGCAGATCTCTCTAACTACCCAAATATTAGGGAAGGTAAGGGGCAGATCCACGGATCTATTTTTGATCCGCTCTATTCAAAATTTTGAATTAGAAAATTTAAATTTTCATTTTTAATTCAAAATTTTGAATAGAGTGGACCAAAAATTAGCTCGTGCACGCTCTAATTATCATCCCTAGCCGCCTTCATAAGATAATGATTAAGATCGTGGAAGGATAGTGAAGATGAGATAATCCATACTATAGCCCTTCTCCTGTAGCACTTCACAAAGATGAAGATTAGTGTAGAACCACATCTCCGCAAATGCTGTAGATGGGACTGAACAGCCTGGATCCTTCTAGCCAACACCTTAAAGTTTGTAGGCTGTTCATCTTACTGATACATCCCACACCAATGTGTGAATGGCCTTCACATAATAATTCACAGGACGCAAACATTAGTGGTAAATAGACCTCCATCCTGTCCTACATGTGAATCAATGGACAATCAATTTATATCAAGCAATGATCCATGATGTACCTGATAAAAGAATAGAGAGCATCCATCATACTGAACTAAATCAATGCATCATGTCGAAGCCGAAATTGTTGAGGCAATTCTGCTTCCAATTGTAAATACAGTCAAGAAGATGAGGCAGACCCCCATCCTCCATGAATCTAGATGAAGAGATAAAAACCTGAGAAAGCAGACAATCTTCTACGTAGCATAGAGAAACAAATATATTAGGTCCAAGTCATCTACTTCACAAGGAGGGAGCAAATTACAGGTACAGTTACTTTGTATGGTACAAGAATAACAAGCACGGCACATTCTCATACAATATATAGATTTATTCGGGAAATATGGCTTGTAGGACTAATAAAAATTCCCCCCCCAAAAAAAAAGTTCCTTTGGATGCGAAATACTTTTGTCTGCTCTATATTGCACAAATTTTAGTAGAGGTTACACCATTTAGCACACACATAAAACACGGATAAAGAACAATACTCCAAACAAGTAGAACTAAATCATCGGGACCATTTCCACCCAAAGGCATGGAAGCATTCTCCACATAAAAAACTCCTGACATAGAAGTGGTGGCCTTCGAACTAAGACCCATAGAGAGAGTGACAAATTTGAATTTAGCCGGAGGCAACTATATGCACATTACTCTGAGATGATGTCTCTCATATAATTAGGAAATCTCCAGCTTCTCTGATCTACAGCAAGCCTGCATCTTTGAGGGCAGCCTCAAAATCTTCATCCCTTCGCCAATCAGGCACCTAGAAAGCAGCAGAAGAAAATTCAGGAAAGGCAGTTTTCAGGAGATAGTGATTGCAAAGAAGGAACGAGGAACACTTCAGCAATACCTCACGAACAACGTGATTGAAATGGCGCTCAATTTTCTCCATTATCATCTTGTCCCTTTCTGTGCACAACAGGTTGAATGCAGCACCTGTAGCCAAAGAAAAATACCAATAAATACTGAAAGCACTGCTATAACTGAATTTGTGGTTGCATAGTGTGTATTTCTTGTTTCTCTTTCTTTATTTCATTTTGGTGTTTCTTATTCTTTGCATTGACTGAGGCTGATGAGTCCAAAGTGCTGGACATCACATTGACATTAATGTGTTGATATACATTTCTACCAACCAAGGGTTTAATCATTGTAAAATTTCATTTATAGTAACTTTCAAAATTGACTAGGATCTTATCAAAAGAACTTCAACACAAACCTATCAAGTGAAAAGACGATGTTCTAGCATCGAAATTTAAATATTTATGTCACACCACATCTATATAGTTGTATTATGAGATTTGATACTCAGATATACCTTTTCATTTGATAGGATTTGAGTTTCAAACTCCATCAGTACAACACTAGTAAAATTCCTAATTTTTATTAGTTTTTATACTAATGGTATATAAAATAGTGTATTTTTCGATGAAACAAATACATTTTGAAATACTTTATATGTTCTACGCCTTTGTTTTATGTTCCAAGTCCATATGCTATTTTAAATGAGAATAATGTATGTGCTGTTAGCGTAGGAAATTTCTACACTTGTAGTACCAAAAATCCAGACTTATTTTTAGAATAATGATTTCCACTACTTAGGATTCACTCATTCCCAGTTCTTAGAATTTAGTTTTGATTTGGCCTTCAATCAAGTGGGATACAAAAAAAAGTAGTTTCAGTGAATACATCTTATAGTCATTTGATGGAAGAAACCAAAACCCCTAAAATTTGATCCCAAAGTAGCTAAGAATGTGAATATAATAATATTTTTTAAAAATTTTATAAATAATGGGAGAGTGGTGTTTTATGCTGTCAACACGGAAGATTTCCTACGGCTAGTTCCAGTAATCCCATTCTAAATCTTTATTTAATAATTTTTGTTAATAAAAAATTGCATTATAAAATCTGAATATGTTTTTTATTTGAATTAATTTGACTTTTTTGCTTTTCTAAGATATTTTTATTTATTTTTAGTCAATATAATTCTAAGTATTCAGCCACAGCTCCAACATTCGATAAGGGTCAAGCATTATCAGAGCGCTACAGCTGAGGAAGTAGTCGTTGGCCCATCCCAAATTGATATTGGCATCGTCGTGAAACACATTTTTGTTTTACATGTTTGGTTAGATAACACATAATGCATAAACGGTTTATATGCCACATATAGGAATTATGTGGAATTAAGTTGAAATAATTTTTTACATACATATTTTTTAACATATGCGAAGACATACAATATATTATGTGCTGAAAAACTCTCAATTAATTAAAAACTGAAAAGTTATGATAAATTTACATACAAAAAGCATTATTTAGGAAGGCAGTGCTAAGAATTCTACTTCGTGGAGTGCTCAGTGCTAACAAAACTTCACCAACAAAAGATTGCTTGCAGAGAATGAGAAAATGGAAGTCATCTTGAAGAATTATAACAGAGAGAGTGTCTCCAGGAGATTAAGGAAAAAAGAATTAAAAAAAAAAAAAAAAACTTTGTTGTAACCTCACCACCCACATAGGAGAGAACAGGAGAAAGTCTAGGAATAGGTTAAAGGTTAACCTGATGCCAAATTAAAGGAAGAATAGGTTTGAAAGAAGGCGGTTTCATCCTCAAAAAGATTATAGTTTACTCATGAAGAATCCATAACCTATTACATGTCACAACACACGCGAAATCAGATGTAATTAGCATTTTCGTGTAGTTAACCACACCCCAAAGTATAGGCCGAACTGGCATCTCTTAACATATGCGGGAAACACAACATGTGTATATATATCCAGACAACTCACTACTACTCTTCATGGAAATGATCACACATGCTACATAATAGCACATTAACCAACAAAAAACCTCAGAAAAATCATTGAAACAAGTTGTTTAAAGACGTTTCAGTAATTTCAGTCCAATGAGCAGGAGAAAAGAAAAGAATATAACTTACCTTTGCGCCCGAAACGTCCTGCCCTGCCAATTCTATGCAAGTACACCTCACAATCTGGTTCACTTGGGGAGCTGAACTTCACAGGAAGATCAAAGTTCACAACTAAGTTGACCTGCAGAAACAATTATGTTAGAATTGTACCCTGCTTAGCTCACAACCGATGTGAATGGGAGCTAGATGATACCTGTGATTGATCAAATCCTCGAGCAAGGAGATCAGTTGTAATGAGGACTGTGGTTAATCCATCTTTAAATTCCTTTATAATTTTGTCCCTGTCCTCTTGTTTTTGGGCACCTTGTATAGATGTACATTTGTAACCCTCCTTTGCCAACGCCTGATGTAACATCCTAGCACTTTCCCTTGTCCGGACAAATATAATTGTTTGGCCTACCTTCTGCCCAAATTCAAAGATTTTATCTTTGATTACTTCCATTTTTGCAAGCTCATCTGGGCATAGCACCTTATATTGCTTAACTTTATCCAGGGTGAGATCTTCTTTCTTCACAAAAATCTGATTTCCATCGTTTACAACCCTTGATACAAATTCCTTCACAGTTTCATTGAAGGTGGCAGAAAATAGGAGCACCTAATATAATATCACCAGTAAGGGAAAACTAAGCAAACAATAAGATTACATAAAGAAAGCTTACTATACGGTACATTCTTCGCTCTAAAACAAACTGAACTTGAAACCTGAAATAAGCTTAGGCCTATGAAAAAAAAGAAGATGATGAAAAGAGAAAGTGCAGTTCAAGGAAGTTGTTGTCTTAACTGGGAAGATGATTATTTCCAATATATTTCTGGGAAGCAAGATCAAATAAATCAACATGGTTATGTTGAGTCAAGAAACTTTAAAGAGAGAACTTTCTTCGAGCAAAGTAAGATCATATATACTCTACAAAAATAAAATCATGTATTTGGTTTCCACCAATAGGAATCAATTATCTAGAAAATATTTGCTCAAACTATTTGGGCATGGAAAGTTCATGTCTTATTGTTGCACTAAGTGTTAACTAAATGCAACACCACTTAAGCTCAACTTTTCACAATTTCACTTGTGTTTGATGTATAGGCATGCCGATTAGATTCATGGATATAAACTGACCGCCCATACAAAAGGCTCAGAACCCAAAAAAGGGATACAATATAATTACTTAACAAATAAATTAAGAAAAAAGGTAATTTTACCAACCACCTTGTTTGGAATATTTCTATACCAGCTATTGCATTTAATATATCCATAATCTAAAATATGCATACTTCTTTTGAATCAACTTTTTGACTCATTGCCGCTGCTGCTTCTCTTTAAAGCATCAATACTAGGAGGATGTAAATGGAACAATTCCATGAGATAAATGATGTATAAAAGTTTTTACGATGATGATGTGGGAAATAGTTTATTTCAGTTAAAACACCATCCAGCTATCAGAGAGACAGGAGTGTAGTTGAGGTCAAAAAGGGGAGACAGGGTTCAAAGTCAGGAAGTTGAATCAGAGGCAGAAGCAGGATTGTGGTCGAGTAGGAAATCCTGATCAGTAGATGTGATCAAAAAATTGGTGTCAAAATTGAATTTGTTCACTACTGGTTTGATACAGTGTGCTTTGCAACTGGTTTAAAGTGGGGTTGATATAATCAGAAGTTGTGTACCCAAATTTGCAACATGGATACAAAGCAACCAGTAAGTAGAAGTTCAAAAGCAGAAGAGCAGGTGAGGAAGGAGATGCTAGTGACAGGGGCAGCAACAATGCCTTGAGAGTCCTAAGAACATGATATCATGTTAAAACTACGAGTAGTTGTTGACCATCACTCCCACTCCCTTATTTGTAGTATGTAAACTTCTACATAAAAATGTAAGAATCTCTCATGATGGTTGAAAGAAATGCCTAATATATAAAGAGGATAGCAAGGGCATTGCAAAAATGCATCAGATTCTGAGCTCAACACCTAAATTGAATCAATTGGTAGCCTTAAAGTGAATATTGAAGTGAAGAAAACAGACCTGGCAGTTGCCGCTGCTTCTTTGAATCTCCTTCATGATCCTCAAGGAGTCATCTTTGAATCCATCCTGCACCAAATAAAAATAACTAAATAAAAAAACTAAAGGAATATATAGCATACATATACAAAAGTCAACAACTAAGTTAAAGTTTTAAACTACACTCGTCACGACAGATGATCTCTAGTATAATGAAAGAGAGAACCATGCAACAGAAACAAATTGACACTCCTAAACGCAAACAGTCACACAACTATGCACTTGTATTTTCATCAGACACTTGAATTTTTACTCAGAATTTTATAGTCCACTCACACATGGAATTCCAGCCAATATAAATCAGTAGTTGTTAAACTAAGAATGGAAGTGATGGAACATATCAGATGTGTCGTCTTCTCTTTAATATCCAGACATGCTTCCTGCTATTCTCCTACTATCTCAGGATATATTTTGGCTGGGAAAAGTTTGCGTTGGATTTAGCTGTAACTCATTTAGGCCAGGATGTGGCTCATAGCATAAAATTTGTTTCTAGCTATACACATTTTCAAATCAAAGTATTAGACACGATTCAACAAGAACAAACTTGCATACAAGTACTTACACTTACTCCTAGTATCAGGAATGGAAGCTTACCTTTTCTCACGACTGAAGTTATGCCAATAGTCATGTGGTTCTAGAAGTGAGAACATCATTTAAACATTCATAATTAAATGATCCACACAGAAGGCAGGTGGTGCTCATTTGACAATCTTATATTTCATATATCATGTCAGCTAGCAAGACCATTAAAAGAAAATTGATACATTTGTCATTGCGGAAGGTTGAGTTCTCCAGTTATCTAAGTATGGTCGAATACGCCTTTGCTATTATATTTTCTTTTGTATTTATATTAACCGCTTAATATGACTTCCCCTCACTGGATAACTTATGAGAAATAATGGACGAACTCCAATTCCTTCCTGGTATTATTGCTTATTAAAGCTTTAAACACCAGCAACTTAGTTGCTGCTTCAACACAGTAAAGAGTCAGGAGGAACCACGTCAGCTACTTTCATCCTTCTTGAGTACCACTACCCCAATCCCTACAATCCCTATAAATAGGAGCATGACCCCCATAGCTGAGAGGGAGTGTTATGGGATGGGCCTTTGTGCTAAAAGCATATGAACGAGATTGAAGCCTCTCGTCATTGTTGCGAGATAAGCTACCAACCAAAATATCTCAAGACTCGAGACTTCTTGAACGGAACAATAACTATGGATAACCAGCAACCAAATAATACATTCCTATTATTGGGGATGCCATGACTTGTTCTGAATCATAATTATAAATACTCTTGCTTTTACAACTTACATCTATAGCACAAAATGGTGATGTGAGGAGTGGCCACTATGTATTTACAATGAACTCAAATTTACATTTATTAGTTTGTTAGATAGGCTACTATAATTTTATCAAACTTCTGTACAATATTATAAGCTTTAAATCATATAACATGTAGTTATTTTTTGCATATATATATATATATATATATATATATATATATATATATATATATATATATATATGACAAACTAGTTTCCAAAATTTGCTTGATTCAAATCTATGTAGCACAAACATTTCTCTAACCATATATTGGACACGCACTGGACACGTCACTCTTAAGATACTCCTTATACGTATGTAAAATCAATTTTACAATATATTTTTTATATTCAGGATTCCAATATTTATTTTGGATAGCAAGGACTAGTCAAATTGAACTCATAAATTTCCCAAGGTTGTGGACCAATGGAAGAGAAAAGAGAACCATTCCTCTACACAAGATGCATTCATCAAAGAATCATTTAGATAATCAAATCTAATATTTGATGGAGCTCCTTGCACCTATGAATTCAATTGGACCTACGAGCGAGACATTGGAAGTATCTATTTAGTCTTCCAGTATCAATAGGTTGATAGTTTCACTCCAGTATCTTACAAATGGTGTAAATAAATGAGAAGAGGTATGCACAGAAATATTTTCCCCAAGAAAAAATCCTAGCATCTCATCCATTTTCTGGATTTGGAGTTGTGCTGACTTACAAGAACAGAATCTTACAAGACATTCGGGATCTCTTATAATAATCATCCACAACTTTTTTTTAGAATCCCTTGAATGGACATTAACAAGATTAGACAAACACAGGTCATATAATTTCTCTTCCTAAATTCTCAACTTGTTAAAAAATGTGCATTTCAACTGTCAAAAAAATTTAACTGAGCTCAATGTAATTGAAACAACCAAATTAATAGTATCGTTTGAACGCAAATGGGCTACAAATAATTTGGTTCATTATGACAAACCTAGAGGTGATTTCAAACATAAACAACCAAACAAAGAAAGAAAAAAATTTTGGTTGGGCACAGCTAAAGTACTGCAGACAGGCATTGTGCAAGGAAACCTATGCTAACTGCATATGAATAAATGTTATGCTTCCAATTTTACTCATTTATTCTGTTGTGACTTGTGAGACTAACAGATGTGACATCTATGAAGCACGGACACTTCTATCATGAAACCATATCCATATTGCATATATGTGTTGGATACGCGTATCCTATGTATTTTTAAGGATTAATCTCATATTGGCATGTCATGTCCATGGCTACATTGTCATGTCAGTGCATCATAGCATGACATAATACAACAAAAGGATATCTTTACGATATATATTTCATTAGTTCATTTTTTTTGGTGTTCCATGAAGGTCAGACTTTTCCATGTGTGTGGCATGTGCACTTTACCGATCAGGCTGTATAAGCACTATCCTATCTAGTATATGTATAAATGTACACAATGCCATAGAAAATTTGCATCAATTCAAAAATTCTGTGAGAACACTAATTTTCATCAACAAAAATGTTGGTTATATGTTATGGTACATAACTTTTAATTTAATTAATTTGCTTGTGACACTAAAAGAAGAACATATTTGCAAGAAGACCAACATAGACAACATATTACTATATGATGTGCTTCTAATGTTAATCCACTTGTATGACTAATAGATATGACATAATTGATCACAGACCTCTTGTAAACTTCACTTTATTTTGCATCAATCAACATTATCTATTTCTCCTTGTATATCACACATCCTAGTCTATGCATGTGTTACATAAGGCTATATAAAACATCTTATATATACATATTTAGAATGAAATATGTAAATACCTCAACAACTTATATTAAGTCGATAAACCATTATCACTACGACACTTTACTATGGTTGTAAGTTTACTATAAGTTCGATATAATTTTCTTGATTTTATTATAATTCAGGTATTTAACAGTAATTTTAAATTACTATAAATTAATAGTAAATCATTAGCAAATAACCTGTAAACTAGTTTTTTAAAAAAAATGAAACCAACCTATTCAAGTTTAAGTTTATATATAGGTAATTAGATACCCAAGTTGCTAAAATAACCAAGAAAGGTAAACTAGATTAAATAGGTCAAAAAAAGATCACAATTTTTTAAGTTGCATAAACTGCAATATCAGTAGATATTAGCCGATATTTAGATCCCAATATTGTAGCCACAATAGCATGTTATAGACCCGATATACCATAATTTTTTTCCTAAAAATGACAAACGTGTTAAAAGTTAAATATCGTAGCAGGTAGGTGTCTAAACCAATGTGACTAATATTGTGATATTCCGGCCGCTATTTAAAACCTTGGACAGAATGTCTACCCTATCAAGAATGTACAAAAGAGATCTTTAAGAAATTAAAATGGAAATGAATAGCCATCAAGTGGGTGTGTTTGCGACAGGAAAGTCCAAAAGGTAGCTTAAACTAATGTGTTCTTATAGAAGTGAAAAGACCAAAAAAACATTGAGATAAATCACCAAAAAAAAATTAAATGTGACAACGCTAAATGTGACAACGCAGCTAATAAGGCTAAATCTAAACCTTAAACATGAAATTTCTATATAAAGTTAGACAATAGAAGAGGAGGAAAACACAAATTAGCTTGCAAAGATGAAGTGACAAAAGAGTACATTTAGGTACTATTAGAGGTGTCAAGCGAGAAAGCCAAAGAGTCATAATAAAAAAAGATGAAATTATGAAAAGGTATGCTGATAAGTTGTTTGATGATAATCAGACTAAAAACCTTGAGAATTAAATGGGTCAATTGTTGGGGAAATATAACTTTTGATGAAGAATTAGGCTTATTAAAGCTTGTTATGCTTTGAAGAAAATAAAAATATAAAATCAACCTAATAATATCTAGTAAGGATTTGAGAGAGAGAGAGAGGGGCCGGTTACTTGGTTCATAAAGATCACTGACTGGAGGATAAGCATTTTAGTACCTATTAAAACACTATGAAAAGTAGTAGCAAGAAGAACTTTGGGCTGAAAAAAGAGAGAAGCAATTAGACTATCATATAACCAAAAATATGAGGTACGAGCAAAAAGAAAACGATCCAGAGATATCATGATCATTTTTGCAAATTAATTTGGAATCTACGAGGAGGTATTTTGTGATAGCTATCTCTTAGTTGGTTGGCAGAAAGATCCAAAGAAAAGAAGAACCATACAAGGTTTTAATTGATGTAAATTATTAAGGTGGAATCTGGAAAAGAAATGGTGTCTAATGCCATAATTATGTGACAAGAGCTTACATGATGGTAGTAATAATAACAACGAAAAAAATTGCGAGACAAATTTATGCTCTACAATGCACTATTTTGGATATAGCAGGAAAGGAAGCTTAAAAAGGTGGACGACTGAGTTTCACCATTACATTTTAAAAAAATTAAATTTCTTCTTTTTCCACTTTCATCAAATTCACACAAGGAAGTTATGATGATTTGGATTTTCCTCTCCTCTTGCTCTTATGCCTATGATCAAAGTTATCAAATCTGGACATTTATCATGTATTGTGGTCCTTATGCATCGTATCACATATCATATCCTAAGATACATTGATAAATGTGCAAGTAATCTCGAGTACATAACAATATATAACAAATATATGAGCAAAGCATAAGTAAACAAATAGCCATGAATGAATCTAAACTAGCAATATGAAAAATACAAGTTAATAGATAAAATAAGTAGATAACTAACATCTAAAGTGTAACGACCATGGGATCGTTAATCAAAATATTATATTAGCAAATATGATAAATAGCAAAATTCATATGAAGTTGAAGAATGAGATATAATTTTTTCTCATCTTCGTCTCCTTAGCTCAAAACGAACTCCTTTATTATATTCTTGTTTCCTACCCTTTTCATCATTTTTTTTTGTTTACAATCATATTGAAGTTATAAATTCCAATCACTATAAAAAAATCTATCAAATACTAATATCATGAATAAATAACTAATTGATTAAAATTCGACTTAACTTCTGTTTCCTTTTGGTAAACTCACTTTTCATTTTTCAACTTAAAAACACTAATAGAAATCATCAAAGTAGCACCTTCCACTTTGATCCTTCTTTCTCATCAACTCATTCATAACAAAGTTCATATCCAATCATACGTCTTTCAATCTCCCCCCTTTCGTTGCCTTACTTACAATTATATATTATGCTAACCCGGGAAAAAAAAATCTTCCCTCTTTTGTTGCCTCACAATTATAAACTATTTTAACAAAAATCTAAGTATTGAACTTAAGTTCATCACCTCTCCCAAAAATATCAAAACAAGTCAACATAATATCAATTAATCATCCCTATAGATACATCACTATTATCATCTTTAAGAATGTCTTATTTTAGTTTCTTCATATTCATCTTCTCCAATCTATGCAAACTTTTCCAATACAAAATGTCACTAATATGTCGAAGTTTAGCACACATAAATAAACTCATTGATACTTGAAATGAGAATTAAATAAATAATATTTACTAGAAATTAATATGTATACTTCTTATCTTAAACTCTAATGTCCTCTTTTGTTTAAAGACTATATAATTAAAGCAAAACTGCTCATATAAAAAGTTTGAAATCTATTTATATGTTGAGTCAACATATCATAATGTCGCATATTATAAGATACATATCACGCATCTTAAAATGCGGTTTCTATACTCTATGATACATTACCAAGGGATATGCACATATGACATGTATCAATTTTCCTACATGTCGCATCATATAGTAGGATACGCATCGCATATCATAAGATAATGATAAATATGCTTATGATAAGGTACCAAGTGTTATCTCACTAGTAATATTTTTTTAGTTAAAGAAAGTAGATGAAGGTCAATATCTCAAACTCACAAGAATGGAATAAAAAATGGAGTTTCTTAAATTTTGAAGACAATGAAAGGGTATAGTTTCCATTGAGAACCAAGAAGTATCCAAGAGTTAATTCCACCATACCAAGACTTATTGTTTTCCAGTGTGCTTCCTTTAATTAAAAAGAGAGGGTATACATAGTGGTGAGAGGGTGCTAATGCACGTGCATAGCATGCTTGGGAAAAGATCTTTAGGAAAGATTACAACAACAACAACAACTAAGTTTTTTATCCCAAGTACTTGGGGTAGGCTACATGAACCAAAAGAGAATCACGCTAAATCGATCACGTAGATAATCCTTCTCCATTCATTCCTATCAAGTTCTATAATCCATATCTTTTCGTATCACCTCCATCCATATTTTTTTCGGTCTTCCCTTCACTGTTTTAACTTATCCTACATTGATAAACTCCCCTCGTCGAACCGGTGCATTTGTAGGTCTACATTGCACATGACCAAACCATTGTAAATGGTTTTCTCGTATCTTCTCATTGATAGGGACTACACCTACCCTAACACGAATATCTTCATTTCTCACCTTATCTCTCCTAGTATTGCCGCATATCCAGCGAAGCATGCGAATCTCTGTTACACTTATCATTTATAAATGATGTTTCTTTATAATCCAGCATTCTGTATCATATAATAAAACTAGCCTAATAACAGTCTATAAAAATTTTCCTTCAGCCTTAACGAAATATTACGGTCGCATAAAACTCTCATTGTACTTCTTCATTTCAACTAACCAACTTGTATCTTATGATTGACATCATTATCGATCTCTCCATCATTCTAATAATAGAACCCAAATTCCTAAACTGATTGCTCTATTGTATCGCTTGCCCATTCAATGTTACAGTACAACAACAACTAAACATTTTATCCCAAGTATCTGGGGTAGGCTACATGAACCAAAAAAGAATTATGCCGGATCGATCACTTTGATAGACTACATCCGGGCTCTGATGTAGCGCGTCGCTCAGTAGAGAACGCCCCAACGAAATTCATATTTTAGCTCATGTCATTGACAATGTTTTACGCTGGCTGTCACCAGCCTAGCACAACCCTTCTCTTTTATCCTGACTTGGGACTGCAGTGAAAGGATAAATTTTTAAGCACAGTACTGGCGGAGCTCCATCCAGAGTTACAATACTATAGTAAATTCACTCCATATACTCTATTTTAGACCTACTCAATTTAAAATAATTATATTGTAATGTGTGACTTTATAACTCTAACTTCGCATTTACCCATTCTATTGTCTCATCAACTAAGACAATATCATCAGCAAATAGCATACACCAAGGTATCTCATACTGAATAGTTCTATTAAACTCACCCATCACTATATAGCAAATAAGAACAGGCTCAATGCAAATCCTTGATGCAATCCAATTGTGATAGAAAAATCACTTGTTAGACCACCATATGTTCTGACATTGGCCAATACTCCATCATACATGTTCCTAATTATGTCAATATACTTGATAGGGATACTTTTACTTCATCAATTTTCACCAAAGTACCTCTCGTGATACCTTATCCTAGACTTTCTCTAGGTCAATAAATACCACATGCAAATCTTTATTTCTCTCTCAGAATCGCTCTATAAGTTGATGAAGTAAATGAATAGTTTCTATCGTCGGCATGAATCCAAACTGGTTCTCTGATATTTTAACAATCTGTTTCAATCTATATTCAATTACCCTTTCGTAAAGTTTCATAATGTGACACATGAGTTTTATTCCACGGTAATTAGAACAACTTTGAATATCACGCTTATTCTTATAAAGAGGTACTAGAATACTCTTTCTCCATTTATTTGGCATATTTTTAGTTTGCCAAATCTTGTTAAAGAGATCTGTCAACCACCTCACACCCATCTATCCTAAATATCTCCATACCTCAATAGGAATCTCATCTGGACCAACAGCTTTTCTTGACTTCATTCTCTTTAAAGAATCTTTTACTTCAGATTTTTTTATTCTACGCATAAAACTACGATTCATATCCTTAGATTGAACAGTAAAGTCTCCCAAATCTTGATTAAAACTAGCATTATACAATCTGTCAAAATAATCTCTCCATCTTTTTTTAATTTCTTCATCTCGAAGTAGAACCTTTTGACCCTCATCTTTAATACACTTTACACTACATAAGTCTCTAGACTCTCTTTTATTCGAGTAATTCTATATATATTCTCTTCTGCCTCTTTATTGTCCAACTTTTAGTACACTTATTTATATAATTTAGTTTTTACATTCCGAACAATTTTCTTAGCCTCTTTGGCTAGCTTATACCTCTCAAAACTTATCCTGTCATTATTCTTCTTTAAATCTCTGTAAAGATCTCGCTTGATTTTAATAGCAATTTTTACCTTTTCATTTCACCATGATGTGTCCTTACATAGTGAAAAACTGCCCCTCGACTTACCAAATATATTTTTAGCTACCCTCTTAATGCAGCAAGTGATTTTATTCCATATTACATTAGAATCATCATGGTCCCTCCAATCTGCTTTTTGTACTACTCTATCTACAAAAACTTTTTGATTACCTTCTAGTCGTCACTACTTAATTTTAGAATCTAACTTATACTTAATATTTCTAAGTCTATCTTTATAAAAGATTAAAAAAACAAAAAGTTATTAGATAGTACTAACAAAATACGAGAAAGAAATAGAATTTTTTTTACATATAATACATTTTTAGAGCTTGATGGTTAAAACAAAGGTTTACGTATCAGAAATCGATAACTATATTATTTGAAGATTAATAGTTACAGGATCGGGCATATCATATCGACAACATTGGACTGACACTATATGGTATATAGTGCAACCTCAAAAGCTAATACGATACGTGTGATATATACCAGTAACGGCCGATAGTTAAAGTTGGTTAAAACAAGTTCGATAATTAATACTACAAACTTTAATGACCTTTGCACAAAGATACAAAAAAAAGATAAGTATGAATTTAATTGACTACTTTGAATCAATTGGAGATTGTTGCAAAAAATTTAAAACAAAGAGATAACGATCGGCATTTACACAAAACATGTTAAAGAGGCTCCACATAAAAAATAATAATAATTTAATATATTTAGAAGTTTTCATATTGTTATGAGTGTATTATTATGGGAGTTTTCAAATTTAGGAGATGTTGTACTTATAAGACTTTTCCAATGTTTTAGGAGATGTTCAAATTTAGGAGATGTTGCATTTACACAAAACATGTTAAAGAGGCACCACATAAAAAATAATAATAATTTAATATATTTAGAAGTTTTCATATTGTTAGGAGTGTATTATTATGGGAGTTTTCAAATTTAGGAGATGTTGTATTTATAAGACTTTTCCAATGTTTTAGGAGTTTACATATTGACTGGTCTCGTATGTGTGTGTGTTCGTGTGCTTGTGACTGCACCCGCTTATGCGTGTATTGGCCCTTCTCAATAATAAGGAGAATCATGAGGTTTTTACCATGATGATAGCTCCTAAACAAGCCATATCCTAATTTCTTGGGTCAAAACAAACATTCATATAAATGAAAGCAATGCAACATGGAGTATCTCTATAATGTGACATTTTCTTTGAAAATGAATATGGTAAACTATAGAGCAAATAAATAAACTATACAACATTTCGCGAGGCAAGGTTTATTATGTTTTGAAACCTAACAAGAGGTCCATTTCTCTTCTTGCGAGTTGGGTGATCATTTAGCATGACAGCTGCACTTGCTGGGCAAGTAACCAGGACCAAAAGAATTGGTAGATTAAGCAAAGAAGATATAAGATAACATTAAAGAGAAACTAACCATCACCTCCATAAACCATGCTGGAAGTATAGGTAGTTGCAGATCCTTCTCTAATCTATCATTATGAAAGACCACCACACTTGTATAAAATAAAATTCATGAGTTGTGAAAACTTACCTCAGCTAGCATGTGGTCTGCCTCATCAAAAACTAGAATCTTCACATCCCGAGTGGCCAACTTTTTTGCAGATGTCCACTTCTTGATTGTACCCGGAGTACCAATCACAACTTGATCAGTAACTGGCGCACATTTTGTGATCGGAACATAACTTGAAGAATCCATTGGAATAGCCAGAAAAGAGGTTATGCCAGTGTACTTCCCCATCTTCACAAGGACAGCCTGGTTCTGTTACATATTAAAACAAGTTAAAATATAGGCCACAGGCACAGTAATTAATTTTGGTGCAAAAAGTAATTCTAACAAACCTGTTGAGCTAGCTCTCTGGTAGGACATATGCAGATAGCTTGAGGCACCTTTCTATTAGGATCCACTCGACTTAACATACCAAGAACAAAACAAGTGGTCTTTCCTGAACCGTTGTGTGCTTGAGCTACAAGATCTTTGTATGGTGGAGTTAGAATCATGGGAAGGGTCACAGCCTGTATCTTGCTAGGCTTACTGAAACCCATCTCAATATACAACCCTTTAATCAACTCATTTGACAAATTTAGGTCTTCAAACCTCACAGCAGAGGTGTAAACAGTATCACCCGACGTAACCTATGATTGAAAGAACCTTGTCAGGTAAAGAGGAAGTTTGAAAATATACACAGCTCCAACCAACAAAAAATCTGCACTAGTTCAAATTGACTTCGATTAAAGAAAAAAAGGAGACAAATTCTGTATATGTGAAACTCAGCAATGAACCTCAAATAATTAGTTCAAAGTCAGAATCAGACAAAATCACGGAATTTAGTAAGGTAGCAAATCCAAGTTTAAGAAATTATCAGACAGTTCTCTACTAGAACAGCTAGTTTATAATTGCCATAATTATGTGTATAACCACCTTATCAGCAATAACTTTCACAGATAAACACTCAACAAAGTCAATGGATAGTCATTCAATATTTTCGAATTTCATAACAATGCCAAGTTTAAATACTCAACAAAATCAAAGGGCAGTTATTTAATATTCTATAATTTCATGATAATCCCAAGTTTTTTTGCTGAAGTTTCAGCAGACAAAACCAATTTGCAGCAATCCAATGTCTGGAACTTCATAATAAAAAAGAAGAAAAAGTTCAAAGCTTTGACCACCTTTGAATAATCCAGCAACTAGATTCGACAAACCATGTTGTGATCTACTGCAATCTCACTATAATAAAGGAACTTAGAAGTAATAAATTTCAGAGCTTGCCTTGGCTGATAAAAATACACTGGAAAACTAACCGTGCATTCCACCATTATGCAAGGACACCTGCAAGATTTCTCTATTTTTATAAATTTCAACTGGTTAAGGATAAGGAAAGACAAACAAGATCCTTCACAGGTTGATGCCACTAAAATTACCTAAATTTTAATAAATCAGTAAGAGTTTTGCCATGTCGAAAACAGATTCAACATTTCAGAGGGGCAAAAACGAAATGCTATGGCCTGTATCTTAATAACTAGGTTATTCTCAACTCGACATATGGTAGCACTTTCAGAAATCAAATAACTTGGTCTATTGTTCCTGAAATATCAAGAGGTGATAAACTACTTTAGTGAGTAACATCACAATTAATCAAACTAGCAATAATTATTCAATCAACTTCTAGCAGAAACTTCAGCTCAAGCACCTCGAAAACTAGACTAGATTCGTCTCCTACTTTTCAAAAGTTCTAATCTCAAGCACCTCAAGGCATTGTCCCAATTTAGATTGAGCCCAAAATTAAAAAGGAACTGAAAGCACAATCAACAGGGCACTTGTTAAAATGAGTAATCAAATCATAAAAACTGTATCTTTCATTAATTCCTTTGCTCGTGCAAAGTCTTGAGTTCTAGGAAACCTAAAATTGAATGAGTTTTGAGAGATCTGTCGCAACAAAGACCATTCAGGGAGAAAAATCCCAAAGTAATAGATATCTACAAAAAATAATATCCACTTCATCTGTAATTTACGAGTTCAACGAAAGCAAATCTCAAATTAGGGTTTATTCTGAGCTCAAAAAAGTAAACTTTATTCAATCTCCTTACCGCTTTGATCTCGCTCTCATCAGGATCGTCCAAGAGAGGGCCATCAGGAGTATCGGCGATCGAAAGGGATTCGATCTTCTTCAGTTCCTCTTCCGATTTCTCCCCTTCGCCGCCGTTATTAGCAGCGGAATCGTCGGCGGCCGCGGCGGCGTTTGCTGCCGTTTCTTCTGCTTCGTCGGCCCACGACTTCTTCTCCTCTGGCTTCTTGGTCTCGACGGCTGCGGCGGTGGAGGAGGCGGCGGCACTGCTGCTATCGTCCGCCATGGATTCGTACGGAACAGTCGAGATAGCGAGAAAAAAGATTGGATTTTGATCTGCTGGCGCTTCTTTTATATGGTTTTCCGTCGCTGGGCGTGAGATTAACGCGAGGTGAGTACTTGGAAGAAGCCGGACCGACTTCAACAGGGAAGCTTCCAAAGGAGCACACCATATTCCCTTGAGCCCAGATTTCCTAGTGAGCCCACACTCCTTACAAAGAAAGGATTTTCCTAATGAGCACACTAAATATAACAAAATATCTTCCTCGCCCCTATTTATATTACTTCTTCCTCTTTCTCTCACATTTGCTCTCCCTAACTCTCACGTCCAAATCCAAAAATCCTAAAATCTTCCCTCCCCTTCTACTTCTCCTAATCCTCTTTTTACCCTTCTCTACCTCCTCTTTCTTCCAAATCTTTCTCTCTCTCGTTGCTAAATCTGCCACCGCCGACCTCTCGCCGCCGCCGCCACCGCCGATCTCCCGCCGTCACTTCTTGGGTCGAACTGGGTGAGATTTCATAATCTAATAATTTTTTTTAATTTTGATTTTTTTTATTTTTAGATCAAACAATTGGAGATATTTGGATTTGGTGATCTTGTTGGGTTGGAGAGGAGGAAGACTGGAGGAGGTAGCAAATTTAGTGATCTTATTTTTGGATCAATCCAAAATTTTAAATTTTTTGCATTTTTATCATTTCGTCCTTCATTCTAAGTACAGTTTTTTGGCTTCAATTTTGCATTAAACATAAATATTTTATAATTCAGTTTTCTCACTTCTTCCATATTCCATATTTTGAGTGTTATTAGTAAAATTATATACTTCATAAATAGTTGTTTAATCTGAAAATGTTATGTTTTTGTGTTATTGATTTTTAATTTGATTCAGACTACGAAAGTAATCACATTGTCGTTGGGTTCAGACAAGTTGTATTCTGCGAGCCAAAATGAGATGGTTCGTGTTCTGAGAGCCAAGATGAGATGGTGGCGGAGTATGCCGCCTCCCCCTCTACCTCTTGAAGATCGAATAGAGGAAAAATGCTATTTTTGCAGTTTGTTTATTCGGATTGATTCTGATAATTTTGTTACCATATGGATGTATTCTTGTTCAGCATCTTGGAATGCATGGTGCCTTAATTGCTATTGGAGATGATGATATATTGGTTCCATTTTTTTGTTCTTTTATTGTATTTTATGTGCATGTATATACACGTGGAGTATCAGAGTTGTAACGTTAAAGAAAATGTACATGATAATTGGCATTACTATTGTAATAAAAAATTATCAAAGAATTAAAATTTCTTCATAAGAGTTTGTATTTCCCTTTATTTGTTACATTTTGTTTCTGAACTGCAATATCTAAAGTAAAATTTAGTCAACGGGTGATAAAATCTATGGAATCATGGATGTAGCCGATAGCTCTCGCTGATGCCTCCATTTTGCTTTGAATGTAGCTGATCTTTATATAGCGAACAATGCTATTTGAATTTGTTCATGATTGTCATTATGTGAATTTACATTATTGTTTGAATTTGAGTTTCGTATTTATGTGTTATTGATGAAATCTCTAGTTTGAAAGAGATAAATTTTATGTACAAATTTGAGAGATGAATGAATTCTTTGTGTTTTTTGCATAATCATTTCCTGGATGCAATTATATTTTAATTTCTTCATCTAATATGTTTATATAACAAAAGAGCCTTCAAAAAATGGCATAGAGTGTTGTTTAATATTCTTGCAAAGATTAAAACCGTATAACATGTTATAGATATGTTATAGACTTCTTTTGATAGACTTCTTTTGTATTTGCTTTGTTATGGATATTATTATGATTTTTTGTGTTTTATGTTGTTCGAGTACTATATTTGCATACTATATATCTAATAATTTCTCTAGTTTTAGACTAATATGAATTTTTAATTTATCTTTAAATTGGAATGAAATAGTGGCTAAAGAAAAAAATTTGTTTGAGTGAGGAATTTAATTAGATTCATAATAGTTGCACAGGAAAATATATTTATTTATTTGAAAAAATAAAATAAAATAAAAATGAATTGCTATTGCTGAAAATCGAACCCAAGGCTCTCACATATGCGGTAGGAATACTCACCACTATACTACAATGATTTCATGAAAAATTGGACGAAACAAATCTATTTATAACTGTCCGGACTGGAAATCCGAACAGAGGGCTTCTGTCCGGACTGGAAGGTCCGGACAGAACCTTTCTGTCCGGACTTCCAGTCCGGACGGATATTGGACCGTCCAGACTTCTAGTCCGGACTTTGAGTTTTTTTGGGTTCATAATTTTTATCCATCCATATTGTTTTTAGGGTTTTTGAGTAAGTAAAGGCCTAATAAAATCAATTTTCGAATTTAATTTATGAGATAATTTAGGAGAAGATTTGATAGAATAGTTGTGAGTTTTAGGAATTTTTTTTTTTGGTTAGTTGATTTGTAGTTTGAGAAAAGAAGAAGAAGAGAGATAGAAGAAAAGGACATTTTAGTTCAAAAAAACGATGGCAATTTTGTAATATGTATGAAATTTTTAAGTGGGTTCACTAGGAAAAATGGTGTGCCCCTCTGGAAACTCCCCTTCAACAGCCGACTCCGGTGGTAATGGGTCGGATTCGGGTTGGTCTTGAAAGTCCACTAGTAGACATGCTGCATAGGGGAGTTTCTAGAGGGGCACACCATTTTTTCCTAGTGAGCGCACTTAAAAACTTCATATGTATTATAAGTTTGTTGTCGATTTTTTTGGACTAAAATGTCATTTCGTCAATCTCTCTTCTCCTTCTCTTCTAAAACTACAGATAACCAAAAAAAAAATCTAAAACCCAAAACTATTCTATCAAATCTTCTCTTATATTAAATTATCTCACAAATTAAATTTGAAAATTGATTTTGTTAGGTTTTTGCTTACTCAAAAATCCTAGAAACTGTGCGGATTGAAAAAATTATGAACCCAAAAAAACTCAAAATCCGGACTGACAGTCCGGACGATCCAATATCCGTCCGGACTGGAAGTCCGGATAGTGGGCTTCTGTCCGGACTTCCAGTCCAGACATTTATAAATAGATTGTTTTTGTTTTATTATTCATGAAGTCATTGTAGCATGGTGGTGAGCATCCTTATCTCACATGTGAGCATCTCGAGTCCAATTCCTGTCAACAGCAAATCCCTTTTTATTTTATTTTATTTTATCTAAATAAATATATTTTCTTGTGCAACAAATGTAACTATTACGAATCTAATTAAATTTCGGACTCAAACAATTTTTTTCCTTAGTCACTATTTCATTCTAATTTAAAAATAAATTAGATGAAACACATGATACATTTTTTTGTGCATTTTCTTTATCTGCATTTTCTTTTTACTTTATTTTTTTTTTCCAAATAAATATATTTTCTTGTGCAACTCCATATCAGTATGATTTTTAATCAAATAATTAAACGTTAAAATAAAAATTATTAATTCAATTGCAGTACAAATATACATAATAAGTCCTAGACATCCAACCATAGAAATCAATTCGATTACAGTACAAATATACATAATAAGTCCTGAACATCTAAGAATAGAAAATTTTGATCGAGTACAAGGAAAAAATAAACCCGCATAAAAATATCATAAAGTAGGACAAAAAACACTGTCACTCATCTTCTTGAAAATCAGTTAACATTGTTTTCAAGTTTCTTACAATATCCATGAAAATACATGATAAAAATTGAACATTAAATTTACGGGTTCTAATAAAAATTTAGAAATATCATTACATGTAGAATTTAAACTAATCACTGTCTCCGTGTCTTCCTTAGGGGGTTGACGTTGACGTGTGATTCGAGTCGTTCTTGTTGTATCGGGTGCATCAGGAATGGCTTGTTCCTCTACTTGTTCCTCTAGTTGTTCCTCTGGTTGAGTGCAACCAGTTTGCACGACTTTAATCTTCGCAAGTTTGAGAGAAATCAGTCATTTGAGATTATTAGGTTGCTAGAGATAAGCCATGGTTTCATCTATATTCTAAAGTTGTGCTCTAACTTCTTCCATATACATGCGAACTTGATAGTTGCATTGATATACTTCTGGCTATACTGGGATTAGTTAACATGCTTTTGGGTGCATGGAATATGGTAGGATAGACACTTAGTCTGTGCATAACTACTCTCCTCTGAACTCTAGGGATATAGTGGCACAAAGTTTGCGAGGTGGTTGATGGTGTAAAATTATTTCAACCACTCCGACATCTATTCTGCCAATACAAAATAAAATTCATATCAGTAAATACATTATGCTATACAATTAAGCCACTAACATAGTAATCGCACTAGACAAATTGGATTGCAAATTGACAGTATACATGTAAATACGACTGTGAAATTAGCATTTTACTAATCTAAGCATGACAGTTAAAATAATATTATAATAATCAAGACACTGAAATGTTAACTACACAACGACCAGGACATTAAAACCATTCTCATTAACATGCAAAATAACCATTCACGATATGAAGCTCAATAATAATTAAGGACAGTGACATTAAAAATGAGGAAAAAAACTCAATAATAGGCATGAACAGAGAAATGATAGGATGATGAATTTAAAGATTCTTAGAAATTTCATTAAAATGAAGGTGAAATCTTACTTGAATTCCATTCTTGAAGACAAGATCCATAGTTTTCATTAGCTAAGTACAACAAATTTACAACTTTCAGTAATGGGAGTCAATTCCACACTCAAATTCCATTCATTAATAGCAAAATTTCATTCAATAATAAAATTACAGTAATAAATTTGAGCAAGTCAAAATCTTGATCGAATCATTTGAAAAGAGAAGAGGAGACAGAGCTGCGCTGGTGCCGGCGGTACTCGACCGGTGCGAGAACGGCGGAACTCGGACACACCAGTGAGGCCTTCGATCGATCGAGACGCAAGAGAGAAGAGAGGGAAGAATTAATACAAATTTAGGGTTTATGGAAGAAGAGAAATGGAGAAGAAGAAAGGAGTTGGCTTTAGAGAAGAGAAGAGGAGGAGGAAGAGGAAGAGGAGTTGGATTTAGAAAAGAGAAGAGATGAGGAAGAGGAGCTGGATTTAGAGAGGAGAAGAGGAAGAGGATATTTTTGGGATTATAGTGCTCTCACTAGGAAAACCCCTTTCTTGGGCTCACTAGGAAAAATGGTGTGCCTCTCTGGAAACTCCCGCTGCATAGCCCGTAAGGAGAGTTTCTAAAGTAGCACACCATTTTTACTAGTCAACTAGATAGTTCATTTTTCATTTTGAGCCTGAACCGTTGAAAAGTAGGCTCATTAGGAAAAATGGTGTGCTCCATTGGAAACTCTGCCCAAAAGGATGAGAATGTGTGGATCCACCCGATCCGTCCCAATCCAAAACTTAAATTAAAAGATAATTTATTTTTTCTAATTCATACAAATTTCAGAGAAACATACAGAATTTAAGGCGAAGGCACGATCATATTATGTAGCTCAATTCTTTTTAAGGTTCATTTTGATCTCGCTCTTATTGTTCATGACTCATGAGCCACGAGTCCTCATTGTTCAGTTTTTTTTTATTTAAATTGATTTTTAATAATAAGAAATATGAAATGTTCCAAATGTCTGGGGGTGGCAAATAGGTCGTGCTCAGTCCGGCTCGTGGCCCATGCCAGGCACGGGCATAGGCCCAGGCTTGGCTCGCCGGCACATGTCGTGCCCGGGCCAAGGCATGCCGGTATGTTTTTTTTATTTTTTAAAATATTAAGTTCATTATTAAGTAATTTTAAGAAAATAGTTAGTTTAATTTAATTAGTTTTAACAAAAAGAAACGATAGTATAAATAAAATTGTATTATATTAAATCTCATTACATTGATATAGTTACTCTATAAATCTTTTTAAAAATCATACAAAACCTGAAAAGAGAAGAGAGGATCCTAATAATTACCCTAAACTTGTTCTTAGTATTTTTTCCAAGAGATTTATGAGTTAAAAAATTACGTGAAAAAATTTAAAAATGTAGAAATTACAATTCGAAAAGAAAAACAAAAGTCTATTTTCATTTATGTTCTGGTGAGTTCTCTACTTCTATTTTGTTAGATGATTCTTATTCTCTTTTTTCTGTGTCGTGCCAGTCCTTTAAATAAACACACATCTCCAATGTGTCCGCTGTTATTGAACTTCTCCACTCCGTGAGCACTCTACCACTTGCATTAAAAGAAGACTCCGATGTTACAGTAAACACCGGAGAAGTTAGTAGATCACGGACCATATTGGAAAGCACATGATATGTTTTTTCCTGTGATTTCCACAGGTCAAAATATCAAAAGCTTCATAATTTTTAGGGGTCATATTATCTTCATAGTTGGTCATTTCTAAATAATAATGTAGTTCATTAAAATATGTACTAAATTGCCTAGCCTTTTTTTTGGTGAAATACTGATAATATTATTGGATTTCGGGTTTTTCTATCAGTTGGTTCCTTTGTAAATTGTGTTTTATCATTATACATATCTTCATATATATGGTACATAATATCTAAACAAATTTTAATATCATTAACTAAATCTCTAACATTATCTTCATAACACATATTTTTATAAAATAAATATATTAAAATTTCAAATCCATCTAACTTACAACGTAGATCTACAATAGTTGTAAAATATAATAAGTATGGAAATTTCTAAAATATTTATTAAATTTAATTTTCATTAGTTGAACAATATCTAAAAGTATTGGGTACTTCCTACATTCATTAAAAACTGAACTAATTTTGGTTAGATAATATAGTCCAATATGTGTAGTTGGGTAATAAGTGTCTGACAGTGCTCTAGTTGTAATTTCAAATTTGCTTAAAAATTTAGAAATGCAATGCAAATGATATCATTCATTAATATCTAAACTACATATTAGTAATTCCATTTCATTAAACATGTTTATTAAATCTTTATATTGAATTGCCGTGTTTAACATTTTATATGTAGAATTTCATCTTGTTTTTATATCTAGAAGTAAATTTTAGGTAAGATTTTAAAATTCCTACATATTTGCTTAAATGATTATCTTCTTGGCCCACTATTTTTAATAAATATTATTGTGATCCTAAGTTTAGTTATTAAATCACTCACTATTCTTAATTTATCTTGTACACATAAATTAAGTATGCGATAAATACACCTAATGTGAAATAATTTTCCATTTAAAATTGGTTTAATAATATTTTTTAGAATTTCTATTGCGGCCATATTTTCGGAAGCATTATCGAAAGAAATGAAAAAAAATTCTTTCTATTTCAAATGTCGAAAAAATACTAAGTAGTGATTGTGATAAATTATGTGCTTTATGAGGGAATTCAAATCTCCTAAAATCAATTATTCTTTTTTGTATATATTAATCTTGATCTATATAGTGGACCGTTACACATAAATAATGACAACTATTTAGAGCCTCCCAATAATCTGCAGTTATTACTACTCTAATTAAAGATGTTAAAATACCAATTAAAGTTTTCCTCCTATCTTTATATATTTTAACTATGTCAGATTTTTATGTAGAACGAGGAATTTTTTTAAATTCGGGAATAAAATATTTTCTTTATTTTTCTAATTTTTGGTTTTCCGACATTGTTTGGCATGTATTATAAATGTTGCTAAATTTTCTCTTATGTTTATAGGATTATATTTGAAAGTTCCTCTGTAAGCGTTTATTTGTGTTTGTTGTGGTTCATTTGGTGGGTGTGTTTTATTTAGGTGTCTTTTAAGGTGACATGTTATACTACCTAAAGGGAATGAGTAGATTATCTGACAATATTTACACCTAATTTTTCTAACACCATTTTTCATTATTTTTTTATAATGTTTCCATATGTTCGATCTAGAAATCCTACCGAGGTGGTTGTTTGGGTTTCGGGTATAGTTGTTTCGGTTGGTTCTTCTTCGGGCATAAAAAATGGTACTTGAAGAGAGTGTTATAAGGGTTGGCAAAGATTTTGATATTTTTCACTTGTTAAAAAAAGTAGAAAAAGAACTCGCGATTTGAGAGCAAGAAGTGTCGGACGAGTATGGATCCATTTAAAAAAAAGAAAAAAAACCTCAAAAAGACCGAATTAAAAACCTCGAAAAAATCGAATTAAAAAACTTCAAATTATAAATATCTTTTGAGCGGCGAACTATTTGAGAGATAGAGTAGAGAGATGAGTACTAGAGTAAGGAAGCCGGAAAAATGAAGAAAAACTTGGTTGAGAATTGAGAGTTGAGGCGTGCTTGAATCTTGATGTTGAGCCTTACTTACTTGAGGCTTCTTGATAACTTATTACTTACTTGAAACTTAATCGAATATGGTAGAATTTATTTGGAAGAATTTTATTTTTAGAAATTTTTGAGAGAGTTGAGGATTGAGAAGAGTTTTGAGAGAATGAATTTGTTAGTGTGAAGAATAGAAATGGAGGAGATGAGGAGTTATTTATAGGAAAAAAAAAGATTTTTTTTTTGTAAAAAAAATTGCAAAAACCCTCCAATGGCCATTTTGACTGTTGGGGGAAAAAATTTGCAAAAAATAATTGCAAGAATCCTCCAACGGTCCGTTGGAGGGAAAAATTTACACAAAAAAAATTATAATAATCCCCTAACAGCTATAAAAATAGCTGTTGGGGGTTCTGTGTAAAAAAAATTGAAAAAAAAAATCCCCCTAACAATTATAAACGGTTAATTTTTAAAAAAAAATTAAAAATAAATAGACAGGCCGAGCTGTGGCTCGGCCTGCCCGGGTCGTGCTGTGCAGATGGCCCGGTCAATTCCGGCTCGGGCCCCGATCGAAGACCCGGGCCATACCGGGCCGCCGCCTGGGCCATTTGCCAACCCTACAAATGTCCATCACCATTCACGGATCAATATTCATATAATTGCTTTTATAAGCTCCTGTTATGCCCTATAATTTAAAAAACTAATTTAAAAAACTAATACAAGTCTCAAAATATAAGGATCATATGACTGAGTTCTGTATTTGCTGCAAGAATAAAATAATTGTGGAGATTCTAAACCCAGCTCGACTAAAGAGAATCACCCAAAGAGTATTATTTTATTTATACGTCTTCGATCCCATACAAGTACTGCATAGAGTTTAAGATAATTTGGTTACATCAAAGCTTACATTCTATTAATTTATATTATTTTTAATTTAAGAATTTTTGGTGGATGAAAATGTGTAAGTTAAGAATTTTTTTACTCTAGTTTCCACAATTAATAGGACTTCCTTTTTATAAGCTTAGCCTATAAATTCCTGCATAAGCCGTAATTAGAACAACAATAAAATTTTACCAGGTCTGATGACATGTTGGAATGGCATGTTCGTAATATAGGAAAACTAAATATGGGTAATCGTGGCATTACACAAACAGGAAAAACGAAAACTAAGACTCTTACTCTTCAGATATAAACGATTATTTATTCCCTACAAAAACCTTAGCATATCCTCTCGGTATAAAGAAATTAGTTCATGAATATAATTTTTTGTCAGCCTCGTGAAACATACATTCTTTTACGGGTAGATTAGTATTTTGTATGTACAAGAGAATAAGTTAGTGGGTAAGCAAGGTAGACTTATAAAACCTTGAGGTTAAAAACATAGACACAAAAGTAAAGATATAAATCACAATGGAATAAGGTGATTATAAATAAATAGTTACTTGAAAAATACAGTGGAAGTTAAGAGGAAGAGTGATATGATTTAATTAGTTATACTTGTTTTAAATATGGATATTCTTAATATTATTAGTGTTTATATATCACAAGTAGAATTTGATAAATCTAGTAAGCATCAATTTCAGGAGAATCTAGATGTAATGGTTTAGGAGATATCCATTAAAAAAACTTTTTTTATAGGTGTGACCTCAATGGGTATATAATTAGTTTTAGAGTGTATATTGAAAATTTGATTTTGGAGAAAGAAATACATTAAGTAGCTCAATTTTAGATGTTGCTTTGTTATATGATTTGATGTTACTGAATATTTAGTTTAAAAAGAAAGCCATCACTTTATTACTTTTAGAAGTTATAATGGTGAAATTGCAAAGATTGGGTTTATGAGAATTTCCGGGTCACGGAGAAGAGACTGCAGCTGGTTTCATGGGAAATTCTATGCGCACCACATATTGCTAGTGAGCATCACATACTATACGGTAAAGTGATTGACAACATAGGGGAAAATGGTGCTCACAAGTAAAATATGGTGCGCAGTTAGAATTTCCCTGGTTTCATAGGGGTAGGGTTGAAGAGTGTTGTAGAGAGACCATTTTGGGTCAGGTTTAGATACATGTATAAAAATAATAATTTCTAAAATCAAGTGGAGTACTGTGGTTCACCCTCTTCCCAAAAACTGGGGTTGTTAATAAAAAACCAAAAATATAACATGAAGGTGGATGGGAGAATTTCTAGGACTTTATGAAAATTACAAAGGCAAAAATAATAAAAAGGAAATAACTTAATATTAGAAAATTGTTAGAATGAAAATGGAGCATTATCTTCCACTCTAAAATAGAAAAAAAAAATATTTAGTAGTTAAAACTTGTAAATGAATGATTAGGAAAATTTCAAGGCTTTAGAAAAGTTATATTTTTGGGAAAGGAAAGAAGAAAATAAAAATATTTAAAAACTTATTGCATGGATTATGCACTCAATAGAAATTATTAATAAAGTTAATGGTTGGAGAGAAATCTAAAAAAAAAAAAAAAGTGAATCAACAAGGAAGATGGCCTAATGTCACCCACATGCTCAGGTCAGATCTTAGGAAGTAGAGAGAAGGCAAAGATTTGAGAACTAAGGAAGTAGAAAGTAGGCAAAGTATTAAGATTTCTCTCATACATAAAGCTTATGGATGAAATTAGATTATGCTTGTGACTTCATGAGCATAGGACATTTATACTTGGATTGTATGACTTTTGATAATCAAGATTAAACGATAGAATTGTGCCGTACAAAAAACTTACCATCCTCTCTGGATGTAGATTTGTATCAACATTAGGAGTTCAAATCCCTTCCGGAGATATCGTCTATAGTTTGTCCAAGCACTGCATGATTGGGTTCCAAAAAGACTGTAAAAGTACAACATCATAGGAAATCTCGTGTCATGTCAGCTTTAAATTACAAACATTTGGCACAATGAGGGCAGTTCTCAAGGTATATATAGAGAATATGAAACCAATCCTCATTCACAAAAGAGATATGAACATCATATTAAAAATCAAAGTTTTACGATACATGTAAAAAGGTAAGCATGTTGTAGATGGTTCATAGACTCAACCCAAGAACACCAGTTCCTCTTCAACTTCTTCGTCTCCCAATTCCTGCAACAGCAAAGTCTCCTTCACCCAAAGAAATCTATCCAAAAGCAGTGTAAGAAGTTTGCTAAGAAATAGTTATTTGAAAATGGTAGCTCAAAGTTTATGGACGGTCGTTTGAGGACAGTACTTAAAAAAAAAAAAAGGAATTGAACTTCAAGCGAAGAGTGACATAGAGAAAGATACGATGCTAGTGTAGACAATAGAAGTAGATCCAGAGAAGGTACAACCGATAGAGTGAAAAGCACTAAAGCAGAAAATCAGCCTGCGAGAAAGAATGCATGCTGCATATCACTACCCATATGATAATGCATTGAAGTGGAAATTGATTGAAGACGGTCAAGGGAAATGATACAGGTCCGATGCTAAGGTGTTGTGCTGTAAAGTGTATATGTACAATATAGCACGGGAAGCTCTAGCATGGCCATCACACTAACTCGAGCAGTGGAGAATACATACTACAACTAGGATGGCTAAGAGGTTATGAGAAACTGTTATCAAATTGTAAAACCAAGATCTATGAAAAGCAAGGAAAAAGGAGCAAGGCAAAATCTAATAAGTTTCAGATGGGAATCGATGTTTCACTGATTTTATAGTCAATGCAATTGATATGGACTCCAAATAGTTCAAACATATAACTTGAAAAATCTTGAGTTCCCATGCTCGGTGTCCAATATTAACAAATAGTTATACCAGATTTTACTATGAAGCAACTCATTGCCATCGGTTCAATATGATGCTGCAGAACTGATAAAAGTTGTATACCTGATCTCCGTGCCTTCCACGTTTAAAATCCAGCTGCAGAACCACAAGTGCAACAAAGAAGACATGCTGAGAAAAAGGTCCAGTATATATCTGTCGGACGAAAATAAATTTAAGTACAGAAAGAGAAAATAGTTGAAACTTTTTTCAGTAATGAAAATTGAAGAATGAGAAGAACTCATGTCACATAAATCAACCAAAAAAGAAAGGGAGAGCTTGCAGAATGGCCAGATCAAATTGTTTAATAGAAATTGTGTGTATGCATGTGCATGTGTAAGAGGGAACCAGAAGCAGTAATATTTATTACATCACAGGAAATCCTAGGATGGACATAGTAAACTATTTGTCGAGGTCAGTTGTTTAAGATTTCAAGATTTTAACTGTGGTTTGATGTATATTTATCTGATATGTGATATACCATATAATATGAGTATGATATTCCCACTATCATTGATACTATACATCCGATTAAAAAAGTTCATGAGTTAATCTCAATTAAATTAATCTACGCTGATGGCCTCTTTCAATTATCAGAAAAAAAAAAATACCATTTACATGGGCGAGAAGTACAAAATAATTGATTAGATCCATTAACTGTGTTTATTCCGGCATGGCTAACTGTTGGTTTCGTGAGTTTATGCGGAGACTATTCCTCGAGGCCAGTTTGCATACCTACTTTACTTTCCGGTGATAAAAAATAACTTGCTTGTCCTACCAGTTCAGATATCAATTTTGAGAGAGTCTAACTTACTCTTACTTAACAGAAAGAAAGAAGTGCTTATATGATAAACTAGAATGAAGATTGAATGCAGCAAAGAAAGCAAAAGCAAAGGCCCTCCTCCTAACTTCGAAACTCTCATATAAGGCTCCTCCTCACTCTTTTTTCTGATTGGATGATAGCAGCTGAACAACGCCTGTGCTTCGTAACTAGAGTAAGCCTATGATGGCCTCTGATCACTGTCAAAACCAGTTTCCTGAACCCTCTCGAGCAAAAGAAATACTTAGTCCAAGATCTGCCATTTGAAATTTGCAATCCAAAGACATAAGCTGTGGCGATCACTACTTTGGTTGACTCCCTCAATACCAATTTTGATATTAAACATGATTTAGATATTAAATTTCACAATGGAACAGGTAACACCATACTTACTGAGCAAATTCCAGTGTACAAGTAAATGCAAGGTCGAACTAAGACGTGTCATTGAATAAATGTCAGAACACTGGGATCTGACGAGCCAAGTGAACTGACAGCCCAAGAGAATCATTCGCAGACATATTCAAACAGATGGTCATTGTGTTGAAGTTATTTAAGGTTGGAATAGCTAACATATGCCATCAAATAGAGAAACTAGCTCACATTTTAGTTGAGCTCATGAAAAGTAGAAGAACACTCTCAAACTGAAGGGTTTAATGGCAAGCACTAACATCGCATCAGCAGCATCAATACTTTTGGTCTGTTCTAAACTGACATGTCACATGCTGGATCCATACACCCAGGGCGAGACCTAGCATCTAGAACTTCCTAGGCACACCTATACACCAGCCTTGGCTGCCTTGACAGGCACCTAATCAAAGCAGCTTGAAGGTATACTGTTTCAACCTCCTAGATGACCAGCCAAATCAACGATATACTTGCTTTCAGGACATACTATATAGAGAAATTTAGATAGATATAAAATTTTATATGAAATCATAAAAATATATAGAGAAATTTACATAGACTTTTTGTACGGATAGGAGTTTGATTTAGATTCAACTATCAGAAACGACTTCCCAACTGGAAAAACTTGGTCATTTAACTTGATTTTAAATCAGTAACATGACCATCAACTTTGTAGCTTGACTTCTATGTAGCTATGTGAGGTCGGTTTTGAATTTGGTTCCCTTTTATCAAAATAGAGGTCAATATTTGGATTTTGTTCCTCTTTAGTATTATAGAAGTCAATATTTAGATTTCCCTTTTAGCGGTGTAGAAAGTCATTAATTGGATTTCGATACTCTTTTAGCAACATGGAGATTGATATTTAAACTTGCATTCTCTTTTAGCAACATGGAGGTCGATATTAAGATTTGGATTTTCAAGCATGGAGGTTGATATTTAAACTTTGGTTCATCTTTTGCGACAAGGTCGGTTTGTATACTTTTTTTTTTTAAAGCGAGGTGGAGGACAATATTTAGATTGTAATTCCTTTTCAAGGCATAGGGATCAATATTTTGGATTTTTAAGTCCCATTTCGCAATGTGTAGATCGAATTAGAGTTTGGTTCTTTCAGCTAGTGGAAGTTGATATCTAGATTCAGATTTCTCTAAACCAATTGTGGAGGCTGATATTTAGATGTGGGTTTCCTTTTAGCAATGTGAAGGTCTATATTTTTTATTTTTCTCCCCTTTAGCAATGCAGAGGTCAATATTAAATATAGGTCCCTTTTAACAGCATAGAGATCAATTTATATGCTTTATTTAATAATAGACCAAATAAGCCTAGTTTGTCATTTTGGCTAATCTTGTAGACAATGCTTTATTTTGTAATTTTGAAACTATGGACCACTTATGCATCATACTGTAACCCTTTTCATTACGTCTTTTGAGCCTTTCAGTCTCCGCGAGAGATGAGGCAGCTGAAGGACCGCAAAGATGATGGTAAACCCCTTGTTCTTTTCGTTCTGCCCTAATACTTTCCATCTGTTTTTTTATTTAGTCTTTAAGAAGGAGGGTAGGCACTGGGCGATGGATCTGTCGCCCCAAAATGGCCCAATGCCATCTAAAACACGGTAATTTTCATATCATTAAACAAATGTTAATCCAAGGTTTTCAAAACCATGGAGTAGATGGCAAGTAGCTAGTGCAGTCTTTAAGCACGCGTGAACAATGGTTCAAGAGTGCGAGAAAATGATGGTAGCATAGGAATGACAAGCAGCTAGAGCATCGCTTCACCAATAGCAAGTAAATGAAGGCGATGATCCAAGAGCACACGAGGACCAATAATCAACGGTGCAAGAGAATATTAGAATGTTGAGGGCACACTACATGGTTCGCACCTTACATAGGCCTAGTAGCAAAGGTTAAAGACCGTTTCAAGTAAACATTTTTTGTTTTCTTCTCTCTTGCATGAAATCATGGAACCTTAATTCACATTAGGTAATTATGTTCCTTGAGGTAATTATTTGCCTTGTGCATGGTTTTCATGCTTCATCACTACATTTTTCTTGTCTTCTCATGTATAAATTTTTATGTAATAATAATTGTAGTTCAGACATGAGAACCTTTTTTTTATCTCAAGTTTAATTTTCCTCACATAATTATAATTTTTCTGCCCCAGAAAAATATGCTATAGATTAATTATTCTTTGTGCATGGTTTTCATGCATGTGAATGTAATCTTCATTGGTACATTTTCTTCTTCTCATGTATAAATGTTTATGGAACCATGACTGTAGTTCAGACATGAGCCTTTTCTATCTCACGTTTAATTTTTTAACATAATTATATATTTGCTCCCAAAAAAAATGCAATAGATTAATTTGAAAAATCCCTTAAATGAGCATAGATGCTCAAAACTTTTAAGCATAAGTGCTCATTTATATATTGACCTTAGAGCTCGTATACAGAGTGTAAGTTCTCAAGAATTTTGAGCCTAAATGCTCGTAATATTGAGCATAGGCGCCTAGAATTTTAAGCTTAAATACTTGTCCAGAAGTATGAGCTTAAGTTCTGTTAATATCGACTGTAAGTACTCGGTGAATTTTTTTAGTGTAACGGTGCTACATGATTTGATTTATATCCATGAGAACCAACCGTAATTAGGATGTATTAGCGAAATATGGTTGGTCCTGAACCACCCATGTTGCTTTTCTCGGCTACAAACCCAATCTTGTAACATTATTATACTAAAAATCCTAAGAGCACTTATGCTCAATATCAATGAACACTCAGCTCAAACTTTTTGATCACTTGTGCTTAATCACAAGGAGCATTTAGGCTCAAAATTCTCGAGCACTCACACTCAATATTAACAAGCATTTAAGTTCTACGTCTAAATAGGCACTTATGCTCAAATTTTTTGAGAATTTATACTCATTTATAATATATTTCAAATTAATTTATCACACGTTTTTATTATGGGCATTTAAAATTATAAATTCATGAGATAAAAAATTAAAAATAAGATTAAAAAAGAATCTAACGTCCCAATACAACTACGAATACGTAAAAAATTAATGAGGATATACATAAAAAAGGACAATTCAATGCATGAGGCTCTTGTATCGTAGGTTATGAAGTATGGATATAGACACGGAACACAAATACGGGACACAAAAGGATATGGAAACACGGCAAACCCTAAAAAAATAGGATATGGGGACACAATGAGAAAAATATGAGTATATTTATGCATGTGATATATATAATCATATTAAAACTTATATTCGCTAAGACATGTTTATAAAGCAGAAAGAAAAAAAAATCTTTATAATTTAAAATATAGATTCTAAATAAGGTAAGTTAGGTAACTATATTAAAAAAAATAATATGAATTTAATCCAATGGACAAGTTTCCTAAATAAAATAATTAAAGTCTATCTTCGTAAAACATTTGAGACCTATTAACTTTGTATCCCTTTTACGCCAAAAGAATATTTTGTCTTTTAAACAATATATGACACCATAGTGTTTTAGTACACAATCTTTATGATTTTTTGAAAGCGGATATGGTTCGGACATGCAATGTGTATGAGACTTTTATAAAACCAACACAATTCCGACATATAAATTTTTAGGTTTTTAAAATCTGATACGACTTCAGTGTGTGATACGTATTAGCAAGTATCATACAAGTATCAGTGTCCAATACGTCTCTGACACAAATACGATACTCACATTGAAGTATTCTTGCAAGGTTTGGAGAGGGTTTGATGTGTGCAGCATTACCTCTGGTTTGCAGAGAGGATGTTTCCAATTTATAAACCTGTCAGAAGGGAGCAAGTTACTCCAAGACCACCCACGAAAAGATAAAGAAAAAATACTAATGAGGATGATATTTACATGCACGAGAATTATGCACAAGGAAAATAATTAACTAATAAGAAATATGATTCCATGATTTTGTACTCGTCTTTAGTGAATGGATGCCCTAGTCCTGGCTTTTCTCCTCTTACCAACATTTTTCCGAAATCCCAAATTATTGCTCATGCGTGTTCGGAGATCACTGCACTCGTTGTTTGCCACATACTAGATGGCTTAAGAAGTCTTGGATTAATTTTTGTTTGTTAATGAGAGAATTGAGAGTTGTACGGCTTTAAAGTAGTGGAGCTAAGAAATTTTGGTTAATTTGGGAGCTTTGATTTAAATCTTTGGAGTTTAAAATTGTCAAGACAATCGTAACCACTAAACGATAGTCCTAATCCTAACAAACCATGAGGTTCAAATTCCTAAAGCATACTTAATAATATTTCAAACTAAGGGAAAATATGAGATGATCTCACTATCTCGATAAGCAATAATCTCACTATCTCGGTAAGCAAGGGTGCCCATGGCCCCCTACATGCTTATATATGACTCCGTCCTTGATTAGGTGTATATGCGTGCACATGCATGCATGTGTGTAAGAAAGAGAGACATTAGGATGTAAGGAGGGAAACCTGGATGCATGAGAGAGCAACGGAAAAGCAAATATGCAGAAGAATCTGAGATAATCTCATTACCTCTGGCATGTGGCAAAGAGGGGAGTAGGATGTTAGGCAATATCTAAAAGATCAAATAAATCTTTCCATATTATATACAAGGTCTTTAAAAGGGGAAATGAATAATGATACCAATATTGCATCTCCAATCGTTATTATCTAATGAAGTTAATATTAAATATTTGACTCTAAGTTGCTTTTTGGCATCAGAATAGATTTTTACTTTCCATTATTTACTTTTATCAGCATGGCTTTACATACCTTACGTCCTTAGTTTTGTTAGTACAACCGTGTTTTTCGTTATCAATTTCCATAGGAATAGGTTTATTTCTTTTTTGTCCTTATAACTTTACTTGCTTTATGCTATTTATTTTCATTAACATAGGCGTACATCATATTGTTGTTGTTCATAGCAACCTTATGACTAAAGTTTGTCACCACTAGAAGGGATACTCCAAGGAGAAGAAACCCTTAATCTCTCTACTTGTGACGATGTTCACTAATTTATTTTCATAGGAAATTTCACATATGTCCGTACCGAAATAACACTCAGTCTTGTCTTTTACTAGTTTATATTAGTGCTAAGAACCCTTCTTTATAATTCTTCCTAATAAAAACTACATTTTATATCTGCGTAAGATTTTGTAAATTCTTAGAGACTTTTTAAATATACTGGAGAATGCTTCCCCTCTCTTGCCAAGTCTGACTGGGAAAACCTAGTAACTACATTCTATTGATGTTTGTAATTCTTTATGGAACATGTCAATACCAACTCAATCACTTGATAAGCTTTAACCTCAATCGGCATAACATCTTCCTGGACACATCACGATTTCTGATTGTATTCTTCCTAGTTTTACTATGAATCCATCATCATTTCCTTACTTTTTATTTATACCACATATGCTATTACTATTTATTACCAAATTCCTCCCTTTATTTGGCCAATGCATCACAATACATTATGGATATAAATCTAACAAGAGTGCATCCTCTACACCACCTCTACACCATAAACCTGATATTTATAAGCAACATTTAAACCAAAAGCTCTCCCCATTCTCTGACTAATTTTCATTATCAAACCATAACATCTATAATGCACTTTAGTTATCAAAATCAATGAACACAACTTAAATAATTTTTTAGGATTTACATCCCTAAAAAATTTCATATTTAAATATTAATCCCCTACAAATCATTATTTCAATATTAGTCTCCAACAATATAAGACTCACCTTATAATAGTTTTTCTACTAAATATTTTATTTAAAATATCAAATAATCATGATTAAAAATTTATTATCATAGTAAATTTACTTAATTATTCGCTATTTAACTAATCAAATTAAGTTACTTATACTCATTCGGCCCACCGATTTCTTTTGCTCCATCTTCCTTCTTTTTTAACTACCCCAATTGTCGAAATATGAAAATGATGGAAAATTTTAATAGGAATTAACATGAGTTCCATTTTTTATTACAGTCGGCAAAAATACTTCGAACAATGGTGAAGATATAGTAATAATCTCTATCAACAAAAAAAAGTGCAAATTAGATGAAAAACATTACTAATGTGGCGCGATACCAACTTTAATCTATCTAAAGGTCTTAATTTCTATTTATGATTAGGTAAGTTATCACATAACAAATAGACTGAGGAACCATTAACAAATAATCACAATAATATTGGAGACCAATATCCAAATAAGATTAATATCCAAACATGAAATTTGTTCAATTGAATAAAAGAAAAGGAAAAAACTCACATAGGCATTTCATCAAACAGTTAGCGCCTCCAACTCAGTCTCCCCCCAAACTCCCCTCACATCCCAATTCTCATAATCCCTCTCCACCTCCTTCGCCCCCTCCTCATCCCCCAACCTCCTCAGCCCCCTTGCCAAGAACTTGAACAGATACTCGTTCGGCACGCACCCTCCCCTTTTCATCAACCCAAACACCGCCTTCGCACTCTCCCCTCTCCCCGCCGCAATCAGACTCTTCACCAGCCTCGCCGGCCCCCTCAAATCCTCCCCTTTGATCCCACCCTCCCTCTTCAATTCCTCAACAACCTCTTCCACAAACAGGCTGGTCTCGCTCCCAAGATCGTTTCTTGACAGGCAATTGACGATGTCGGCGTAGAGGGAGAGGTTGGGGGAGTACCCGGAGGGCTCGGATCGGAGGAGGGGGAGGAGGAGGAGGGCGAGGAGGGGGAGGTCCTGGCGGAGGAGCTCGGACACGGCGGCGAGGAGGTCGGGCTTCAGGAGGCGTGGGAGGGAGGTGGAGAGGAGGCGGGAGAGGGTGGTGGGGTCGCGGCGGGAGCGCTTGAGGGATTGGATGGCGAGGATGGCCTCGGTGCTGAGGGTGCGGCCGCGTTGGATGGGGCCGCGGTTGTCGCGGGGCCCGCAGGTTACGACGGTGAGGGCGGCTCTGTAGTGGGGGAGGGGAGGGATGGGGATGGGGATGGAGTTGGGGTTGAGATGAGGGTGGAGGAGGGGAGTGGTGATGATGGACATTGTTTGGAGTTTGGACCTCAGAGCTCAGACCGTCTGGATTCTGGATCAAATACTATGAGGCCTAGTTTTGGAGTTTGGACCTCAGATCTCAGACTGGTTGGATTCTGGAGCAAAATCTACGACGGGGAAATTCTAACTGAGCACACAACTGGATTTAGTAGGCAACTCCAAAAGCTGAAAAAAAGTCAGGAGTTTGTTATTTTTTTGCCCTGGGAATTAGTCCCAACCGATTGTTAAAAATATTTAGAAATTAATTTTCGAACGGTTTAAAAACTGTTTGAAAAATTGTGCTCATAATGTCAAATGGTATGCTCATTTAGAATTTCCCATCTGTGGGGCCTAGTTTGGTATGTAAAGAAGAGAGTTATTTAAGAAGTATTTTTTAGAATGGAAGCAAAAAGATGAAAGTTTTTTTTCAATTGTTTGTTAATTTCTTAAGAATGAAGTATATAAGTAAGTAAATAAGTAAATGGATTATTTAATTGTTTAAATAAAGCATTTTTTATATCATTTTATTTATCTTTCATAGCTAAAGTTTAAGTTTTGAATGTTAATGATGGAAAAAAAAAATTTGCCTAACGTGTAAGAAATCCTACAAAGTATCAAAGGATTACAAACTTTTTTATGTTATATAAACTCCCCCATAATTTCAAATTTTATAAAAACTATCAAATAGCATAACAGAAAAATTAAATGGATAGATTTAAAAGCACAACCAATACTAACTTTCCAATAATTTTATGTATATAATTTTTGAATAAAATAAATTAAATCAGGAGTGAAGTATTTTAAAAGATCAAAGAGTGTTTATGAATCTATTTTAAAATCAATCCACTTATCTTTTTGTTAATATTGTTTAGGAATTTTTATGAAAATTAAAACTCCACGAGAATTTATATAACATATAATAACTCATGAGCTAACATATAATATGCCATGCTCCACATATAATATACGGTGCTCCACCTCGATTGAACTGTCGTCGTCCCGACACTCCTAGAGTATAGGAGTTTTTACATATATGTCCCTTAAATATTTAAAAATTAAAATTTAGTCTCTCAAATCTTCATATTTATAATTTAGTTTCCAAATCTTTTAAATTACTTCACTTTAGTCCCAGCCATATTTTTTGCTCGAATTTTCCGCTATACTCCTGAATTACTTCATTTTAGTACTCCCTTCCTTCTTCCTCTTATCTTCCTTTTTTTATTGGGTTTCCCTCTCCATTCTTTTTCCCTCTCTCTCTTCCTTCTTCTTATTGGGCTCCCCTGAGTTACTTCACTTTAGAGGTTAACTGGGAGGGAAGAGAGAGATGAGAAGAATGGAGAAGAGAATCCAATAAAAAGAGGAAGAGAGGAGGAAGAGCAAAGAGAGGATTAAAGTGAAATACTCAGGGATATAACAGGGAATTTGGACAAAAAAATATGGCTGGAGGACTAAAGTGAATAACTTAAAGGATTTGGGGGACTATATTATAAATATGAAGATGTAAGGGACAGATATGTAAAAACCCAAGAATATATATAAATGTTAGATTCATATGTGGAGGTGCAGCATAATTGTCTAAATAATTGGGAAAATTCTATTTGTACACAGCATTTTATTCTTGACACACGGTTTTAAAATTTATAAATAATTATAAGTTTGCTATTATTTTTTTGATTAAACTACTCTTATAAATCCCAACTTCTTAAAATTTAGGGGTATTTACTAGTTTGTCCCTCAAATCTTTATATATTATGATTTTGCCCCCCAAATCTTCATATTTAGGATTTTGCCCCCCAAATCTCATAAGTTACAACAATTTAGTCCCCTCTCTAACACAGTTAAATATTTGACCATTTTACCCCTCTTTTTCTCTTCTATTTTCCTCCTCTCTTCTTCTTCTCTCTTCCTCCTCTCTTCTCATTTTCTTCATTATTTCTCCTCTCTCTTCCTCATCTCTTCTCCTCTCTTCCCTAACACAGTTAAATACTGAAAGAAGAGAGGAGAAAGAAAAGAGGAGAAATAATGAAGAAAAGGAGAAAAGAGGAGGAAGAGAGAAGAAGAAGAGAGGAGGAAAATAGAAGAGGAAAAGAGGGGTAAAAAGGTTAAATATTTAACTGTGTTAGAGAGAGGGACTAAATTGTTGTAATTTATGAGATTTGGGGGGCAAAATCCTAAATATGAAGATTTGGGGGGCAAAATCATAATATATAAAGATTTGAGGGACAAACCAGTAAATACCCCTAAAATTTATAATTACGACTCATCGTTTTCCTCTTCTATATTCTCTCTAAAACCCTAAATAAATTTTTTTAGTATTTAATAAAAACACATCTGCTACAAAATTATCGATTTGATTTTTTGACCTCTTAAAATTTTTTATATTAATGTTTCTGAAAATATTAGAAGAATTTTAAATTCTTCGATTTCACCATGACAAGTGAAATTTGAATTTGGAGTTTGAGTTTTTTTATGTAAATGGAAAATTCCAACATGCAATTGGTGTTAGAGGAAAAATCTAAGGTACGATTTAATTTTTTTTTTTAGGTTTTATGCATATTTGTTTGAAATTTATCGTTAATTAGTTTTCTTTTATAGGGGAGATTTTGCTTGCTGGTCGGATATTAATACCCGACCAGTATGTTTTTTGGTTGGTATTAATACCAGACCAAAATATTTTTGCTCTTAAACTAATATCCGACTCAAATAAAAGTAGATAAAAATGGGATTGGACAAGGTGATGAGTTAGAAAAAATGAGGAAGGATATTTTAGAAAAAAATTTTAGGTGTAAAGAGTAAAATAATAGTATTTCAAAATAGTAGTTTGGTGTAAATAGCTGTCAGGATGTCAAAAGTAAAATGTCACGTGGAAATAGAATTTCCCAAATAATTGGTACGAGAGCAAGTACACGGATGAGCAAGTACACTAATCTGATACTTTGACTTTAGTGACACTGTCACCTTCGCCAATAGAGAAACAATCCCCACTTCTTAAATGGGAAATTCTAAATGCGCTCCACACTTGACTTAGTGAGCACCATTTTCCCCTATGTTGTAAATCACTTTACATTGGCGCTCACTAAGTAAAATATGGTGCGCATTTAGAATTTCCCTTCTCAAATTCTCTCCCTCTCCTGCCCCCATTTCGTTGGAATCGATCGGATCCAGTCTCTTCGTTTCTCTCTCAAAATCACCGCCCGATCGTCCTTCTTCGTCTGTTTCCACCCTCACCAATGGCGGGGATCTCCTCTCCCCCACCTCCCTTCCTCAAGGCCGTAACCCTAACCCACGTCCGCTACCGCCGCGGCGACTCCCTCGGCCACTTCCTCGCCTGGGTGTCCCTCGTCCCCATCGTCATCTCCCTCGGCGGATTCGTCTCCCATTTCCTCTTCCGCCGAGAGCTGCAGGGCCTCTGCTTCGCCCTCGGCCTCATCATCTCGCAGGCCCTCAACGAGCTTGTCAAGACCTCGGTCCAGCAGGCCCGACCCGAGACCTGCGCCGCCCTCGAGACTTGCGACTCCCACGGCTGGCCGTCCTCCCACTCGCAGTACATGTTCTTCTTCGCTGCGTATCTTTCGTTGCTCTGTTATAAGGGGATCGGGGTTTCGGTGGCGTCGGGGAGGTGGTCGAGGTTCTGGGTGGCTGTCGCGGCGTGGCCGCTGGCGGTGCTTACTATGTGGTCTAGGGTTTACTTGGGGTACCACACGGTTGCTCAGGTTGGGTGCACCTTGGATCTTGCTCTTGCCCTTGTTGTTGATCTAGTTTCAATTGAAGAAAATTGAGTTGAATTTTGCTTAAAATTTCAGTTGTTTTTTTTTTTTTTTTTTTTTTTTTTTTTGGGGGTAGGATGCTTTCTTAGCTTAGCTTATGATTGTGATTCGTCTGAAGAATCAATTTTGATCCTGAGCTATAATAATGATTTCAGACGTTGTGCCAAATTAGATTGGAGCTAAGATCTTCATCTACACCTTGATTGGAACTATACTTAAATTTTGCTAGTATTACATTAGTGTAGATATGATCCAAATGTCGCTGACATTTCCAAAATTATGATACGTTCTTTGAAAATTTGAAACTTTGGCACCTTGGTAACCAAAAAAGAGAAATAAGTTCTTGTAGCTTACTACGGTTACTTTTATACTTTACTTGGAAAAGAGTATATCTTTAGTTTCTGGAATTTTTAAGCTTTATGAGTTTCTGATGTTGATTGTCTAATTGGTTTAGGTTTTTGCTGGGGCTGCCCTTGGTTTCTTTCTTGGGGCAAGCTGGTTCTGGATTGTGAATAGTATTCTTGTGGAGTACTTTCCAGCAATTGAAGAAAGTGCGATCTGTAGGTTCTTTTATATCAAGGATTCCTCACACATACCTAATGTGCTGAAGTTCGAGTATGATAATGCTAGAGCTGCTCGAAAGAAATTGGCAAATGATTGAAACAGTGAGTTGCATTTAATTTATCCTTCTGAATTCAATTCTATTTATTGTTTTGTTTATGTTTAGAATGAAATAGATTTTCATTTTTGATGTTGGGTTCCGTGACAGAGGTTGTCTGTTTCACATTGACTGACAATTTTGTAACTATGTTGAGATTATGGGTATCTTTTATCGAAAGTCAAACCTTTGTTTGGATTATTAAGTTTGTCTCTACTATGTATCGAGGATGATAAGCTGTAGAAGTATGGCAGTGAGCAACAGCATGTACTTCTCTTCTTTGTGGTTGGCCCTTTTCCTCATGATTCATGTTTATACATCCTGATCCAATACTACTTCGTTATCTTATGTTGGTTCATCAGGCATCATCTAATCCTTCTGGACCTTTACACTGAATTCTTTTAAAATTGTAAATTGCTATTGCTGAATTCTTGAATCTAAGTTCTCTCTTATCTTCATGGGGAATGAATTGCTAGAGGGTTCCTTTGGCGATCTGGTGCTTGACTTAATTTGCCTCTTTTACAATGCATAAAATGTAGGGTTAGGAATAAAATGGTTGCTTCACTAGGAGCATTGCCCTTTACCTAGAAGACAACAAACTTGATTATTGGATAGGCTTGATGGGACCACTTCGTTAGTTCTGGATGATTTAAACCACTTGAACCTCTTTATGCTTTCAGCTTTTATGCTTTCAGCTGAAAGCATAAAGAGGTTCAGGTGGTTCAAAACACATAAAGAGACATCAAAAATGCAAAAGGTTTGCTTGATTCCTCGTAGAGATAAATTGTTCCAAAGATTAATTTACACATGTCAGTTGGCATAGAACTAACAAATAGTTTCCTTTGTAACCCCTTCAAATTTCTCACTAGCTTTATGATTTCTTTTGACAATTTTTATTAGAGAACTCTGAATATTCAATTTTTGGCTTGATTCTTGTGAAATTCTTCAGCTTGGCCTGCATGCATGTGACTATATGTAATGAGCACTCAATTTTCCACTTGTAGGGGGTAGTCCATTCAGAATTGAGCTCATATAAGTTGATGCATTTTGTTGGAATTTCTGAAAGCAACCTTAGGATGTTTCATTGACTTGAATAGCTTTTTCTAAGACCCCTTTTTAATTGTACCTCTTATTTATTTTGAGAAAGTGATTCTAGAGTCATCAGAGCACTTAACTTGCAGCGATTCGACAGGTTTGTAGTACTTCTCTTTCATCCGTCCTACACATGTAAGTCTCGTGTGACAAGGACAATTGTTTTAAATTGTTATAATACACCTTTCTAACGGCAGCTTCTCGAAGATGATTTTCTGTAGAATTTATTCATTAACGAAAGATTGGCGGACATCAAGTCATGACATTTTATTCATTAACGAAGATTTTATGTATGCTTTTAAAAAATTGTAAAATTTCCAGAGGAGTATCATGGTTTTACTCCATTTGTTAAGATGTTTTGATCTTGTGCTTCTAGAAACAGGTTCAGTACTTTATCAGCTTTCTTGATATTCCTGATGATTCATGCTGTTGAAGAGTAGAAATTCTACATCATCATCTAAGGGTGTGTTTGGCTTACTTCTAATAGAAGTGAAGAAAAAAATTAAGAAGTAACTTCAAAATTGAAGTAGAAAAAGAGAGTTCTTATTGTGTTCTAATAGTCTCTTATTTTGTCATGCTGAGATGTCTACCATCTGTAGAGTGGCAACTTGTGATCTAGGCTCCTCCCGTTCGGTTGCCTCTGATTGTAAACCCATTTCCTCCTGCATCATTTTTTCCATTTCATCGTCAAGCTCCTCATCCTTGTCTTTTTCAGAGTAGAAATTATGTGTCAATATCTTCGTTGGTTCAACTTCCTGTCTCATCGATCAAGCTCCTCATCCTTATCTTTTTAAATTTTGGCATCATCTCCTCGATCTTTTCCTCCTCCAGCCTTTCTATGACCTTCTCCATTGTGGGTTGCACTTTCTCCATAGCCAGCGTTTTTTGGATCACCGCATTCGTTCTTTGATCGTCTATCCCCATCACTTGCCTAATTGAGTTATTACTGTCATCAAGCACAAATATGTGAAACTTCAGCCCTTCCTTAATTATGAGGTTCATTATATGGTATTCAAACCTACCATTTCAAAACAAAAACAGCAAATTAAATCTTGTTAGTCTGTATAACAATAATACTTTTATACACTTTAAATTGTTACCTCACGTGTATGTGGCTTCCTCGAAGTAACAAAATATCAGTGTTATTTTTCTTTATTGTTCTCACTCAATTGATTGCATCATTTTTGGTGCTTATATTATCAACTGTAATGCACATTGTTTTTTATACCCTCGTAGTTAATGACTTCCACTAGTTGATCACCATTTGTGTTCCCACTATGATCCTATATAATACAGAAGCTAATGATCCGCTTCTGCATTAAAAATGTTGATCTACTAATGCACCATGATGCACATATAATTAATTTGGAGTGAGATCCGTGTATCTGCACAAATAATTATAATATATACAAAATTAAGCCAATATATATTTAAATATTATATAAGCGAATATGATATGATTATAAGATGTTTTACCTATAGTGAGCGAAATGTGATCATCTTACTTATAGAAGGATTTCAGCTTCCTCTTATACGCAACATAACTTCTCATTGTTGCTCGAGCTACGATTACCCAAGATGACACATGAAAACTGGGATTTGTCTTTGCAATCATGGTTGGGTGTTCGACGATATTGATGGTAGCTCACTGCATATGATCCACTTCACGAGGCTCTTTTGCCACTTCTCTTAACTATATTTTGAAAATGTCAACACTTGATTACCTTTAACTTTTTCCTCCAAGTAACATTTAGTCTTTTTTTGTAAACCCAGGCGTTTATCCATGTGATGCAATAACGTGGAAGTACATTTTTTTTTCCTCCTTTTATATGGGTACTTTTGAGGGTAATACCAACATTGTGCCTCCTGAATGAGCATTGATTACTAGTCTTTTGACTTTTTTTGGGTGGTTGCGACTCATTCTCAGGAGATTCAATATGGGTATGGTAGCAGCAGTAGCAAGGTTCGTAATAGACCGATCTCTGTGGGAAGGTCCGATTGAACATCCTTGTTTCCAAATCACGACTGCAGTTGATAATTTTTCTATTGATTGGAGCATCCATTTGAAAAAAAATTCTCTATGCAAATAATAAGTAACAAAAACAGTTAGTTTTAAACAACTATAATTGTTTAGTATTTTTATGGAAAAATGAGATCAATTTCATCTATTCTTTGAGAGTTAATAATAAAAATTGTACATAAAATGCAGTTTCTATCACTATCAAAATAATTTAAAAAATGTAAATACTTAAATATTCATTCCGATAATTAAAAACACAAATGCGAAAATGAAATGAAAAATCCATGAAAAGTCTTATTCTATTTTTTTTTTTTGTTAATATCTTAATTTATTGCTTTGAAGGGGGCATCTATACTAAAACACATATAATGCAAAAGATAAGCTTTTATGCGCTAGAAAATTTATGAGATGCAATAGAACCTTCATTTATTTCTTCTCTTAATCCTTTTTCATCTCAAAAATCAAATAATAGAAGAAATAAAAAATAAAGAATAAAGCTCAGAAGTCTCTTGCTGTGACATAGAGAGAGAGGCTAGTCTTTGAGATATTAGAGACTTAATAGTCAATATACCGAGTGAACTTCATTTGGATCTATTCATTGATGCAGTTGTATTCTTACATATCTAAATATAAGACCTCTTTACTTTCTTCAATTCTTTTTTTTCACTTGTAAGTCCCTTTTTAACTTAAATTTTACTTTTTTCCCCAATGTTTGAAGATGATTTATATTGAAATTTCTTTTTAAATTTTTTATCGTTACAATGTTAATCACTTTTCCTCAATGAAATACGTTCAGAGTAATATAGAATAAATTACAAGGAATGATCATCGAATACAAATTCATCGATTCAAATTCAAAATCTCTAAATTAAACCCATATTCAAATCTCCTATTCAAATCATGAAGCTTCACTTAGTGATTCAATTGTTATTGTTGACTTTGTTGCTTGCCATTGTCATCACCTTTGCATTCGTGGTCACTGTTACTTGCATTGCTTGACATTGCCGACAATGCCGGATTAGAAATAAAGTGAGAAGAGAGCTTATTTTGGGACGAAGAAAAGCTCATGGGAGGAGAAAGGTCTTTTATTTGTTTCATTCTTTGACTGCTCTTGAGTCCCTTTGAATTCCACTTAAATTTTTATTTAATTTCCAATAAAAATTAAACATGGTCGGTCAGAGTCTGAATTCGCTGACTCTGACATAGTCTAACCAATGAAGCGATTACACGTACAACTCCGATCGAACTCCGACAACCCGTCTCGTCCAAACTTCGATCGATTACAATCAGAGTCCATCGAAGCGGTGAGGATTGGGTTCTGGTGTTCATCCTTAGAAATAAGTAAGAGACTTTTCTCCTTCCATGAGCTATTCTTTGTCACAAAATAGAATATCTCGTTTTATTTCTAGTGTTGTATTATCAAGAATGTCAAACAACGCAGACAACAGTTGTCACTAACGCAAAGGCGACGAAGATGGTAACGACAAGCAGTAAAGGTGATGACAACAATTGAATCTCCAAGTAAATATAGCTTCATGATTTCACAGGGGATCTGAATAAGGAATTGAATTTAGGGATTTTGAATTTGAATCCATAAATTTGTATTCGTTGATCATCCCTAGTAATTTATTCTTTATTACTTTGAATGTATTCATTGAAGAGAGCTGAGGAAAAAGATTGTAATGATAAAAATATTAGAAAATTTTTTCCACATAAATCATCTCTATAACGTTGAAAAGTAAAACTTAAGTTAAAAAAAGGGACTTACAGATGAGAAAAAAGAATGAATTGAAGGGAGTAGAGAGGTCCTAGATTTAGAGATGTTAGAATACTGCTATATGAATAAATGGATCCAAATAAAGTCTACTCGGTGTATTGATTATTAAGTCTCTAATATCGCAAAGACTATGCTCTCTCTTACAACTTGTGGCTTCTGAGCTTTATTCTTTATTTTTTTTTATTTCTTTTATTATTTTGTTTTTTGAGAGGAAGAGTAATAAGAGAAGGAATAAATGAAGGTTATATTGTATTTTCTAGCACAAAAAATTTCATCTTTTGCATTATATGTTTTTTAGTATATAGATGCCCCTTCAAAAAAAATAAATTAAGATATTAACAGAAAAAATAAATTAAGAGTTTTGGTGGATTTTTTATTTCATCCTCGCATTTGTGTTTTTAATTATCGGAATGAAGATTTAAGAATTTTGTTTTTATAATTCTTGATAGTGATAGAAATTGCATATTATATATAACTTTTATTATTAACTCTAAAAGGATAGATGAAATTGCTCAATTTTTTTAATAAAAATATTAAACAATTACAATTGCTTAGAACTCATTCTTTTTGTTATTTATTATTTGCTTAGAGAATTTTGCCAAATGGATGCCCCAATCAATAAAGAGAGTATCAAAATCCAATTGTGATTTGGAAACCGAGGATTCAATCAAACCTTCTTACAGAGATCGGTTTCAGTATGAACCATATTATTATTGCTACCTCTACCCATGTTAAATCTTTTGATAACGACTTGCAACCACCCGAAAAAGTCAAAAGATCATAATCAGGGCAGCCGCAAGCACTTGGCGGCATGGAATTGCTTTGAGATAGTCAACTTATCGAAATTAGGACAGCTAGTCGATCGGGAGGCATAATGTCAGTATTGCTTCCAAAAGTACTCATATAAAGGGAATAAGAAAACTAGTACTTCCTTATTGGATCGCATGGATACATGCTTGGATTAAATGAAAAACCAAACAAACTTTACTTGGGGTAAATGTTGGGGATAATAGTCGAAAGGAAGTGACACAAAAGCTTAGTAAAGTGGATCATATGCAGTGAGCAACTTTTCAATATCGTCGAACACCCAACCTTTTGTGTGATGATTGCAAAAACAAATCCTAATCTTCATTTGCCATGTCGAGTGACTGCAGCTCGAGTGACAATGAGGGGTTATGCCAAGTATAAGAAGAAGTTATAATTCTTCTTAAAGTATGATGGTCGCATTTTGCTCACCACAGGTAAGACATCTTACTGTCAATCCATTCGCTTATAATATATATATATATATATATATATATATATATATATATATATATATATATATATATATATATATATATATATAGGCTTAATTTTGTGTATATTACAATTATTTTTATAGATATGTGAACCTCATTTCAAAATATCAACTACATGTGCATCACGGTGCATTAGATACATCAACATTTTTTAATGCAAAAGCGGATCATTAGTTTCTCTATTATTTAGGATCATAGTGGAGGTCATTAACCATTGAGGTATAAAAAAAAATTAATGTGCATTTCAACTGATAATGTAAGCACCAACAATGGTGCGATTAATTGAGTGAAAACAGTGAATAAAAATAACATTGATATGTTGCTACTTTATGGGAGCTACATGCACGCGAAATAACAATTTAAAGGTATAAAAGTATTATTGTTATGCAGACTCACAATAAGATTTAATTTGTTGTTTTCCTTTCGAAATGGTAGGTTTGCATTTCATATAATGAATCACATAATTAAAGAAAGATTGAAGTCTCAAATCCATTCTATCGATCTCATCCAGAACACGGTAAAGTATGTGAGATCTTTCCTGAAGAGGAAACAAGCATTTATGTTGGCATGTGGTGTTGTGGGCATGAAATTAGATAGAAAGATGTGGTTGGATAATAACACTCGATGAAATTTCACCTACTTGATGCTTACCAAGGTCATTCCATATAAAGAAGCTTTGATGTCCTTTAAAGCGATTCCAACTTTCATTTTACATCGGAGGCGGAAATCACATCTTCATTGGTGCCGATTGGGAAGTTCCTTTTGCTTGTATCAAGGTCCTTAGTGCATATTGGGATGGAACCAAAGAGTTATCACCTATTATTCAACTGTGCAATCATATGTTTCATGGATATACTTATTAGATGATGTTATGACTCGTTATGAGGACAATTGGGATGACATTAAGCTTGGTGGGATCATGACCATAATGAGGAGGAAGAAAGAAGAAAATTGGGGTTCAAGTGACAAAATTAATCCTTTTTCTTCCACTTGCCTTTGATCCTAGTGTGAAGTTGCAGGAAATGGAGGATGTTTGCACCCCCTTATATGGGCCTGAAATTGCTAGAAGTGTAATAGCACGTAGCCACGTACATTTGTGCTGTCAGGATTGGCCAAAAACAACACATGAGAAAATTCTGTTAATATTCCAAACCCTACTGGAATTAAATGTGTGACAAAGAATTGCTGGAGCAAAAAAATTGAGAGGTGGCAATTTTGAAGCATATACCAAGAAGTTGACCGATATTGTGCAATTTTTTTTATCGTGAAAGGCTTTGTCCGTAAAAAAAACTTCAACCTCCTCCAATATTGGCACATTAATGCACCACAATACCCATTGCTATCTCGCATTGCTCGAGATGTTTTTGCCCTCCTAGCATCCATCGTCGCCTCTGAGTTAATATTTAGCAGTGCATGTCGATTTATAAGTTAGTATCAAACAAGACTTGGAATATAGACCGTAGAAGCACTAATTTGTGCTCAAAATTAGCTGAATCCCACTAAGATTGACTTGTTCAGAGCAATGGAGAACATTTAGGACTTGGAGGTAGATGAGGGTAAAATCTGAAATATTTTCTTCTTAAATATTAATATTACTTTGCCATATGTGAAGATTTTAATTATATGCTTTCAATTCAAAACCCAACAGAGTTGGCTGGAATCTCCGAACCGGGAGGTGCAACATCATCAAAGTTGGATCGTGATAATTTTTCAGATTTAAATGGAGTATAGATGAGTATAGAACCTTCTCATGCCATTTGATGTTGTGTCACTACAATACACGTACACAAAACGGTGACATGGACAAGATGTATTGACACGAGGGTTGAGAAATACGTAGGATGTGCGTGTCCAACATGCGTGTTAGAGAAGGACATGGCTTCATGATAGAATGATTCCAATCTACCAGTTTAAGAATGAAGCACATGTCCGTGTTAAGAAGAAAAAACAATACATCCATAATATAAGCTAAACATAGAATAACTTACTTTGAAATCTTTGCATTGGGCTAAGCTGCCTTTATTTGAACACCAATCAGAATCAACTGATAGGCTTCTGAGGTCAACAACAAAAGTCTCCTGCGCATAAACACAACTAATAAAGCTTTCCCACTGCATATGTTAACTACTGACATGCACAGTCATTATTTAAATTCTTATGAAAATAAGAACTGAGAAAGCAAACTAGCCTAGAGATGCACATGTAACTCTGTCCTAATGTTCGATCCTCTCCCTTTTAATGGATAGCTATGCATGGCTCAATATCAGTTTAATAAGGAAGCACATCTGCAATTAAGAAAATTACACAAGACATCAGTTTAAGAAAAATGGAACTAGCCTAGAGATGCACCTGTGCTTCTATCAGTTTAAGAATGAAGCACTTCTATAATCAAGAAAAATAGATAGGACACGCTGACACGGACGTGTGCTTCATTCTTAAACTGAACTAAATCTTCTATGTCGAAAAACAAGGAAAAAGAAAAAAGGGGCCAACCATCAACAACCTATTGCCTTTGCATTTCTTTTTTTGTTTTTCTCTCCTAGAGGCTTTAGTGTCTGCAATTTTAAAATAGCCTTCAATTTTTCCATTTCTTAACTTCGGCGCATGGTTCATGTTCTGACTACTATAAATTTATAACTATTGAATGAGACTGAATGAAATATTTTGGTCACTGCTGCATTTAGTGGGGAGGTGTTGGAGGATATGTGGATGTAGTTTCATCGTTATATAGGTTGCAATGGACAACTGGTTTTCGTAGAAAACCACATACATGAAGTTTAGTTTGAACTCTCGGTTTTGAAACTATCGTGCGTGTAGGCAATTTGGAGATCTGTGTGAATGACTTCGCAACTTGTTTCTTGTAGGTTTGATGCAGAAATACAATGAAGTTATAGTATTGAAAGCCTTCAGCATTACCTCTAAGATATATACTTGAGTACTGATGCTTCCAGCACAATGAAGTGATGAAGCTAGTGCATAGTTTCCTGTCTCTCCAGAGCATCCATTTTTTGGTCCCCTTGCCATTTTGGTTGACTTGCTTATGAATGTTGATCTTCTCGGTTAAAGTACTGATGTAGAGAGCTTTTTTGTTGCAGAGAGCTCCTCAGATATAAACTATGTAGTGGATTGAAAGAAGCTAGTATTAAAATTTTTGAAGAAACTATTTTACGTAAATGGAGATTGACATTGGTCAAAATATTGTATGTTCTGAATAATGTTCATTCTGTATCTAGATCCCGGTAACTTTTTACTGAAAAGCATGTTTTTTTGCAATGTTTTCAGCATTGTTGGAATTATGTTCATGTCTCTCATGACAAATTTATTTCTGAGTTAAAGTATTGTTGTTGAGTTCTGGGAAATTCTAAATGCACACCACTTTCCTCTTAGTGAGCACCACGGAATGGAATAAGTTCCAAAATTTTTTAAGCTTGCCTTTTTTTTTTGGGAACAAAAAGGGCTTGGCTCTTTAGTGAGGAGCATCATCCTTCTTTAATTCAATTTCTAATCTAAACAGTCATGCGACGGCGATTTTGTGCCAATTGGAACCAGGAAGGCGATTTTGTGCCAATTGGAACCAGGAAGGGGAATTGGGAAAGAGGAAAAATAGGGAGTGATGTTCACTAAGAAAAGCGGTTAGAGAAGATAAGGGTAATTTGGGAAAATAGGTGGTGTTCACTAAGAGAAAACTACTAACTTTATAAGTTATGTGGTGCTCACTAGGAAGCTGGGCTCACTAAAAGGAGGGTGGTGCGCATTTAGAATTTCCCTTGAGTTCTGGGTATAGTGTCTGAAAGTATAAATACATTCTTGGATATGTTAAGTTTCACATAGATGATTTAAGCAGGTCTTAAAAATTTCAACTGCTTGCGTGTGCTCACAAATTTCAAACCCTTGCATATATCCACAAATTTCTTATTTTTGACAGTTTCAATTTCGTGGCAGCTTCAATTTTGTGAACTTCATTAATAATTCCAAGTATCTGTGTTTTAGTTTTCTATGTTATTATTAATCTAAAATTATATCTTTAGAAAGACAACCATGTTGATTTGTTTCATTTCCATTAATCTCAAAATTATTTTTAAAAAAAAATCTATATAATGGTTCTATACAAAATATGATAGTTAGCCTTCATTTTCACTAATCAGTAATCACATAGTAATCACATGGTGACCTTCAAAAAACATACTACCCTTCCTTCCTCCAGATATAAGTAGAGATGATAATAGATGCGTTAACACGTCAATTTTTGATTCATTCTATATAAAATTTTGAATTAGAAAAATAAATTTTTTATTTTAAATTTAAAAATGTATATAAACTGGACCAAAAATTGACCCATGAATGCGTCCATTACTATTCCTAGCTCTAAAGGGGCCACCCCACCATCAATCTCCAACTTCAGTCCAAAGAGGTCACTCTGACATCAATCTCCGAGTGGCTGTTTCTAGTAAAAAGAATCCACTTTTTCTACCCTCATAGTGTTCTTGATGTCAAAGGAGGAAGAGGGGTGTGTCGAACTCCATCCGACTTTGGAAAGATCCGATCGTATGTCAACAAAACAGGGTTTGTCAGATTTAGGATGACCAAAATGGTCGGAGCATCTTTTCTTTCATCTTGACAGATTTGATTGGGTCTCTCCGATTTCCGACTACTTCGACCGAAAGTTCATTCTGTTTCATTTTTCATCCACTCTTGTGTCCTTTGATTTCGACTTAGTTCTTTTCAAAAAAATATTAAACATAGTCCGGCCAATGCCAAGCGATGATGCAATTACACATACAACTATATGAACTCTCTGAACTCTGACCAATTATGATTGGAGTTGATCGAAGTAGTCGGATCGGATTCTGGTGTTCATCTCTAGATAGTGTACTTCATCTACATGTTTAAAGTATTTGAAAGTGTGTCGGAGATGGGAAAATGGGTGTCGTGTCCAACCATGGCACATCAATCTTTCGATTAAGGGAAGTCTCCTACATATTATAACAGAAAGGTCTTCCCTTCATCTTTTATTACTTTCCTTCTCTTTCAGTATCATTTTTTCTTAATTTTTTTTAAATTTTTGCTCCAACTAAAATATAGAAGTATTGTTGTGCACCTAAAATACTGCAACATAGAAGGGATGGTAATGGATACGGCCATGGGCTAAATTTTGGTCATTCCTATACAAAATTTTAAATTTAAAAAAAAATAAAAAAATTATTTTTAATTCAAAATTTTGTGTAAGCCGGATAAAATTTGGACCGTGGATTCATATATTACCATCCATGTTACATAGCATATAAAAAGGCCAAACAATGGTGATGAACAACTGCATAACGGACTTTCTGGACAGTTAGAAAAGTAAACTAGTTTTAGTCAACAATGAGATAGTGCAACCAATATAAGCTAGATTAAGTTTATCATACAAGGAGACAAAATATTGCATACAAAAGGACAAAGACGTAAAAAATAAAAAAAATAAAATTATTCCACAAGATCAAGGTTCTAAAATATCTGATGATCAACGGTTTTCATCATATCAAATAGTAGAATATTAGACGATATATCAGGGATATAAACTAAAATCAAGCTTTCGTATCGTATTTGTAGACCCTCCAAAACGATATATCAAGCGACATATTGCTCCTCTTGGCCAATGTTTAGAAAAAAGCACAAAATAACAATGAAAAGAGGAAAGGCTCACGTTTGCTATGTATCACTATCATCTTGTAGTGGGCAAAGTGAGAAGCAACTCAAGTGTGGTAAAAGAATAGCTAGGCAAGACAAGTTAAGAGTGAGAGATCGAATTGTAGTTATCTTAAGGTGTGGAATCACCTTAATAGCCAAATTTTGTAGTATCTAGCTGAAAGAAAAGCTGAAATAATTTGAGTTCCAACTTGGTCTGGATCTCAACTGTATCTCTCCCTAATGTCAACAATAAGGACCTGCATATCGCCAAATATCATATCAGAATTTGAGATTCTCAATACAATATAAAACCATATAATATTGGTGTATACTGCTGTTATGATACATCCCTTATTGCCAACCGGTACCATAAACCAACGGCAAATACCCATACTAATTCTGACATTCTATCCTTACTTGTTACTTTTGTTGTATAAAAAGCTGTTGTCATAGTTCCACCAGAATTAGGAATTGTAATGGACGCGTTCACATGCTAATTTTTAATCCTTCTTATACAAAATTTTAAATTAGAAAAATGAAATTTTCATTTTTAATTTAAAATTTTGCATAGGACGGATAAAAAATTGAACTATAAATGTGTCCATTACCATTCCTAACCAGAATGAATCTTTTAGAAATAGTATTTATCTGGTTTATGTTCATATGTAGCATATCTTTAATGACATATATTGTAGAAGTATATAATTATTGAGTAAAACAAGTTTGATTGACTTTTATATATTACCTCTGTCACCTTGAGAGAAGATCAAACATAAGGAGCAAGGTTTAGATATTCACCCAATTGCACATTATCATATTGGATTTTGAGGCATCTGAGATACGATATAACATATAATATCAGTCGATATATCTAATATTATCGATATCACATACCAGATATTTGCATATTTTGATCTCATTAGTGATTGATAGATATCTATGTCTATTTGAATATTTTAAATCTTTTTTAAATCTTGGTAAGAAGTATAAAAAGGTCAGTAGAATCATCAGTTTCAAGGATAGATAGAAAGAAAGAAGTTGTTCACCATTAGTTTCAAGTACATAAATATAGAAAAAAGTTGTTTACAAAGTTAAAGATTAGAATTGCTTATCTTAAACAAAAGTTAAAGATTAGGGGTATTTACTGGTTTATCCCTCAAATCTTTATATATTATGATTTTGCCCCCCAAATCTTCATATTTAGGATTTCGCCCCCCAAATCTCATAAGTTACAACAATTTAGTCCCGCTCTCTAACACAGTTAAATATTTGACTATTTTACCCTTATTTTCCTCTTCTATTTTCCTCCTCTCTTCTTCTTCTCTCTTCCTCCTCTCTTCTCCTTTTCTTCATTATTTCTCCTCTCTTCCTCCTCTCTTCCTCCTCTCTTCTCATCTCTTCCCTAACACAGTTAAATACTGAAAGAAGAGAGGAGAAAGAAGAGAGGAGAAATAATGAAGAAAATGAGAAGAGAGGAGGAAGAGAGAAAGAAGAGAGGAGGAAAATAGAAGAGGAAAAGAGGCGTAAAATGGTCAAATATTTAACTGTGTTAGAGAGGGGGACTAAATTGTTGTAACTTATGAGATTTGGGGGGCAAAATCCTAAATATGAAAATTTTGGGGGCAAAATCATAATATATAAAGATTCGAGGGACAAACCAGTAAATACCCCTAAAGATTAATAAGTTGGACTTAATTGTCAAGGAGAAGGGGGACGTTAGACTTAATCATAGTCTGCTTTTGGTTTCATTCATTTTTAACCATTGTACTTTTATTAATCAAAACCATTTTGATGAAATAACAAATAAATATATAATTACTTAGATCATAGTTAATCATATATTAATTATTTTATTAGACAAACACAAAACTAAAAGTCATACAAAATATTATTAGACCTAGAATAAACCAGTTCAGAAACTACTAATGCTATCCAACGTTTTTAATCCTACGAACCAAAATGGCCTAGGTCACAATAAATACCAATTTTTAATCAAAAGTCAGAAAAAAAAAAGCACCTAGTTTCATTAGTATAGAAACTAAGATTTTGAAATACCTGGAGAAAGAACGGATCTGGATGAGCATCTAAAGAGTAATTTTAATCACGAATTCAGTTGATGGGAGGTTAAGATTCATTTATAGTGTAAAAGTAGATATTAATGTAAATCATGAGGATAGGATGACTAGGGATATGAATTGGCAGGTCCACGGGTTAAATTTTAACCGGTCCCATTCAATATTTTTTAAATTAGAAAAATAAAAATTTTATTTTTAATTCAAAACTTTGAATAAAGCAAGTTAAAAATTGGCCTCGTATATATGTATCCATTATCATCCCTAAGATGAGTGTTAGTTTATGAAATATTTTTTTGTTGTAGCCATGGAGTAGAGGTGGCAGATTAACATAATTCACACCAATTCATCAGCAATACAAGTGATACTAGACAAGAGTTTTTTAATTCAAAATTTTGAATTAAGCAAGTTAAAAATTGGCCTCGTATATGTATCCATTATCATCCCTAAGATAAGTGTTAGTTTATGAAATATTTTTTTGTTGTAGCCATGGAGGAGAGGTGGCAGATTAACATAATTCACACCAATTCATCAGCAATACAAGTGATACTAGACAAGAGTTATCAAGGTACGTATAAAACCCTTCTCTCAACAAAAAAGAAGAAAAAAAAAAGGGTCGTATAAAACCGAATTCAGAAAGTATTCCTATGCAATCCACCGGAAATTGAGACAAATCCAATTTTATTAACTTATGGACATCATTACAGAGGGATAGTAATAGACGCGTATATAAGTTAATTTTTAATCTGTTTTATATAAAATTTTAAAATTAAAAATAAAAATTTTATTTTTCTAATTCAAAACTTTGGATTGGATTGGAAAGGCTAAAAATTAGCCCAAGAACGTGTCCATTACCATTCCCAGGACATGTTTCTACTGAATTCCTTATGATAACTCCTCTATCTTACGGCACAATGCAGCTAATACATTTTCATAATCTAAAGTTTCTAAATAATTTATTGAAAGAGTAACATAAAAACTAACGTGCATGCATATTTAATATAGTACAGGTAGAAATGGAAGCCTCTCCACACCAGTGACATTAAATGATTAAAAACAAACTGAACAACATTTCTAGGCATTCATCTTATTCAGTAAAATTTGTTTGATAAAAATAAAATGACCAAATGATTGATTCCAATATCCAAACAAACTCATGTCATCAGAACGAGACTAAGAAATATTTGCAGAATTTGCCTTCATACGAGCTTTCCCATTTCAGCATGTTGATAGTATAGACTAGGCACGAACCAGACAGCCTTGCACGGTTGCTCCGGAGAAATGTGCACAGACACCGGGACATGTTCAAGCTGACAACAACACTGTTTCTCCGGTGCTCACGTGGGATGGTAATGGACGTGTCCACGGACCAAATTTTGCTCTGTTCTACACAAAAATTTGAATTAAAAATAAAAATTTTATTTTTCTACTTCAAAATTTTGTATTGTGAAGATTAGAATTTGGTTCGTGAACGGGTCTATTACCATCTCTTTGTCACACCATTATGATCTTCCTTCACATCAACACTTCAAGTTATAATAATCTCTCTTACTTTTGATGCAATTCCCTCTGTCTGAATCTCCACAGAGCCCTACAAATTTAACCCGTAATCACTTGCAGCAGCACGACCAAATGAACTGAACAATTATGAGTTATAATAATTCATCCTATTTTTTTTTTTTTGATGGGTCCCTTGCAGGCAGCTACAATCCAAAGAAAATATTTTGACCACCTACAAACTTAATAGACGGCTGAGATTGCACTTTTAATGGTTCAAAACATTTCCAAAGCATACCAAAATCCAGCCTGATGCTAATAAACCAGGATGTAAACGACACATATTACAACCATAAATACAACATGATCTAAATAAACCAGCATATAGTATTGGGGGTGTGTAACTTAACACCCATAAATTTAAAACTCTCAAAAAAACCCCTGGATTGTTAACACTGCTAGTGAGGGTTAGTTATTTTTACTCTCTTTTTTTACTAAAGTGCACTCATGTCCCTTTAACCAGCTCTCTCTCTCTCTCTCTCTCTCTCTCTCTCTCTCTCTCTCCCCCCTCTCTCTCTCTCCCTCTCTATCTATCTCTCTCAGTCACTCACGCTCCCTCTCTATCCCTCTCTCTCAGTCATTCTCTCTATCTCTCTCTCTATTTCCCTCTTCTCCTTCAACCTAATAACACAAATAACTTTAAGGTTTGAGTATGAAACTCTATTTTTTAGGGTTTTTTTGTTTGATTTTCTTTACTTATATTACTTTTTGATTGTACAATATTTTTGTCCTCTAATTTCAGATTTGATCAATTTCAAATTTGATCGAGGATGACGTCAAGTTCATCATCTTCTTCGGCATCGCAAAAAGATAGGAAGATTGTGGAAGCAATGTTGGCTCGACCACTTGAAATGGAGATTCCAAAGTGCAAATGTGGTGTCAAGATGAAAGTGAAGATCTCATAAACAGTGAAGAATTCTTGCCGACGTTTTGGATCATGTCCGTTCTGAACGTGTAATGATTGGATATGGGTCGACAAGGAAGGAGCACCTCCGTATGCAAAAGAGGCTCTGAATATACTCGTAGATATGTATGGAGGAGGTAATTTTGAGAGAAGCCGAAAGTTAGAGACTTCGAATAAAACGATTCACGAGAGAAACTTGTTGATTGGTATTTTGGTTGGGTTTTCTTTATCGTGTTGTCTTGTGTTACTAGCGAAATGAACCTATTGTTGTGTGAGTGAAACAAAATTTGAGTAATATGTATGTTTAAATAATGTTAGAACAAGTATTCTCCTTTGGTTAAAAAGTATGCAAATGTTTGTCAATACCGATGATATGTTTACTATACAGATAAACTTTCAGATAACAAACTAATACATAGCAGAGCAGTAGTAGCTGAGCAGCAGTACTCATAGCAATTTTTTCATCGCCACTCCTCTTAGCTATAAGCTGCTGTGTTGATATACAATTGCAGTGCAAACTGCTGCTGCAGCTGCTAGCAGCAGCAACAGTAAACACAACTGCTGCTGCAGCATTAGTTTACACTGCATTTGTATATCAACACAATATCCTCTTAGTTGCACTGCATGGTGCACATAATATCATGTATCTATCAACAATAAATTATCAACACAAGATGCTCAAAGATAGGTATTTTTGACCGTGCATTTGTATATCAATACAAGATCTTCAAAGACAAGTATTCCTTTTATTAACCGTGCTTTACATCTCATATACATAATAACAACCAAATTCCAAAAGTCCACTACAAAAGTTTACTATGACAACACATGACCTAATGTTGATTGCATCTGCGTCGGCTTTATTAATATGTCAACATGCAATGAAAATCATAATGTTAGAAACGTAAAATAATGAAAAAATCTGAATGAAAAATCATGTGTTTCATTGTTGCCATCTCCTCCTATTGCGCTCAACAAGATTCCCCCACTATCATGCCTTATATGACAGCCATCAAGGCTTATTATTGGCCTACATCCAGACTTGAAGCCATCTATATAAGCTTTCAAGCACACAAATAACATTAAAAACTGGAGCGCACTACCCTCATAAGGCCTATCAACCATCAACTTCACAACACTACCAGAGTTAGAAGATTTTATAATGTTACAGTACTGCCTAATAACCAAGTACTGCTTCCCCATCTCGCCATGGATCATTTCATTAGCTTTTTGTTTAGTTATGTAAGCTTGACTCTTTCTAATAGTAATCCCAGTGTCCCTTCTAATGAGATTAACTAATTGTGTCCATGTAATTTCGGGGTTTTCTCTAATCACATCTAAGTATTTTCTTGCAAAAAATGTTGAGGTTGCATTTCTATTGGCCTTAGCAGACGTACATGTGTGTCTATCATTGTACGTCTTTATTTGAAAAACAGTTTGATCTCGATCCCAAGAGGCGTGGACCCTCCACTTGCATGTATCATCTACGCATACCACAGTAATTCTTGTCCTCCCATTTTTTACATACTTATATGCATACCCTTTATTAAGAGAATCGTACCTAAGGGCCTCGCGAAGCTCAACCGGACTGGCAAATTCCAAACCAGCACATAGTTGGGGGTGGTGCATGTTACTCTCACCATCAAATTCTGGATAGCGATCACGCTTCTGTGTATGATGTTCATCATTAAATGAATCAGATGCGCTCCTTAATTGGTGGCTATCAGTGGCCTCTGAATCATTATAACTTTTTTCAGTACCAGAATTATTGCCTGCATCTGAAACACAAAGAAATTTTTTTTTCAAGTTTAATATGCATATAAAGTTACAACTAAATTTAAGGAAATGTTAGAGTAGAGGAAAATTATCTGTAGTCATATTTTCAACACCTATGTCACTCTTGTATTCTTCAATATCTGTCATTTTTTTTTTCACCTGAGTTCCCAAATAAACTAACAAAATTGTCGCTCTCTAAGGTGTCACATGTATTCATGTTATTGTCCTCCTCTTCAAACCACTCACCTTCTGATATACTATCCTCAGTATCATTATTAACATCTTTGTTAGCTTCGTTATTATGAGCGTCCGCTACAACTGCCTCATCAACTAAATGCTCCACATATACGTGGACATCTCTAGAAGGTCGTTGCACCATAATAAGTTTCAAAACATCACTATCATTGTTGAGGACTTTCCATTGGTTTAGGACTTTATAATGCAATAAAAACCCGCCCCCATATTGCAATCTTCTAACAATAGCCTCCAAATCAAACCATTCAAAGAAATCTTCATCAATATTCTCAAGTACATCCACTGTACCCCCTTGATACTCTATCGTGCCACTATTTGCCCCCATGGTGAACATGTAGGTCAAATACAGTACTTGCCATAACTCTACTGCACATAACATAACAATTAAATATTAAAATAAATAGACAATTAAAATATAAAATAACAATTATAAATTAATTAATCAAATTAAGACTAAGTTTCAACACTAATATAAAATTTTGTTCAGATTTTTCTATGCAAAAATATGTTATTTGCTGCATTATTTAAACAAAAACCTAAGATTCTACATGGGAGAGTCAACAAAAAAAATCTCATTCCAACCCAACTTGTGGGACCTTGACGTTTATCAGCACGTTTAAAATTCCCACACGTGCCCACCACTCAACAAATGTCATAAATTCCCCTCAACGTTTAACACAACACAGTTGATGGTCCCCTCCACCATGCCAGTTGGTCCAAAAAAAAAATCCAGAAATTCAACAACGACAGTAAACATGTCATGACAAAAAAAATTGTCGGCAATAATCTATAAAGGTCACTGCGTCAATATAAATATTTACCGGTACACAAATTTGAGAGCGAATCTTGGCCTGGGCTTGCTTCGCTGCCCTGTGCCCCAAATTTTTGCTTCGTTGGTGTTTCAAAACTTGGTCTGGGCTTTTCCCCTCAACGTTTTGGTGCATTATTGAGGGCTTTTGCTTCGCTGCCCTTTTCCCCTCAATTTGACAAAATAAATTCCCTTCACCTTCACTACAGCCCTGAGAGAGAGAGAGAGAGAGAGAGAGAGAGAGAGAGAGAGAGAAAAGAGGGGGGAGGGTAGTGGAGCGGAATCGACCCGCCGCGCAATGACCTAGAGTCGTCCTTTGGCCTTCGTTGCCCTTCGCAGCCCTTTGCCGCCCTTCGCTGCCTCTCTGCCGGCGAGAGAGAGAGGGGGGAGGGAGGAGGGTGAGAGAGAGAGAGCGCTGCCTCTCTGCCAGTGAGAGAGAGAGAGAGGGGGGGAGGGAGGCGGGTGAGAGAGAGAGAGAGAAGGAGAGAGACGGAGGGGGGGATGGATCGGGACTTCTAGGGAGGAGGGAATTTTAGGAGGAGGGGGGAATTGGAGCGGGATAAAGATGAAGATGAAGATAGGGAGTGCCCTATGCCCTAACTTTGGTTCGCTGCTTCTGATCTTATTTGGGGGTATTTTTGACTATTTATAACATATGCACATTACGTGCCCTGCAAATTCACATTCAGTTAACGCCGTTAGAATGCCCAGGGGATCTTTTGAGAGTTTCAAATTTCAGGGGTGTTAAGTTACACACTCCCAATACTATATGGGGTCTGATTGTAATTAACCCTAATAACTCAATATAGTAAACCGACGTCAAGCTCCAAAGAAACAACTGCTATAGCATGAGATTACTCAAGATGAAATCCATAGCATTTTGACCAACCTGAGCAACTTACGCGCTAGCAGAAATACCATTAATTGGATACACATATAGACTCCTTCTAGCATAAGAACCTGCAATAAAGTTGGAAAAGTAAATAATAGCAAGAAGGCCATTAACATATTTATCTTTATGATTAAAAATTATATACCCTAATAACTCAATATAGTAAACCCACGTCAAGCTCCAAAGAAACAACTGCTATAGCATGAGATTACTCAAGATGAAATCCATAGCATTTTGACCAACCTGAGCAACTTACGCACTAGCAGAAATACCATTAATTGGATACACATATAGACTCCTTCTAGCATAAGAACCTGCAATAAAGTTGGAAAAGTAAATAATAGCAAGAAGGCCATTAACATATTTATCTTTATGATTAAAAATTATATTATATGCCTCAGTACAAAAGAGTTTCGATTTTAATCTTGTATACAGAATATAAAGTAATATTTTCTTCAAAATTTTCATTTTTTGATAAGATTATGTAAAGCTCGAATTGAAAAGACAAAAAACATAGTATCAACATTTTGAAGGTTGGAAAAAAGGGTTCCATTTAGTGTCCCAATCATGGCATATAGGTAGATGGTTTTAAAATACTTTCAAAAAATAGCCGTGCCGGTCTTACTGCATAATTAGATGTCCAAGTTCAAAGGTACTAATTAAATGGCAAATTCCAATATCCTAAAAGTCATAGATAAAAAAAGGTAAAATGCATCTAAAATTAAACAAAGAGGCTAATTGAAACTGACATGTTTTGCCTAAGCCCATCCAACATTCTGTGTTTCTCATTTTACAGGAAGGCTAGACCTCAACCTGCAATTCAAGTTCGTCAAGTTTTTCCTAGAAAACTTAGTTAGACCTTCAAGAAAATTTCTCGATGGCATAAGAGACATCAATTCTTCTATTTCTCTATAACTAAATTCTCATCTTGCTTCAACTTCCTCTTTTGCTTCTCTTCCTAGAATTGGCACAGCTCCTAGGCATTTAGGAGTCCTGCTTTTCCCAGCTGACCTTGTTTAAAAACATTGCAGGCATGCAGAGTATCATCCAAAGACCAAGGGTCAAACACTGGTAAAAGGCATTTTAAAGAAAAATTGTGATCAAGCGAACGAACCCAGCAAGTTCGTTGATAGAGTATTGGTACACTACCGCTTGCCATACTTCCTCAGAGTGACATTTTTTAAGTTTGTGTATGCCAGATATTCATCTGCCCTCACATTGTATGCATGTAAAATAACAAAGTCCGATTTTTTGACAAGACAATATTAACCTAAGAAACATGAGTATGGGCACGAGACACATGCACAATACGAACATGGAGAACTGCAAGTAGAATTTAAGGCAAGGCAACATTTTGACATAGTTTAGATGAATATGTGTGTAGGAGAGAAATTGTAGATATGCATGCTCATGTGGAAATGCACAAAGAACTGACATCACTAAATTATTAATATGATAGGATACAATAATTTAATGTTCGTATACAAATTTTTAGCATTGAATTGAAAGAGACTTTAATGATAGAGTAAGACAATGTATTTCATTTTTTATGTTGAAAATTGAAACATATCCTAAACTTACTATTGTGTACAAGTCACCATTGCATTCTTTTTTAATAAAATATTCTATAGTAAATATAAATCTTAATGTATCTCAGAAGTGTTTGAGAAGTGATCAAAAGGTGTTGAAAAGTAGGAACCATCCATATCCTAACAAACCACCCACCCAGCCCCCATCTAAAACAATATCTTGACCACCTACCCTAACAAACCACCATTCCTATTCAAAAAAATATTTTGACTACCTATCAACTTAATAAACGGTTGAGATTGTGTTTTTAATGGTTCAAAACATTTCCAAAGCGTACCAAAGTCCAACCTGATACTAATAAACCAGCATACAAATGACACATATTACAACCATAAGTACAGCATGTTCCTAATAAACCAGCATACAAACAATATTACAAGAAAAGTAAAAACATGACCCTAACAATGACTCAATACAGTAAACCCACGTCAAGGTCCAAAGAAACAACTGCCATAGCATGAGATTCCTCTAGATGAAATCCACAGCATATTGACCAACTTGAGTGGCTTACGCATTGGCAGAAATACAGTTAATTGGATGCACAGATAGACTCCTTCTAGCATCAGAACCTGCAATAAAGCTGGAAAAGTAAATAACAACAAGAAGGCCATTAACATATTTATCTTTATGATTAAAAATTATATTATATGCCTCAAGCCATTAGCAAGATGGTTTTAAAACACTTTGAAAAAATAGCCCTGCATGCCTTGCTGCATAGTTAGATGTCCAAGTTCAAAGGTACTAATTAAATGACAGATGCCAATATTCTTAAAGTCATAGATAAAAAAGGATAAAATGCATATAAAATTAAACAAAGAGTCTAATTGAAACTGACATGCTTTGCCTAAGTCCATCCAGCAGTCTATGTTCTTATTTTACAAGAAGGCTAGAACTCAACCTGCAATTTAAGTTCGTCAAGCTTATCCTGGAAAACTTCAAGAAAATTTTAGATAGCAAAAGAGGCATCCATTCTTCCATTTCTCTATAACTAAATTTTCCTCTTGCTTCAACTTCCTCTTTTGCTTCTCTTATTAGAATTGGCACGGCTCCTAAGCATTTAGGACTCATACTTTCCTCAGCTGACCTTGTTTAAAAATATTGCAGACTTGCAGAGTATCATCCAAAGACCAAGGGTCAAATATTGGTAAAAGACATTTACAAGAAAAATTGTGATCAAGCAAATGAACCCAACAAGCTTGTTGATAGAGTATTGGTACACTACCACTTTCCATAGTTCCTCAGAGTGACACCTTTTAAGTTTGTGTATGCCAGATATTCACCGGTACTCTCATTTGTTGACAGGACAATACTAACCTAAGAAATATGAGTATGGGCATGGGACACATGCATAATACGAACATGGAGAACTGCAAGTAGAACTTAAGGCATGGTAACATTTTGACATAGTTTAGACGAATATGTATGTAGGAGAGAAATTGTAGATATTCATGCACATGTGGAAAAGCACAAAGAATTGACATCTCTAAATTATTAATAAGATAGGATACAATAATTTAGTGTTCAGATATAAATTTTTGGCATTGAATTGAAAGAGACTTTAACGATAGAGCAAGACAATGTATTTTATTTTTTATGTTGAAAATTTAAACATATCCTAAACTTACTATTGTGTACAAGTCACCACTTCATTCATTTTCAATAAAATATTCTATAGTAAATATAAATCCTAATGTATCCTAGAAATGTTTGAGAAGTGACTAAAAGGAGTTGAAAAGTATGAACTATCCCTATCCTAACAAACCATCCACACCACCCCCCTATCCAAGAAAAAATTTTGACCACCTACCCTAACAAACCACCATCCCTATCCAAAAAAATATTTTGACCACCTACAAACTTAATAGACGGCTGAGATCGACTTTTAATGGTTCAAAACATTTTCAAAGCATACCAAAGTCCAGCCTGATACTAATAAACTAGCATACCAACGACACATATTACAACCATAAATATAGCATGATTCTAATAAACCAGAATACAAATGGTATTACAACCAAAGTAAAAACATAACTCTAATAATAACTCAATACAGTAAACCCACGTCAAGGTCCAAAGAAACAACTTCCATAGCATGAGATTCCTCTAGATGAAATCCACAACATTTTGACCAACTTGAGCAGTTTATGCACTAGCAGAAATACCATTAATTGGATGCACAGATAGATTCCTTCTAGTATAAGAACCAGCAATAAAGTTAGAAAAGTAAATAATAGCAAGAAGGCCATTAATATATTTATCTTTATGATTAAAAATTATATTATATGCTTCTGTCCAAAAGAGTTTCCATTTTAATTTTGTATACAGAATATAAAGAAATATTTTCTCCAAAATTTTAATTTTTCGATAAGATTATGTAAAGTTCGAATTGAAAAGACAAGACATAGTATCAACATTTTGAAGGTTGGAAAAAAGGGTTCCATTTAGCGTCCTAACCATGGTATGCAGGTAGATGGTTTAAAAATACTTTCAAAAAATAGCCATGCCTGTCTTGCTGCATAATTAGATGTCCAAATTCAAAGGTACTAATTAAATGACAGATGCCAATATTCTGAAAGTCATAGATCAAAAATGGTAAAATACATATAAAATTAAACAAAGAGGCTAATTGAAACTAACTTGTTTTGCCTAAGCCCATCCAGCATTCTATGTTTCTCATTTTATAGGAAGGCTAGGTCTCAACCTGCAATTCAAGTTCATCAAGCCTTTTCTGGAAAACTTCGCTAGACCCTCAAGAAAATTTCTAGATTGTAAAAGAGACATCCATTCTTCCATTTCTCTATAACTAAATTCTTCTCTTGCTTCAACTTCCTCTTTTGCTTCTCTTACTAGAATTGGCACGGCTCCTAGGCATTTAGGACTCTTCCCCAGCTGACCTTGTTTAAAAACATTGCAGGCTTGCAGAGTATCATCCAAAGACCAATGGTCAAACATTGGTAAAAGGCATTTCCAAGAAAAATTGTGAGCAAATGATCAGACTCAGCAAGTTTGTTGATAGAGTAATGGTACACTACCGCTTGTCATAGTTCCTCAGATTGACACCTTTTAAGTTTGTGTATGCCAGATATTCACATACCCTCTCATTGTATGCATGTAAAATAACTAAGTCCAATTTGTTGACAGGACAATACTAACCTAAAAAACATGAGTATGTGCACAAGACACATGCATAATACGAACATGGAGAACTGCAAGTAGAACTTAAAGTATGGAAACATTTTGACATAGTTTAGACGAATATGTGTGTAGGAGAGAAATTGTAGATATTCATGCACATGTGAAAAGGCACAAAGAACTAACATCTCTAAATTATTAATAGGATATGATACAATAATTTAGTGTCCAGATGCAAATTTTTGGCATTGAATTGAATAGAGCAAGACAATGTATTTTATTTTTTATGTTGAAAATTTAAACATATCCTAAACTTACTATTGTGTACAAGTCACCATTTCAATATTTTTCAATAAAATATTCTATAGCAAATATAAATCTTAATGTATCCTAGAAATGTTTGAGAAGTGATTAAAAGGTGTTGAAAAGTAAGAACCATTCCTATCCTAACAAACCACCCACCCCACCCCCCTATCCAAAAAATTTTTTTGACCACCTACCCTAACAAACCACCATCCCTATCCAAAAAAATATTTTGACCACCTATAAACTTAATAGACGGCTGAGATTGCACTTTTAATGGTTCAAAACATTTTCAGAGCATATCAAAAGTCCAGCTTGATACTAATAAACTAGCATACAAATGACACATTACAACCATAAGTACAGCATGATCCTAATAAACCAGCATACAAACGATATTACAACCAAAGTAAAAACATGACCATAATAATAACTCAATACAGTAAACCCACGTCAAGATCCAAAGAAACAACTGTCATAGCATGAGATTCCTCTAGTTGAAATCCACAGCATTTTGACCAACTTGTGCAGCTTACGCACTAGCAGAAATACCATTAATTGGATGCACAGATAAATTCCTTCTAGCATAAGAACCTGCAATAAAGTTTGAAAAGTAAATAATAGCAAGAAGACCATTAACATATTTATCTTTATGATTAAAAATTATATTATATGAATTATGATTAAAAATTATATTATATGACTCAATCCAAAAGAGTTTCCATTTTAATCTTGTATATAGAATATAAAGAAATATTTTCTTCAAAATTTTTATTTTTCGATAAGATTATGTAAAGTTCGAATTGAAAAGACAAAAGACATCGTATCAACATTTTGAAGGTTGGGGAAAAAAAAGGGTTCTATTTAGCGTCCTAACCATGGTCATGTAGATGGTTTAAAAACACTTTCAAAAAATAGCCCTGCCTGACTTGCTGCATAATTAGATGTCCAAATTCAAAGGTACTAATTAAATGGCAGATGCCAATATTCTGAAAGTTATAGATCAAAAAATGTAAAATACATATAAAACTAAACAAAGAGGCTAATTGAAACTGACATGCTTTGCCTAAGCACATCCAGCATTCAATATTTCTCATTTAACAGGAAGGCTAGGCCTCAACCTGCAATTCAAGTTCGTCAAGCTTTTCCTAGAAAACTTCGCTAGACCCTTAGGAAAATTTCTAGATGGCAAAAGAGGAATTCATTTTTCCATTTCTCTATAACTAAATTCTCTTCTTGCTTCAACTTCCTCTTTTACTTCTCTTACTAGAATTGGCACGGCTCCTAGGCATTTAGGACTCATGCTTTCCTCAGCTGACCTTGTTTGAAAACACTGCAAGCTTGCAAAGTATCATCCAAAGACCAAGAGTCAAACATTGGTAAAAGGCATTTCCAAGAAAAATTGTAATAAAGCGAACGGACCTAGCAAGTTTGTTGAAGTTTGTTGATAGAGTATTGGTACACTACCGCTTGCCATAGTTCTTTAGAGCGATACCTTTTAAGTTTGTATATGTCAAATATTCACCCGCCCTCTCATTGTATGCATGTAAAATAACTAAGTCCAATTTGTTGACAGGACAATATTAACCTAAGAAACATGAGTATGGACACGAGACACACGCACAATACGAAGATGGAGAAGTAAATAATAGCAAGAAGGCCATTAACATATTTATCTTTATGATTAAAAATTATATTATATGCCTCCGTCCAAAAGAGTTTCCATTTTAATCTTGTATGCATAATATAAAGAAATATTTTCTTCAAAATTTTCATTTTTCTATAAGATTATGAAAAGTTCGAATTGAAAAGACAAAAGACATAGTATCAACAGTTTGAAGGTTGGAAAAAAGGGTTCAATTTAGCGTCCTAACCATGGTATGCAGGTAGATAGTTTAAAAACACTTTCAAAAAATAGCCCTGTCTGCCTTGCTGCATAATTAGATGTCCAAATTCAAAGGTACTAATTAAATGGAGATGCCAATATTCTGAAAGTCATAGATCAAAAAAGGTAAAATGCATATAAAATTAAACAAAGAGGCTAATTGAAACTGACATGCTTTGCCTAAGCCCATCCAACATTCTATTTTTCTCATTTTACAGGAAGGCTAGGCCTCAACCTGCAATTCAAGTTCGTCAAATTTTTCCTGAAAAACTTCGGTAGACCTTCAGGAAAATTTCTAGATGGCAAAAGAAGCATCCATTCTTCCATTTCTCTATAACTAAATTCTCATCTTGCTTCAACTTCCTCTTTTGCTTCTCTTACTAGAATTGGCACGGCTCCTAGGCATTTAGGACTCCTGCTTTCCCCAGCTGACCTTGTTTAAAAACATTACAGGCTTGCAGAGTATCATCCAAAGACTAAGGGTCAAACATTGGTAAAAGGCATTTCCAAAAAAAATTGTGATCAAGCGAACGGACCCAGCAAGTTTGTTGATAGAGTAATGGTACACTACCGTTTGCCATAGTTCGTCAGAGTGACATCTTTTAAGTTTGTGTATGTCAGATATTCACCAACCCTCTCATTGTATGCATTTAAAATAACCAAGTCCAATTTGTTGCCACGACAATATTAACCTAAGAAACATGAGTATAGGCACGAGACACATGCATAATACGAACATCTCGAACTATAGGTAGAACTTAAGGCATGGCGACATTTTGACATAGTTTAGATGAATATGTGTGTAGGAGAGAAATTGTAGATATGCATGCACATGTGGAAATGCATAAAGAATTGACATCTCTAAATTATTAATAGGATAGGATACAATAATTTAGCGTTCGGATGCAGATTTTTGACATTGAATTGAAAGAGACTTTAACAGTAGAGTAAGACAATGTATTTCAATTTTTATGTTGAAAATTGAAGCATATCCTAAACTTACTATTGTGTACAAGTCGCCATTTCATTCTTTTTTAATAAAATATTCTATAGTAAATATAAATCTTAATGTATTTTAAAAGTGTTTGAGAAGTGATCAAAAGGTGTTGAGAAGTAAGAACGAAGCATCCCTATCCTAACAAACCACCCTCCCTTAACTCTTGCACACTTGTTAGGAGGTTTGACTGCTTTGCTACAGTGCACTAGCAAAATTAAAACTAAATTGAGGGGCATATTTGAAAGCATCCAACGTGTGACAGCAGTGCCCAAGAAGTGGCAGTATCCAAGACATGTCTGGCATGGACATGAGGATTGAAGTTTTCATACTACATAGCTATTAGCCAAGGATGTGTGCTTCTATGTTTCTAAGGATAACCTGTCACAAGTTCCCACACTGAAGGGAAAAAACAGAGACACAAACAGGAGAGAAAAACAGTAATTTGAGAATAAATCTCTAAAACAGTAACCTTACAGGTAATAACTGGGGGGCACCGGCCAAAATAGTGATTAAGAAGGAATTCTGGACCCTAAAGGCGATGGTAAAAAAATTGGAATGGTTACTGGCAGTCTATATAAGAGTTCAGGTAGTTCAAGAGTTCTAATTTAAGAAAGAGCTGGGGACTTGCAGCACAATATAAACTATTTGCTGTCTGTAAAGCACAGATACAGGTACAGTCATATAGATATGGGTACGAGTATGGGCACGGGACATGCAAATCTGTCAAATGTAGGGTAACATGACATGGCTATATTGCAGGTGGCATTCTAATACTACAATATTTACATGCATAATTTAGAAGATATCATCATTGTTTTTTCATCACTAGTTATCAAGTCTGTCCATATACCAAAAAAAATAAAATAAATAAACTGAATATATAACTCAAATTTGTAAAGTACACAAAAAAGTGAATAAGAAACGTGCGTATCCCAGAAGCATCTGAGAATTGACCCAACTTAAAAATATAGTATAAAATGGAAGACACAGATAGAAGTCTCCAACACATGTTCAAAGAGTGTTCAAGAAATGTCAGTATCCCCCACATTCTGGTCCAGGTATTGCTTCTTGTAGAAGTCTCTGTTCTACATAGTTCACAATCCATTTTGAAGAATACAATACTCGAAATGAGATGAAAATGTAAACGTAAGTGCTACTAGACGGGCATAGCCTAAATGATTCTAATGGTCCCTGAAAATCCTATTGGCGTTTGATCCGTTGATTACTTTTCTATGACCCAGAGAAAAGGTCCAAGTATAGGAAGCAACGATAAGGTCAATGGAACAACAGGCTCCAGGCATGGGAATCTATAAATATGCTGTCCAACGAGATAATTAAAGGCTATAATTGATTGTCGACACCTATGTTCCTTCCATATATTGATCTTAACTGTAGAAGGGTAGGGAACACGTACCATGTGGGTTAGAATTGCTTATCTACCATGTGGCCCTGAAAATAGGCCTGGCAGCCATCTGATGACAATAAATTGTAAACTAGCCCTTAGTAAAACCTTTGAGTTCCTTGCAAACAGTTCATCTCCTGCTAATAAAACTATCTTTTATCCCACTATTTTCCCAGCTCTAGAGTTCTGAGCTGCTCAATTCAAGGATTCGTAACGAGATCCAAACATATGCATGCACGAAGTTCAGATCCACAATCCAAATGTCAAGATAGCAAGCATACTCGCCACAAATCCCTAATTTCATTAGTGAAAAGTAACAGATGCACTCACTTCTGTAATCTATTAAACCAAGATTTCAGTAGAATATTTGAAAAATAGAGATATTCACAAAATAGGGAAATTATCATGCCTAACAGCGAAAATCAACCAGCACAAAAAATATTTTAAGCTTCCAGGCTCACAGAACACTGGAGACTATCATTATCCTGAAAAGAAGTAATTGCTGTTTCAATATTGAAAATAATGCGTTATGTAACCCGTTATATTATGTCAGGATATCTAATGCAAACGCAACACTGTCTAACAGTCGAAAATAACTCAATGCACTATACTGGTGCATTTTTTACATTATTTTGCGTTATGTTATGTTATGTTACATTAACTTATGATACGTTATTTGCTATTATTTTTTTGCGAAATTTCTAGAGTGCTGCTGATTTTTGTTTTGAATAATAGTTGAGTGCAATTCTTTACTTGAATGCTTATTGTTTGCTTGTTGATTACTTGTGGAATTGCTAACTTGCTTATTTGCGATTATTTGCTTGGTTGCTTACTATAATTCTTTTTCAAGTTGTTAAAATTTCTTACTTGTTGATTCTTATTTATTCTCAATTAAACTGAAATAAATAATTACAAATAAGATAAATTGGGTATTACAAAATATAAACTACAACATTGGTGATAACTGAAACTGAAATAAATAAATTTGAAATCTTGATTTCTAATTATGATTGTAAACTTAATATAATTATGAAGATTTAAAAACTATTTTGAAACTTGTTAGAAGCATAAAATAGTTTCTATATGTTATATAATGTTTTTTATTCTTCTATTATAATTTTTAAATGTATTCTCCAATTTATAAAAAAATATTTATACTACAACAACAACAACAACTAAACCTTTTATCCCAAGTACTTGGGGTTAGAAAAAAGTATTTACATAGTTTTATTTATTTTTTATTAAATAAATGGAAAATTGAGTAATCTACATTTTACGCTACTGTATATGTGATTTAACCTAACAAAGGCAAAATGTTATGTCACCATTACTGCTATTGTAAACATTGTGCTGTTTCTAGGATCTTATGTCTTTTCTAATGTAGTAGATATGGGATAAAATTGAAATATTAACATGATCTACACCAATTCATCAGGAATATAAGTGACAATAAACAAGAAATATCAAAGTTATCCATACAGATGAAGTTTATAAAGTAATTATAGAGAAATGACCAGAAAATGAGACAAATCCAATTTTCATTAACTACAGCATGTTCACATATGGAGAGGCTTCTATCAAATTTCTAATGAAGGTTTTCTCTTCTCCATCCTTGGCTCACAATGAAGAGGCGAAAAACATTTACATGAAGGTAGATATCTTCCTAATATAATTGCTTTAATAAATAATAAATTTATTGAAAAAGGTAAGATCAAGACATGGGTGCAAGTAAATTTAGAAATGGAAGCTTTTCTATTCCAGTATAATATCTAAGTGGTTAAAAGGATCTGAGCTGCTGTTGCTAAAACATATCGACACTTTGCAAACTTTTTCTAGGCATCTGGTCAACAAATTTTCATTTGACAAAAGAAAAATAATAAGATTATTGAATGCATGATTGCACTCAATAAACTACTCTGTAAACAAACGAAGAAAAAATTGCAGAAGTTACCTTAAAATGAACCTTCCCATTTCAGCATGTTGCTAGTATGGACTATGAAGTTGGCACAAACCATACAGCATCTCGCAATTCTGATTCACAAATAGCCAAAGATACAGGGACATGGTCCACCTGACTCTTCTCTATGTCAAACAACAGCACCATTTTATTCTTGTCAAAATCTCTAGCAACGTAATTCACAAAATAGATGCAATTCCCTCTGCATCCAGTAAAATCACCAGCTGTAAATGCCATGGCCCGATTGCTATCCACGAACAAGACAATTTCCCCTATGCTACTGACCTTATTCCACTGTAGTTGCTGCTCATCTAACAGGAACAACTGAAACATCTCCAACTCACTAGAGTCACTACAGTTTTCATCTAAGATCACCAGCAACAGATCTCCGGTCGGCAACTCAACAAGGTACCAAAGAAGTGGGGAAAAGTAGGTAATCGGTGGAGGGATCTGCCCCATCATTAGGGTATTCACATTGAGTACCAAAGTAGCTCCACTAGAAGCACTCAAGAAAAAGAAGCTCTTATTGTGATAAGTGAAAATGAAAAGAGGATCAGAGGATGGTACATCCATCTCCTTCCACGGTACACCAATCTCCTTCCATGAGCCTTTGCCGGGTTGGTAGAAAAGCATTTTCCCAGTAGTGTACAAAACCACAACCAGAGCAGGATCAGATCCGAAGAGCCACACATCCCACACCTCCTCAATGCCCTCAGATTGGGGCAATGGAAATGGGATTTCAACCGAAGCATGACTTAATGGATTTAGCAACCAGAGTGATCCATGAGACTTGAATGAGATGGTGTATTGCCCGTGGGAAGACGGGTAGATTTCCTCGATTTCCTCCATCTGAGAATCAAGAAGAGAGAGGTCGTAGATTCTTTGTTCAGACATACTGAAGAATAATGGAAAGGTGTTGGAGGAGAGAAGAAGCCATGGGAGCTGCTGTGGACAAAGATGGATTGATTTTGAAGTTGCCGATCGCCATGAAGAGCAGACTGCACGGAAACGAGTGTAATCTGGGAGTTCGGAGAGGTGGGTGGATGCAATCTTGTGCAGGAGCTCTGGGAGAAGTTGAGCCCAATCTCGAATAAGTTTGAAGTTGAATTTGGTTTAGATTCATAGGAGATGAGAGACGAGAGATGAGAGAGGAGCTCTCAAGAGTTTGAGAGGGACAGAAAGAGCTTTGGACAGAGAGCTGTGAGTGCGAGAAGCAGAATTTTCATTGCATGGAAGCCATTTTCTCTCTTTTATACCTGTGCAATTTTAGTCAAAATATGCTGCAACCAAAATATAGCTGATTCAGCAGAAATATAGCACGTCTTGAAATCTAGTAAGTTTCTGTACAATATTAGTGAGAATTATTAGTGAGACAGCATATTGTTGGCAGTGAAAATTTCTAAGTTAAAAGGATTTTCCACAACAGAACGCGGAGCTAATTCAATAGCCCCGCGTTTGGTTATATTAACCCTGCGTTTGAATAAAACACGGAGATGTTTAATAGCTCCGCGTTGATTCCGCAGTCTGGCTTGTATTAGCCTCGCGTTTGAGTAAAACGCGGAGATGATCAATAGCTCCGCATTAGCTCCGCATTAGCTCCGCGTTTTGGTTATTTAGCGTCGCGTTTTGATGCGATTAAAGCTCCGCGTAAGCAGATAACCAGAATCTCATATTGATTGAGATTATGATTTTGGGCTTATCCAAATACCCGAATCAAGTCTAATCAGAATTCCATCAAAACTAAGATATTTGATTGGAATCCTTGATGAATGCGAGTTCTATTTAGATAGAAACTCTTGCATTAACCTGGGGCTATAAATACCTTCCTGGTGAAACCCTAGTGGTCTTCTTCTTCTTTTTGGCATCGGAAGCCTCCTATTGATTCTTTGGCAATTCAAGTACGCGAGAGAGCCTTGAAGCCTTTGCTGATCATCTTCTGAAATCTTGGAGAATTCGAGTTACGCACAGAGCCTTGAGTTCGTGAATATCAGAGAAAATCACCATCTTCTTTCTGGAGTTCTTGAGAAGTTCGAGTTACGCGAGAGAGCCTTGAACAAATCAAAGCCAGAGAAGATCGTCTATATTCGGCCGATATCTTTAAAAGAGAAGATTTCAACGTACCGATCGTCCAAAGGAACTGCTTGACAGATCCCATCGCCACAGATCCCACAATTATTGTAAAAGAGAGAGATTGAAGTATAAAATCCTCTCGTTTGTTCTTTTTATATCTTGTTCACTTTCATTGTAATTTAAGTTAATTCAATGGGAGGAAGCGAAGGAACTTTTGCGACGAACACATATTAAAGGTAAAAGGACAGCAAAGATAGCAGTATGAGTAACACTATACCCAACTATTTCCAATTCTGACTGACAGCTAGTATATTTTCAAGATGTATTAGAAAATATTTCTTCAACTATAACCACTATAGCATAAAAGAGTACAAACTATATCATTTTAATTGATCAACTATCTCAGGAAGTATCTGATTTGACATATAGTTTCTTCAAGGTATGTCAGTAGAAATCTCTTCAACTCTAGCAAACCATAGTTTAACAAAGGAGAAACTATATAGCAACATTTTGTACATAGAGTTACTTCCCCTAGATATAGAAGTTACTTGAATTGGTTCCTATACTTAACAGTAAATTTTAATGCAATATAACTGTATTTTTTGGAGGATAAAGTAATTCTCAAGTTTTTAAAATATAGCAAGCTTTCTTACATTACATTTTAAAATATAGAGAAATAGCAAGATTGATGCAATTATAGCAAAATAACTTTATTTATAGATTAGTATTGTTCACAACCAACAATACTAGTTTTAATGAGCAACCATAGGAAATTGCCAAACAACATAAGTAGAACAAAATAGAACACCGGCTTTAATGACCAAAACATACTGAGCCTCTAAAATTACACGAGTTTATTCCAAGATCTTACTACAGGTAGTTGTTATTTTGTTTCCTAACAACAAAAATAAAAGTGTGCTTACAGTAAAGATCATCGGCAGGGGCTTTCTTCATCCACTGGTAACTAGCTTCCTTATGCTTCTACAAATTTTTTAATAAACCTAACAAATACGCCTGTATTTCATGAACCAATTATGCATAAGAAATTTCCCTCAGAACAAAAATTTCCAAAAAAATTATGTGAAATTAAAGGCTTACCAATTTCAGCAGGAGATCAATTTTTTTTTTTCCTTTCCCTGATGTGTTCTTCCTCCTCTCAGGTCTGCAAATTATTAAATCTGTGCGGATCCGCAAACTTCTGAAATGAAAAAGAACATTAACTTCGAAGTTTTGCACACAACAATCACGATTTCTCCTTATCTGGTTATGCTGACTCTATTGGGAAGAGATCTACCTTTTTTTTTTTTAAAGTTCAAACATCACTCACCCCTAAAAGGATCAGTTCCCATCAAATTGGTAGGCCTTCTAAACTACATACCTCTCTATTTCCCCCTTTTGCAAGGGGAACCTTAGAAATTGCATAACAAATCACTACAGACGCTGCCTTTTCAAGGTTTTGGACATAATTTGAATAGGAGAGAGAAAAAGGGGTGAGAATGAAATGTTAATTGTATGGGTATGAAAGAAACTCCATGCCAAAATAGTGGGTAAAGAAAAATTTCCCCTTAGCCAAGTGCTGCATTTTTCGGGAATTTCTAGATGGGCACTAGATTTTTCCTAGTGAGCCCACTTTTCCTAGTGCGCACGTCTTAACTTTTTCAAAAACCTTATTTTTCCTAGTGAGCACACCTATTTTACCAAATTACCCTCACATCTCCCTTCCTTTCTCTGTCCGGGGTATCCAGCCCGGACAGAGACTCTCTGTCCGGGCTGGATACCCCGGACAGAGGCTCCCTGTCCGGGCTGGATACCCCGGACGGGAGTGGGGGTTGGGGCGAAGGCGAGCGGAGAAGGTGAGGACGGCGGCGGCGAGCGGGGAGGGCGAGAGCGAGGGCGGCGGCTAGCGGCGAGGGTGAGGGCGGCGGCGGCGAGCGGGGAGGGCGAGGGCGATGGCGACGGCTAGCGGCGGCGGCGGCGGCGGCGAGCGGGGAAGGTGAGGGAAGGGCATTTTTTGACAAAAAAAATAATGGCAAATTGGTAAATAAAACGATCTTTTAAGTGGGCTCACTAGGAAATATGCCGTGCCCATCTAGAAACTCCCCATTTTTCACTTTAGTCATGCATAGGATTGAATATGGATGTGGACCAAGTTGCTTTGGTACATGGGTGTAGTAAAGAGTGCAATGCCTTGAGTTTGGAAAATAAAGCTTGAGGTCCAGTCAAACTTCATGTCATGTCTTGATTTACCTCCAAAAAGAACAACCAACAACAGGGCACATTCAAGGCATGACAATACGATTTTGTAGCACATCACTTTCATAGAATGATGCTAAAAAAATGTGGTACAATTAAGTTAAAATTTCTCACTCAATTATATACTAAATATCTATTAATGGGTTTTAACTTACCAAATCAATCAGATAAAATTATTACTTATTTTATTGATAAATATGATTTGTAGATATGATCGTATTTATGATGGCGTTTGGCTTAGATGAGAGTAACATAAACATGTAGACTCGACTTCTTTTTTACTATAGACTAATTAAGTATTTACAAAAATGTAGTAACATAAACATGTAGACTCGACTTCTTTTTTACTATAGACTAATTAAGTATTTACAAAAATGTAACATACTCCAAAATTACGTAGTATGTAATATGTGCGTCAACTTGCAATGAGTTCTAGCTAATTGCAAGGTTATAAATAACGGCTGATACTAGTTCCAAAATTCTAAATCTTGGATAGTAGTTAAGAAATAAGTTCACAAAAAGAAAATAAGTTACCAAGAAAAAAAATACTTATAGTAAGATGATAGGTTATTATCTTCTACTTTTTTATTTACACTACTTCTACTCTTTTATTTTCAATATTTCTAGACGTAATTAAGAGAAAATAAAAAAAAAGAAGGCAAAACTATATAGATAGATGACTTGTAAGATACGTAGGCACAAATGGAACCAATCAGTTGGGAATTAGATCAAACTAGTTTAGACACAAATGAGCCAGCTCATTCAGCACGTTGATTGGCCCATACATAAGGGGCCAGTATATAGACATAGGTTTCCAAGTGTTTAGTACTAAAATAACAAAGGTTTAATTAGGGAGGGATTTAAGGAGGGGTTAGTCAGGGCCAAGCCCCCTTGCAATTTGAAATCCTTAATTGTAGTATAGCTGCGTATAAAGTTTTATTTTCAGATGCATCTACGGCCACCAAGTCAAAAACTAACTTCCAAACAGTGCTCTAAATTGCCAAAAACTTTCATATTATGCTCCAAACAAGTTACTCTTCATTCCAAACTAGGCTAAAAAATAGTAGCGGTTGCCGGATCCATAAATTAAAATCAGAAAAGGAAACAATAATTTAGGAAATAGTATCATTTACTTTTAGGAAATAGTATCATTTCCTTTTAGCTAGTCAGAAATAAACAATACCATACAGAATTAAGAAAGGCAACCGGGCTAACTTATTTACCTTTGATCTAAATTATGGGTAGCATCTATTTAGTTAAAGCAGGCTAACGCAGCCAGTAACATTACAAACTCTCAAGAGGATGGCTCCAGGTTAGTTTCTCAGCTATATCGATATGGAGTTCTAACTTGGGTATGAATTAGGCTACAACCTTATTAAAATAGAATGGCATTTAATTGCCTGCTAGCTTGCTTGTACCCACCGACATAAGTTCCAGGTCCAAGTGGTTGCATTAGGGCCCTTGGCTATTTTTTTTGAGAAATGGCCGGATTTGGCCCATTCCTCGAAAGGATATATATGTGTGTGTGTGTTGGACTACAAACTTATTATTAAATCTAAAAAGTTAGTTTTCACACTTTTTTCGCCATGCTTTCACTAGTAGCCTACCAATATTTTATTCCCTTCTCATTATTGACTTTTTGAAATTTTGACCAATACATACCTTAAAGTAAATAGATGTTGAAAGATGCTTTAAATCTAACCTTTTAGATTTATGTAAAGTTTGTGGTCATTTCGTAGGGTTCATATACACCAAAATTCATGAGTTTATATTGTTGATTTGTCCATCAATCGGAAGGTAAAAATTGTTACATTTTGGAACAACCGTTAATTTTGTACCAATGTTGAAAAAAATGCATTACAGAAATATTGCATTATGATACCTAATGCAAACCCAGCATCATCTATCAATCGAAAATAACTCAGTGCACTATAACGGTGCGGTTTTTATGTTATTCTGCGCTATGTTACGTTATTCGTTGTCATTTTTTAGTAATTTTCATACTGGTGGAATTATTTTTTTTTTATTGTTAGCTGATTGCTACAATTTCTTTACTCATTGCCTTTTATTTGATTGTTTGATTGCTTGTGGTATTTTTAGCTTGCTAATTTATGATTGTTTGCTGTAATTTTTCTCTGACTACTAAAATTTCTTACTTACTGTTGATTCTGAACTTTCATTTGAACTGAAATGAATAATTACAAATAAAATACATTAACTATTACAAAAAGTATAGATTACAGTATTGTTGATGACTGAAATTGAAATAAATAACTTTGAAATCTTATTTTCACGTTTGGTAATGACTAAAAATTACAATTATGAACTTAATATAATGTATGAAGATAAATGTGAAAATTACTATGACACTTGTTTGAAACTTAGAATAACTTATGAGTTTAGAATGTTTTATATATTTTTATAACTTTTAAATTTATTTTTCAATTTATAAAAATTATTATATATAGTGTTACATTTATTTATATTAAATAAATATAAAATTGCATAACCTACATTATGTGTTACGCAATATGCGATTTAACCTAAGACAAAATGTTACTTACCGTTACTGCAATTTTAAAATCATTGTTTTGTACCCTCTTGATCCAAGGTCAAATCATATTATATTCCCGTGAATTTTGGCATATGTGAACCTCAAACAGTCGAGATCAACATGGTAGAGTCTTCCAAGATTTTGCTGAAAACTCTATCTAGTATACTTGCAGGCCCGGATGCATGCTTGTCTCTAACTATCTAATATATTTTGTTCACGATCATATATTCACTAGAATTTAACCTCTTATTCTCGGATACATCTTCGGGAAATCTATGATAAAACATGTTACAAATCAGTCATCCTAAATTTCAGAGTGGAAGACATTAGAAAAATAAAATAAAATCCAAGAGACTAGAGAGTTGACCCAAATGCTTTATTGAGAAGATAATTTCATCAAAATTTGCACGTGACTTTTTGACAAGCAGGTGCAGGATGGGAAGCATAGGGATGATTCCATGATTGTTCCATCAGAGTGAGAGAATATGCAAAATCCTAGACTCAAAGTAACTCAAGTACTTATGAGAAAAGAAAAGAAATAATTCCTACGGATTGGTTTTTTATATGCAGAAATTATGCTTATCCAAACACAGCAACAATAAGAATTATTGACCAAAGCAATCAAGTAACTACAAATATGTACAAATGATGGAAGATGCAAAAAGAATAATTAAAAATTTCTGTTAAAGGAGCACAAATACTGCATGACAAAAGACCCCGAAGATAGCAGAGTCTGTTCTCATTTGTTAGGTCGAAAAGGATAAACTACCAAAATAGCAACTTCGTTTATAATTTGAATTTTTCCATTCATTTTCAAGGTTTCCAGAGTTTTTTCAAATACTATGCACATCAATAAACATCCTTCTTCTTTACAAATTCTCCATCAAACCCTGGACTTTTGGAATGAAAGTTCCATAACCAGACACTAGAGCAGCTTCAGTCCTTGTCCCCCAATAATAGTGAAATAGATATCGACAAAGAAGGGAAATTATCATGGGTTGCCCAACATCTATATTTCATAGGAAAAATCAAATATAATAGAGCAGATTTATAGGTCATAAATATCTTCAGAGGCCATCAGAAGTTGAGACAGCTCCAATGTTATGTAACTATAGCATGTATAATGATGAATAGGTTTCTTCAATGTCCTTTTTGACATCATCTCTTTCTCTTCCTCCTCACATTAAACATGAAGATTGTAAACAAATATTTGGGATGAAGAAAGACAAAATATAAACATGTAACCAAGATCTTTTTACAATACAATATCCTACAAAAATTCTAATAACAAATCATACATACTCATAGCAAGTGAAAACAATCACGAATTGATCAGATTTAGTATCTATAGTTGACTAAGATAAGTTTAAAATCTTTTCAGCTTCAACATCAAAAGACGTAATTTTCTTCTAAAACAATTCAGCAACAACGATGTTCATTAATCTCAACTACCAAATAATGCTCGTATACACAAATATAAATCAGACAAGAGTTGCACAAATTACCTTAAAGGTAACATCTTCTATTTCAACACAAATTACCTCAAAAGTAACATCCTCCATTTCAGCACGTTGCTACTCTAGACTCAGCACTACCCACACAGCCTTTCCCCAATGCCCTCGAGAAGTAAAACAAAAAACCGGTTCTTCGTCAATCTGACCCTTCCCTATATCAAACACCAACACCCCCTTCTGTCCCGGCCCACAAAGTTTATCCACATAATAAACACAATTCCCTCTCCAACCACTAAAGTCGCCTACAGCAAAGGCCATGACCTGAAGACCATCCACAAACAATACAGCATCCCCAATGTCACTAACCTCAACCCACTCCGCTTCCTCTCCTCTCTCCTCAAACCGAAACAACTCGAATCTCTTCCTCTCATCTCCATGTTTCCTCCGCACCAGCAACAACTCCCCCGACGGCAACTCAACAAGATAATCACACACCTTTGCACCTTCGACAAGCGGAATCTCCGCAACCTTTTCAAGAGTCTCCACATCAAAAACCCAAATTGTTTCACTGATACCACTAATAACAAAAAACCTCCCATCATAAAAAGCAAAATCCTCGTACGGGTAGCAAGAGAACATGTCCATCCTTTTCCACGAAGAGTCCCCGGCCCGGCAGAAGAGGATGTCCCGGCCGTCGGGGAAGAGAACGGCGACGAGATCGGGGCCGAACAGTTTCGCCTTTCGGAGCACATACGCCCCGATGTTCTTTCGCCGGGACTCGGTCAGAGGGAGCGGAGGCAGCTCGACGGAGGAGCGAGTGAGGGGGTTGAGCAGCGCTAGGGTTTGGATTGAGTGGGGGCTGACGATGCGGCCGCTGGGCGAGGGGAAGTGCTGATTGGTGCGGGTCTTGCGGGACTCGGGGAGGGGGAGGGAGTAGGTTCGGTGGTCGGAGAGATTGAAGAAGGAGCGAGTGGCGTCGGCGGTGCTGTGTTTGGGGAGAAGGAGCCATGGGAGTTGTTGGGGGAGGTTGGGGCCGGGGGCGGATTTGGCGGCGGAGCGCCATGGAGAGCAGACGGCGGCGAAGCGGAGGAGGTCGGGGAGGTGGGGGAGGTGGGCGGTGATGGTTTGGAGGAGCTCGGGAGGGAGGTGGGCCCAATCTCTTGTTTGGAGAGTGGCCATGGGGAGGGAGAGGAGAAGAGCTAGCGTTAGGTTAGGGATCTAATTTTATGGATCCTGTCTTTCTTTTGGGAAATTCTAAATGCGCATCACATTTTACAAGTGAGCACCATTTTTCCCCCATGTTGTGCTCTTGTTGTATATCACTTTATTATATAGTATGTGGTGCTCTCCAGTAAAATTTGGTCCGCGTTTAGAATTTCCCTTCTCTTTTCCTTGTCGTTTGAGAATTTCTAGATGAGCCCTATCTTTCTCTTGGTGAGCCAGGAATGTAATTATTTTTTCTCTTGCCAAGAAAAACACAGCGAATATCTAGAAATTTCCTTTCTTTTTTTTTTTCTTTTTTTTTACCCTTCGTCTTTGGGCACCCCAAAAATGGGCATAAATTTTGTAAATTATTTGGCAAAATTATGCACCATTGAAATCGATTATTTTCTTGTTGGGATATTTACTAGTATGCCCCTCAAATCTTCATATATTATGATTTAGTCCCTCAAATCTTCATATTTAGTATTTAGTCTCCCAAATCTCTTAAATTATTACAATTTAGTCCCCTCTCTAACTTCTTTTAATTTTTAACCTGATATTACAATTTTATCCATTCTTATTCATTGTTTCTCTTCTCCTCTCTCCTCCTCTCTCCCTCCTCTCTTCTCTTTTTCTTCATTATTTCTCTTTTCTCCTCCTTCTCTCTTCCTCTTTTTTCTTCATTGGGAAAAGAGAGGAGGAAGAGAGAATGAGAAAATAGGAGGAATAATGAAGAAAAGCAGAAAAGAGGAGAAAGAGAGGAGGAAGAGAAAGAATGAATAAGGAGGGGTAAAATAGTAATATCAGGTCAAAAAATTAAAGGAAATTAGGGAGGGGGACTAAATTGTAGTAACTTAGAAGATTTGAGGACTAAATCCTAAATATGAAGATTTAGGAGACTAAATCATAATATATAAAGATTCGAGGGACAAACCAGAAAATCTGTATTCTTGTTAAACTTAATTGCCTTGTTTAGTTTGAGAGAAATTGAGAGGAAAAAAAAATAAAAGAGTGGTTATTTTCTACTATTTGATTGGGAAGAAAGATTGAAGGAAAACAAGATTGAAAGAAAGAGATAGATAATAAAGCTCAAAATTTTGTCTCCTTTTTCTCACTACTGCAGAAAATGGGCTGGAGGAGGTTAAAACAATGATTTTTTTTTTAATTAATTTTAGATTTTTAAAATTATTATTTCTTTCTTATTATATTTTAATTATAATTTTTTTTAGACTCAAGAACAAATAGAATCTTATTTGGCCCATCAGCATTGTCTAACTCCTCGAAATTGGAATTCCAAAAAGAACACTTTAAGGATGCTCACCAAATTGCTAATGACTTGCACAATTTTTTTTTTTTTTTTCCTCATGGACAAATCCATTTATAATGGATATATCTGTTGTCTAATTACAAGTTCATTTATCCTATGTATCTAGAATTACAGAAGTCAAAAAATATTAAAAATTTGAATCGTAAAGTAGAGAATGGTTAGGGTCTAATATATGTGTGCTCTGTAGAGCGATGGGCGAATCCACTGAATATATCCCATTAACATGTAAGTTTGCAAATCATTTTTGGCTTAAACGTGCATCTTTTTTAAATCAATCGATTAACATATCGCTTATGGATGATATTTGGAGCAAGAGAATATGTCCGGACTCAAATTGATCATGATGGCTATCATATACTGGCACTTATGGAGTAAAAGAAATCATAGAATATTTAATGCTACATCTCATTCTCTAGAAGTTGATTGACAACTATATTCGCAATGAAGCAACGTCGTCAAAATTCAACCTGCAAGTGCTATTGAAAGAATAATTCTCAAAAGGCCTCAACTTTCATGTTGCACGCTAAATCCTCCCTTAAAAAGTGCTAACAAGTATTTGGCCTGCGAGATGATACTGTGAAAGCTCAATGGATTCAACTTGAACTCCTCCTCCATGCTAAGGGACCCAAATGCGATTGTCTCTAATTACTGGCATAGGAATAGATAGAGGGTGGCACTCAGAAGGTGTACATTTTTGGAGGAAAGAAGGCAGCTAACAGTCATGCAGCAGCTTCTCGTAGATATCTCCTTCATTCCTCAAGGAGAAGATGTTCCAAAATGGTGATGAGAAAGGAGGGCTCAAACTTGCATCTGGTCCAGATATTTGGAAAACCAAATATAAGAAGGCCATCCTTATTTGGTCCAAATTGCAAGGTAGAGGATGGTCATGGCCTAGTATATGTGTGCTTTGTAAAGCAATGGACGAGTCAACTGAACATGATCTTGTTAACATGTAGGTTCGCGAACTGCATGTTGATTAAATGTGCATCCTTCTTCATTCAGTCGACTGACATGTGGTTATGGATGATATCTGGAGCAAACGTAGGGTTAGTAGGAATTTTGTTCTCACTCAATTTGATCATGATAGTTGTCATACACTGCACCTGTAGAGGGAAAGAAATAGTAGAAAAGAGATAGTACATGTCATTTTATGGAAGTTTGCTTGCATTTTATCGTTCGTGACACTATATTATGAATAAGTACACTTTCAAATAAAGAGCATCTCTAGTCATCTAATGGATTATTGCAAGAAAAGAGACTTACTCCCCTTTCTTGGCTAGCTTCTCCAAGAGATTCTGTGAACGGCTCTTCCAGACAGATAGGGAGCGAGAGTAAGAGGGCCAATGAGCAGTACGGAGCATGAGACCCTGAGGGGTAGGATGGTTATGAACGTACCTACGGGCTAAATTTTGGCTCTCTCTATACAAAATTTTGAATTAGAAAAATGAGAATTTCATTTTCAATTCAAAAATTTGTATAAAACGGACCAAAATTTGGTCCGTAAACGCGTCCATTACCATCTCTACTGAGGGATGGGGATAGCTTATTTGATTCCCCCACCACTCAGTATTGCAGTTCTTTATTTCTTACCTCTCTCTTTTCGAACTTTATTTGTACTCTTAATTTGGTGATTTCTCGCTTTGAAAACCATAAATGTTGAATTATGCTACGTTATCAAAATGCGGAGAGCACGAGCCCATTGTTTAGTCTTAAAAAAACAAAAAACAAAGAGTTACTAGATTAGGTACTGAACTCTTACCGGTCAACGAATTTCACCACATAGAACATATTTACCCCATGTAGCAATTCCCTGGTGGTGTAATTAATTGATATTCCAAAATTTTCACAAGCATGAGATTGTGCTCTGTCAATAACTTCTTATTAACTTCTTTTGCCATCCAAGAATAGAAATATTTTATTAAGCCAGTACTATTTTTTTGACACAGAAAATGAATCCTAGGAGCCAGAAGATTGAACCATCAACGATTGAGGTTGTAATCATGTAACAATGTCATGTTCAGATAATCTTTGAAAATTTACAGGATTTCAACGCAACTTGTTGTTATGCTAATGAAGAGTCATGAGAAACAATTTTGCATTTCGTTTCGAAATAACAAGGTCATGATTTTTTTAAAAAATATATCTTTCTATGATAATACAAACACGCTCACTTAATGAGCTGAAAGTTTCAGTTCCACATGACTCTGCTTTTTTCTTATCTATCCACAACGGGCAAAGCAAGCAATACGTGAAAAAAAAAAAAAAAATACCAAATTCTCGGAAAAATGATCTTACAACTTATCTGCCTTTACGATTCTCCAACGACTTGTGCCTGCAACCTGAAACATCTCTCAATAACATGAGTGTGCATCGAGTCTAAAACGAATGGCTCAAAAGGAAAAAAGGAAATTACCTGGAGGTGAAGATGCAGAGAAGGGACGCTGAGGCTGAGGAGGGCTGTGTCCCATCGGTCCATGATAGTCGGTATGGTATACCTCCAGTCCTCCTCCTACATCAACTGCACAAGGCCAAAGAGCCAAGGAATTAGTTTTGAATATTTGTTTTTCTTCCAAAAAATGAAAATGACTGAATACAAACTTACCTGCCGATGAAAATACACAGGCAGGCTGTGGCGAGGAGGGCTCCCGTCGTGCACTTCCATTGTCAGACTGGCGTATCTCCGGAGCTCCTCCTGCATTTTTGCATGGCAAACAACATGTACGAGCTCAGATATCAGTACAGTACTGATGAAGTTGTATTTTGCGAAGTCTCAGAGTGACCAAACCTTTGCACAGCACAGAGCTTGCAACAGAAAGAACTAAAATGAGAAGAAAGCTGGAGGAAGTCTTTCCCATCTCGAGCTCCTGCTTCTGTTTGAGCAGAGATCATGCAGCTTCCTTCTCTATAAAAAGAAACAGAGACCTATTGATACATGATTATTTTTTAGTGGTATTAGATTCTCTTGGTCGGGGACAAGCAGTTTATGTGACATGGTTCGTGCTGCCTGCTATTCTTTTGAGAGACATGGCGCCGATCAACAACAAAGTGTGCTCTATTGATTGAAAAATAAGATGGAGCCCAGTTGCTACTCAAATTTGATTTGGTTGTTGACTGTCATGGGGAGCTTGTGCGAGATGAAGATGACAAAGATTGCCTCAGTTTATGTTCAGACTTGTCAGTACAATTGGGATTGGGAAAATTTAAGTACAGAACTGAAAATAACTTGCGTTTGATTTGGAAAAGAGAATTTCTGATGTGCCCCATGTTTTTTCTAAGGGAGCCCTAATTTTCTAAGAAAAACATGGGGCGCATCTAGAAAATCCCTTTGGAAAAATTATTGTAACCTTTCCCTTCATAACAAACAATGAACTGACCTTTGAAGCAATATAAAAATAGAATAACAATCGAATCAAAAATTTTGTATCAAACCAAATTATCATCAGCTTCTTCATATAGATGATATAGAGCAGGAAAGTGGCTTCCCACATGACAAGGAAACTACTTGCAGATTATTGTGTCAATGGGAATGTAAATAAGCATATCCAGAAGCCCATTCTTAGCCTGTCCAACTCAAATTTTGAATTAGAAATATAAAATTTTTCTTAAAAAAACCCGCCCATCTAAACTGAACAAGTTAAATAACTGAACAAGTTAAATAAACCGACGAATATTCAATTGACATGAAACTAAACTTGTTGACATGAAACTAAACTGAACAAGTTAAATAAACCGACGAATATTCAATTGACATGAAAGTAAGGAGAAACAAGATGGATACAAGTGCAAGAACTTCAAATATGGAAAATTATATATAATTTCTCAATTCCTTCCTTCTTTGTGATCAGCATTTTCTCAGACCACCACAAAAGTTGAAATCCTGCAGTACCCAGTTATGGACAAATCTAAAGAGAAATCACCGAATTAGGCATTTAAACTTCCATTCTTTAGGAGAGAGAATTTTGAGATAAATATCAAGGATTACAAAGCTTTTTAACATTTGGTTATTCAATGTCCATATAAACACACTCTCAGCAACCATATAATTTCAATTTTTGTATCAAATACGAGGAATGATTACACAAGTAGAATCAATGGATACAGGTAACGGTTTCCTGTTGGCAGACATAAATAGAATGAGAAGACCGAAAATGCCAGTGAAAAACAACGAGAGAACACATCTCATTCAGATTGCATCCCTCTTTTGCTGCCCAACAATAAAAAACCAAAATTCTAGGACTTTGCCAGTGAAAACTACCAAAGTCTGTTCAATTACGAATCTTTCTCAGGGGATCCCACTTTGGCTTGCACAGTAGACGAATCTGCAGTTGTATTGCTTGCTGAATTCTGCTTCCTCTCTGCCTGTAGAGACCGACACAAAGATTCTAGCTTTTCTTTCTGATTCTTTACCTTTTCGAGCTGTTTCTTCATGTGTTCACGCTTTCAAGATGAAAAGGAACAGAGTCAAACTTATTGCAGGTTGGATAGGAAAAGGGAAATGGTATAAACATATCAAGCAAATGTAACAATAATCAATAATGTGCACTGTACATATGTACAAATTATTTGTTGTCAAAGCAACAGCATAAAAAGCGCAGCCCTGTGCACAAGGCTCCTGTCGGTACATGGACTGGGCAGAGCTACAAACAATAACATGTATCGGTATTTTGACCAATGTGGATAACCAATCAAGTCTATTTTAACCACTATATAGCATAGGGCTTACTTTATATGAGCCACCAGCTCAGATAAAAAAACTAATGTTTGTATTACTTTTTTTTTCAAATGTTTTGGATCATAATCTCTACCTATTTAGCTTCTTTATTATCAAATTTCATTGGGTTCTGAAGTTCATTTATTCTTTTATCAAGAGGATACAAAATTTTGTATTCACTAGAAACCATTAATTTTGTGTTTACTTGATAGGAGACCAAATTCACTGGAAACCGTTAATTTTGTATTCACTGGAAACCGTTAATTTTAGTATTGATAAAAATCAATACTAAAACCCAAAAAATTGGGTATGAGTGAAACCTAAGAGGTCGAGATCATAATCGAAAAGAAATTTTTATAAAACAATTGCTCATAAATTATATTAAATATGAGAAAAAGAAAATAAGCTGCTGACTCATGCAAATTATATGAGTTGTAGTCCATTTCCACTATCTCTAATAATTTTTTAAATTTTTTTTCTAAAACAATGACAATGGTAAAACAATGTTTGTCTCCTTAGGTCACAATGCATACAGTGTAATGCATAAAGTAGTATGCAATTTTCTATATATTTAATAAAAATAAAAATATAAAACTACATATATAAATTTTTATTTTAGAAAAAAAAAATTAAAACTATAGGAAGTAAATATAAAAAAATTTATAACAAAAAAAAATATTCTAAGTTCTAACAACTTTCACAATAATTTTCACATTTATCTTCATAAATTATATAAAATTTGTAACCCATAATTTAAACAAGACAACAAAATTTTGAATTTATCTATTTCAGTTTCAGTCATTACAAATGTTGTAGCTTGTAATTTGTCATGCCCAATTCATTTTATTTGTAATTGTTCATTTTAGTTCAGCCAAGAATTCAATAGAATCAACAAGTAAGAAAATCCAGCAACCGAAAAGAAATTACAGCAAGCAATTGCAAATCAAACAAATAACAAGCAATCAAGTAAAATAATTACAACAATCAACTAAAAATCAAAGCAAATGATCAGCATCAACTTGAAAATTTCTCAAGAAATAATTGAAACTAGCATAACATAATGTAACTAACATAGCATAACATAGAATAATGTAAAAACGCATTATTGCACTGCACTGCATTATTTTCGACTATTAAATAGCACAAGGTTTGCGCTGAGTATCATAATGCAATCTAACAAGTTCCATAATGCGTTATTTTCACACACACACACACACACACACACACATATATATATATATATATATATATATATATATATATATATATATATATATATATATATATATATATATATATATATATATATATATAAAATAAAATATTATAAAGTATTGAAATATCAAAATAACAGAACAGGTATCCAAATTTATAAGAACATGGCTCAGTGTATATACTGATTAAAGCTTATTTAGCACTAAATTATAATAGTATTGTCATCAATACATAGTGTGATGTCATATATTTTTCTTGTTTTAATGTACAAAGGAACTATATGAATGTCAAACTCAGTATTCTTTCCAATCACCAGCCCTTGTTAATAATACAGCTGCTATCTGTGTACTTGAACTAAGTCCAGATTCCCACACATCAAATATAGATAAATAGACTATTAAGCCATGTCCGAACAATACCTGTATTCAAATATGTACCCAGGAGAACTAAGAGGGTAAAAAAAATTATCACACCAATACCCACCACATCCCTAAGCCTGTTTCCTTACTCGAGTGAAGAACCCTTGCAGTAAATGATAGACACAACAAATTTTTTTAAAAAACCTCTTTGGTATATCTGACCCCAGTGACAAATAGCAGCAAGAGCAAAAAGGAATTCTTCTCAAAACAACAAAACCGTTCAATCCTTGTGTTTGCCATTCGTATATGCTAACCTGAAGTAAATAATGCTTTCGAGATCTAACCTGAAGTAATTTGTAGGCCTTTCATACTATAAAGCTTACATGATTTAATTATAATTAACTAAAGTCTCAAATAGGCATTAAAAAGTGACAAGTTTAAGATCTGTTAAATCTAGATGTTTCCATTATAATGATCTGGATTCATCAAACCGTTCTCCCTATGAAAGTTCGGCTTCAAGGTGAAAAATGTAAGAAGATATAAATTTTATAATTATGAAATGTCAACAAAAAGATTTGATGTCAGATATGATGATTCAGATCATAGTTTGAAACCACCAATGCTAGCATGACTTTCTGTTCGTTAACTTTATAAAATTTCCAAAAAACATATATTAGAGTTGTGTCTCGCCTTGACACAAGCATCTCCAGATTGCTCCTCCCGCCTGTAGTGCATGGTAATCAATAGATTTCTCTTTGCTCCTTCCAGATCCTTCACCAAAAACTATCAAGAGTTCTAAGATTCAAGATGCTTTACAGTGCTTCTGCCCATCTCAAAAGCAAAAAAAGAAAAATGGCTTCACCTTGTCTCTACTGATGCAGTTTTAACACTTTTCCAATGAACTCATACCTAACCTTTCACCACGTTTACCACAAGTCCTCATTTCGTTGTGCATCCATCATTACATGATCATCCTGTAACATTAACACAAATGCCATATCCCTACCTATTAACCCCAGCCAACAAACAAAAAGATGTAGCAGGTCATTTAATAACATTTCTGTTAAGTCATTGAGACGTGCATCCCTCTGATGACATCATGGAACCACCTCTTAAATTCTCATTAGCATTCTCATTTTCACTGGCCTTTCATTCCATATTTTTTTCACCTTGTATTTAAACTTAAGCAGCGCTCCATGGTTCCAATTTTAATCAGCAACTAAATCTACTTCCCTGACTCGCATTATTTCAATGTTACAAAAATTTTCTGAATAACAATTAAATGTTTAGCCAAAGTGTGCTAAGATATTGCTTACTGCTACACATAAAGATGCTGTAGTGACTGAAATTCATTGATCCAGGGCCCAGCCACAAGTTTTACACTTGTCATCGCCCTACTATATATGATTTTAACATGAACAGCCACATTGTCTAGTAGGACAAGTTTTCATCATGCCAATAATTATAATCAAAAAATAAAAATAAAAAAATTGCAACATTTTTACTTAATTTTGAATTGAATCTGGGTTTATGGATATCAAGTTGTAATTTGTAAAAGTTTAGTTTCATTGTCATTTCCATCAAACAGTCACTCATCAGTTCAGATGTTGCAATCTTCTATGTTACCATGTTTTCTGTAGGTTATCCAATCATTTATACTTGTCTTGTTTTTAAAAATTAAGAGGTTAATCAACTAGCCTAATCTTGGAAAAGTTGACTAGCTCTATCCTCTAATGCCTCATCCAGGTGTAGATTTTTCAAAACTATTTCTATAATGTTTCGAGGGTAATATGCATGGAAATTCTTTAAAATTCTTCAACAGTTTGTTTTACCAAACACAAGATCAGGTATTGTAGCACAACTCTATACATAACCATTAACTAAAGGGTTTACAAAAAGTAGAAAACTATATTAAGTCTCTTGAGTATAACATACTCAAAATAGCCAATATGAGAGAGACCGTAGTTAAGAGTAGGAACAAAGGTGAGCGTTAGCATCCAGTTACAGGAGGCCAGGAGGCAAGATTATATTGCATTAAGTGCTGCATTCTTCCATCCCGTACAAGAAATGAAAGTAGGGATGGATGACTTCATTAACAGTTTTTGGAGCTTGAAAACCAAATTCATTAGAGGATAACTTAATTGAGGATAAAAATCACACTTCATCTATACATAACAAAAACGGGAAGAGGGGTTTTCTGTATGCTTTAGGTTTTAGATTATGACGCGGGATGAAAAATAACCATCTATATTGATTGCATAATTCAATAACAATAAAACTGAGGGTACACACTGCATAATAAATGAATAAAAGAAGTCTTTTGCTGAAATAGAACAGGATCAGAAAGCACTGGTAAAAACTCACTTAATTGTAACAATAAGATTACACATGCATGTAACTTTACCTCTTCCACAAGCTTCACAAGTGCAATATCTGACTTCTCGCATTTCCCCTTCAGAAATTCATTTTCCTTCTTAAGTTCCTTTATTAACTTTGCCATCTGTAAAATAACAATAATTAATCCAACTTCAAGGTAATTGATACAGATCAAATACAAACAGACTATAGTTGTTTAAGGCTGTAGCGAGGTCATGAACCTCGGACTTTCGACGGCAAAACCCATTTGTAACCCTTAAACACAAACAGATTAAATAGGTGGTCCCCAGAATTTAGGAACATCATATCCTTGATTTACTCCATATCAAAAAGAAATTAATGATGAAGACAATGTTTACCTTTTCCATCTCTTGCTTAAATGTCTCAAAGACCTCATTACTTTTCAGCAAGGCATCCTGCATAGTGTTTGTATATAGGAAAATTATTTAGGCTCCTCTCTAGAAAATTTACTTGCCATAAAAAATAATGAAGCTGAAAATTTGTTATGCACAAACAAAAGCTACATAGTTCATGCTGCAAAAAGGATGATTTTCTAGAGTTGAATCAGTTAGCAAGATGGAGAGAATAATAGAGAAGAAGCAAATCAGCGGCTTGATCATGTTGGCTGCTGAAATCCCATTTGGAATAGAATAAGGTAGTACATCTTAGGAAATTACATGACATCAAAAATATACAGAGAGACTATAAATAAAATTTGTTTGTTATCCGAGAAAATCTAGATTAAGCCTTTCCTGATGATGACCTGACCAAAAATAACACAAACAGATGTGTCACCAGATTTATGGCAATCCTGCATATGATAAGAATAATATAGTCCTTTTTATGAGCGAGTACTCTGGCATTCCTGAACTTTCAAAAACAAAAGCACAAATACTCTTTTTTTGAAATAATAAATCATCTAGCTTACAAATGATTAGCAAGCTTGAAAACCTTCAAAGCAAGACGATTATGTAAGTTCTTATAATGATAACTCTATAGCAAAACTAAACGACCAGATGAATCCGGCCAAAAATGCGGAATACAATAACTTGTCAATTTATCTTACATACTAATAAAGAAAAAAAATCCAGAGTAAACGTCACATTATTCAACTTGATGGGGAGCATGCCCTTGTATGCCTCTCTCAAGGTGGCAATTTTGTATTTTAGAACGTGGGATACAATGATGGGTGACAAAATTATATGAGTCAATCCATTTTGTAACTAGTGAGAAACATCTAGGATACGACAACTGTACATGGTAGACACAGTTATATGGTCAGCAAGAATTTCTTGGTAGGGGTGGGTGGTTTTTTTTTTTTGGGTTTGGGGGGGGGGAGAGATGGGGCGTTTAACCCCAAAAAAAATAATTGTGAGTAGCTTCTGGAAAGGCATTATTTTTCTTGGACAAAAATCATAACAAAAGTTCACACCAAACACAGTTGGTTTACTGGACCACCCATGCCGCATATTCCCAGCCACACGCCATGAAACACAGACAAGTAAGAAACATATTTTATGAAGCTTCATTTGCATGTATTGAGTAAGATAGACACATCTTAACTACAGCATCAAGGGGATCATGCAAGGCTGCCATTTACCCAACAACAAAAACAACAATGACAAAGCTTCTATCCCAAAATTGTAGAGTCAGCTCTATGAATCATTTTCTTCCCTTCAATTACATTTAGAGTTATCACCTCCATTAAGTCAATCATTTTCAAATTCTTTTTAATTACCTACAGCCAAATTCTCGTAGGCCCACCTCTAGTCTTCACCATTTCATCAACTAAAATCCTGACATCTCTCTTAAGTGGCACACATATTGCCCTCTATTGCACATACTGAAACCATCTCAATCAATTTTCTGTCATTTTATATACAACCAAAACAACTGTTAAAATTTTAGGGCCACTACATAAATCCTTCTCGTGTGTTCAGCTCTATCCAGGGCTGCCACCTCCATTATGTTAACCATTTCCAGGTTCCATTATGTTAACCATTTCCAGGTTCTTTTCAGTAGCCTCCATTCAGGTTTTCATTGCACGTGCATGTGCCTAAACCAATCAAATTTTCCCTCTTTATGCTCAATAGGAACAACTTTTATCCTACAGTCATTTCTTATCCTATCCATTAGAATATTTAATTCACCCATTAGTATTTTTTTTATTGTTGCACTCACTTATTGTCATATTGTTTCTTAATTGTCCAACATTTTAATCCATGAAAAGCTATTGGTCTCATAGTTGTTCTACAGAATTTCTTTTATGTGTATTCTACTATCATATTGAATTCCAGAAGCACTCCACTATAACCAACCTGTCTTGATGATATGCACTGCATCTTCATCAAACACACCATCTTAATCATCAAACCAAGGTAATTTTTTACCATCACATGTAAAGTACCCAATTAGCAAAGAAACAGATAAATTGCATTTCTATGCTTCCTCTCAACTTACATTCCATATCTTCTCCCTCAAAAAGAAAACATTCCATATTTTCCATTTTTGTTCTAATCGTAAGCAATTTATATTCCAGAGTTTCTCTCCACCAAGTATAGAAGAGAAGGGCAAGTTCATGCAAATCTAAGATGGGGATATCAAACTCAATGAAACGAGGTGGAAAAATACTTCGGTTGGCTATGTGGTTGGAAGCAAACCCTATATCCACCATTTGAAGGCTGCAGTGCTCAAATCATGGAAGCCAAAGCAAATCTAGAATTTCTTTACAGAGAGTATGGCTAATTCTTCTTCCAATCTTCTGATAATGGTGACTATGAGAGGATTATGCAGGAGGGGCCTTGACGAGGGACATATAGTGCTTATGAAGTGGTGTTCGGGTATTGCACTTGAAAGGGATTTGCTAGTGACCATGTCCATCTGGCTAAAATTCCTAACTTGCATTTAAATATTCTGGTCAAAATCTCTATTGGGTAAGATGACAAGCTACGTTGGCATGCCATTATTTCTTGAGCTACAGTTTTAGGAGAAAGATTGGTTTTTGCAAGATGTTTTGTTTAAGTATCTGCAAAAGAACCATTACCTGAAGAAGTTGTATTTGAGATGGTGGACAATACTGAGGCTCATATTCCAATAGAATATGAATGGAGACCTCCATGATGCAGTACTTGTTGCTCCTTTCGCCATGTTGAGGCTCAATGCCCAACTGCACCTAGATGGGTCCCTAAAAAGGAGAAGTTTGATGACCAAAAGGATAATCAAGAACCTGAAGATGGTATGGATCAATCCAAGGAAGCTTCCATATAATCACATATGAATACTACAAGCAAAGAGTGACATCAACAAGAATGCAAGAGAGGAAGGAGTAAAGCAACCCGGTTCATCTATATCACAGATGACTAAAACCTGGTTCATCTATATCACAAATGACTACTACAGGCAAAAAGAAGGATATTAGCACGAATGCTGGAGAGGAAGGAGTCGAGAAATCTGATTCATATACTGATTCAGAAGAGAACTCATTACCTGTGCAAGATATGGCTAATAGTTACATTGACAATGCAACCATAGATGGAGGTGCTATACACCTGAACAGTAGATGTATAGAGAAGGAGAAGTGGAGGAAGTGGATTCATAGGCTTCCTCTGATGATGAGGAGAGTGAGGAGGAAACTTCAATACCTGCAACAAAAAAGACAACCTCACAACCTACTGATATTACTGGGATGATTGTATGAGATATTATCCTAGGTTGGAGATTGCAACTCTTGACTAAGTTATGTGTGATGGTTGTTTATACTTCTTGTTTTCTGATTTGGTTTAGCAGTTTACATCCCTAGCCCAACTTACTTGATGGATCAATTTAGGTTAATTTTCATGTACTGACATAGTATTTTGATTGGAAAGTAATATTGGATTGTTTGGTTACATTTTTGTAACAAATATCATGGAAGAGGGGAACTACCAACAATCTCATGTGTACTCCTTTTCCTTTTCCATTTCATGTTCTTAATTATTTATATATTTTGTATCTTTTACATTAGGCTGGAGATGGTATCACACATGGGCATCATTATCTAGTGAATTTGTTTATATGTTATCTTTTTCGTTTTAGGTTAGTCTTTTTCCCTTTTAGGATTTTTTTAGGATTCTTTTTCCTTGTTTTATTTGTTCCTTTGAAAAAAAAAAAAAAAAAAAAAAAAACTTTTTCACGTGATAAATCAATTTAATTGCAGGCAAACAAATGACTTGGAATTGAATTTTTGAAATGAAAATTGTTTTGGAAACTCTATTTAAATCTTAAAGCGAAACTTGAAACCTGAAAAATAATTACCCTACAAAACCTAATTGGAAGTAAATATACATTTATATACACTTTCCCAATGGTTCATGAAGTTTGGGGATGATATTTCGTATTCTGAAATCATGAAATAAGACTGAACTTGGTATTTCGGCTATGATCTCTTTATTAAAAAAAATTATAAGCCTGGTATTAAGATATAATATTATGATCTCTTTATTAAAAAATAATAAGGTTGTTATTAAGGCAAAATAATTGGGTATTATCCAAGTAATTGGGCATCTGCACTTCAGGAAGCATAGGAATTCACATGAAAGGTGATACACGTTTATATATCTGGGGGGAAAAAAAAGAGCAACTATAAACAAAAACAACAAAAACTGAAAAAATTTCTGAAAATGAAGTTTGAAAGTGGGATTTTAATATCTAAGCTAATTGAATTAATGCACGTACACATAGATGTATAGGATCTAAAATTTAGGGATTGATGGTATGAAAGATAAGTTGGGAATTTCTATGATGACATGAAGAGATTCATTGATTTGAGATTTAATTTGAAAGCTGTAAATTCTAAGGATAATATGAGCATGTGGTTAATGAAGTTTATTGCAAGAAAGCAAAAAAAAAATTTCTTGTTCTTTTTCTTTTTCTTCTTTCTTTATTTTATATTTATCCTTACTTTCAATTTTATTTTTTGCTTGATCTCTTTTTATTCAACACACCTTCCAATCTTCTAGAGAGGATATTCCCTTCAAGAGAGTGGTAATTGATGTGGTAAATTCCTCTCTTTGCCCATCATTTTCTATGGAGGAATTGGAAATTGCTGTCAAGATCCAGATCCTTGCAAGAGCCCTAGTCCAGATGGGATAAACTTCAAATTAATTCAACTACTACAGGAGATAACTAAACAGAAACTGTTTAACACAGAATTGTTTCATGGAAGGTTGAGAGCTGACCAAGGGAATAAACCATACTTTTCTAGTACCAAGAAAACCAGAGCAATTGAGTTTGGCAGATACAGGCCAATCTCTTGTTATAATGTTCATTACGAAATCGTAGTTGTGGTGATAGCAAATAGATTAAAGAAGTTCATGTCAGAATTGATCTCTCAAAACCAGAATTGCATTTATATGGGGAAGAAAATCCAAGATGGAATCATATTAGCACATGAGATGGTCAGGGGATTATCAAACGGTGCACCTACTAGGAGAGCTTGCATCAAAATTGACTTGAAGAAGGCCATTGATAGTGTAAGCAGGGAGTGTATATTGAATACACCATTACATATGGGATTTGCTGGCAAATTTATTGACTGGATTAGAATATTTATAGCTGACCAGCTTTTTCGGTGTCAATGAATGCATCTCCAACATGATATTTCAATATTTCAAGAGTAATTGGACAAGGGGATTCCCTTTCCTATTATCTATTTTATAGCTATGGAGGCATCATTTGTGCTCTTAGAAACAAGGGTATTAGAAAAAGAAAAACTGTGATTTGTTTACTCTAGGATCAAGGCGCCTTTATCTCACCTGGTATTTGCTGATGACATCCTCGTTTTTCATAAGGTTAAGAACCAATCAATAAAGTCTATGGAGTCTACTTTTACCGGGTTTGCAAAATGCAAATCTCTGGCCTTCAAACGAATGGGGAGAAAACCAAGTTATATCCTAATAATTCCTGCCCTGATAAAGGGAAATATGTGAGTTGGGTACAAGCCTAGGGCAACTTCCAGTGAAGTATTGGGGCTTGCCATTAGTAACTGGTAAACTGAAACGCTCGCATTGTTTAATCTTACTAGAAAAAAATCCAAAAACAGATGGAAGTATGCCTTTGGGGATTAGTTTCCTTTTCTGTAAGACTTGAGCTCCAAAGGAGTGTTATTTCCAGTTATCATATCATTACTGATCAGCTACCTTTCAGTTGCCTTTAAGACTATTCTTAAGATTGACAGTTAATTGCGATTTTTTTTTGAAAAGGGGGCTTCACTCTATTAACTGGAATAAGATAAGTAGACATAAAAGGGAAGGGGGACTAGGTTTGAGAAAAAATTCATATATAGCTCAAACATCCTGGCTTAAGCAAGTTTGGAATTTATTATTGGAAAATAAGTCTTATTGGTTTCAGCAGATGAGATCTATGGGGCATTATAGAAAATAACCACTCTTATCTGTTGGAAGGCTATTCTTAGATCCAGAACCTTGGCTCTGAAATGCATGAGGAATCAGATTGGCACTGGTGACATATCATTTTGGACGGTACCCCTAGTACAAGAAGGGGAGACTGCTTGACCGAGAACATACAGTTTGGCATTACTACTCCTGATAAAAACGTCATAGCAGATGGACATTGGAATCCACCAAACGCATCATCAACTCAAGTTAGAACAGTATTTCAGGCTATAAGAATATTCAAACTATCTATCCCATTGGGGCAAGGAAGCAAGGACCAATTGGTGTGGACAACAAGTGCATCTAGCTTCTTCTCATTTCACTCTGCTTGGAATGTAGTAAGAATCATTCACCAGTTGTTGATTGGTATAATATGGATATCCTAGAAAAGTACCTATAAGTTGCTGTCCATTTAGAGTTGTACATGACAGACTCAAGACGAGACAGATTGCTAAATTTTGGAACACATGCAGAGCCTAACAATGTACTATGCAAGGAACAACTAGGGTGCAGGGATTACCCATTCCTCAATGCTCATACTCTGCTTTCATCTGGAAGTCTTTCATATTAAAATTCAAACTATCCAGTGACGCTTCTGGATAAGTGATGGAGATCAAGATTAGATTTGATTTGATTTGATTAGAATTTGGGTTGTATTAGATATTTGATTTGATTAGGAGTTTGGATTTTATTAAGATTCTGTTTGTTAGGATTTCCCTATATATAGGAGTTGTATGAAGTATTGAAAAGAGGAATAATATTTTGAGAAATCTCTGGCGTGGAATTCGCTGAGTAAAAATCTTTCCTCGTGGATTCGTGGAGAGTGGGCGTGGGCCTGGGTGGATTCCCAAATCCCAAAAGTTTTCCTCAATTTATCATTTCTTCCCCAATCCCTCTAGAAAAAACCCTAATTTCAAAACCCTAACCCTAATTTCGCCTCCGTCCTGCGTCAAATTGGTATCAGAGCCTAAAATTATTTTCTCCTCCTCCACCTGATCCTCCTCCACCTGACCCAGCCACCCTCATCATCACCCTCCATCAACCAGAGAGAAAGAGAGAGAAAAAAAAAAAATCTCTCACAGATCAGAAAGAGAAAAAAAAAAAAAATCTCTCACAGATCAGAAAGAGAAGAGAGAGAAAAAAAAAAATCTTTCTCCACTCTTCTCTTCTCCCTCGAACTATTCCCTCCCTTCAACACAACCCAAACTCCTCCCTCTCCACCCCAGATCTCATCTCCCCCCCCCTCGCCCGCCAACGCCGCCGCCGCCTCCGCCAGCAACTCCGCCCGCCTGAATCAACCGCCCCCAGATTCGAACCAAATCACCCCATCCAGGTTCGCCCGTCGTCCCCGACTGCTCGCCGCCACATCGCCCCCATCTCCACCGCCCTCTCCACTGAGATCCAACCTCAACTCAGATCTCCTAGTCGCCGCCCGTCCACCGACGCCGCTCATCACCACGTGGCCGCCCCCCCTCGTCGCCATCGCCGTCTCCCTCCACGTCGCTGCCCTTCGCCGTCCTCATCGCCATCGCCACTTCGGCGCCACCGCTCTCTGCCGCAACTCCCCTCCTTCGCGTCCGCAGCACCACAGCTCCGCAACAGCCAAGACCGAACGCAGCACTTGCAGTTTGAGAGAAAGGAGAAAAGCTATTGGGTTTTGGGTTTGTTTGTTATTGGGTTGGTTTGGTTCTGATCCACTTATTCAGACCCACATCCAAAGAATAGAAGGTTGGATTTATTTTGGGTCCGATCCGGAGGCTTCAGATCTGATCCGCAGATCCAGATCCACTCTTGGTTCAGATCAGTACAGCAGTACAAACCCGCTGACAGTGCAGACCCGTTAAGGGTTTTTTTTTTCAATTCGGAGTCCGTTTCAACTCCAATTCAAGCCGTTTTCGAGCCGTCGTGATTTTTGGGTATTTCCTAAACTTTTTTGAGATAAAATTTTAAGTTGATTATATATGGGGTTCATGTTATATGGTCATTACATCAACACAAATGCTAAAAAATTGCAAATTGAGAGAGATATGTATGCTACTATACCCATTTTTTTCGGTTTCGATGGTCGATAAAATTATCAAAATTGGGAGAATCATATCCAAGATTTCTTTCTAGCTTCTGATCTGACTTCAGCACAGAAATGCCTTCACGCCCGACAAAAATTAGGTGGAGAAGTTTATACTTTGAGTAAAGAGTATAAATTATGTTTGGATTGGAATATCTTGCGACGTCTACTTCGTCATCGGTATACTCAACACCACCTTCAAAATTTTTCATCTCATCGGTTTCAATCATCTGAGCCTAAAACAATGACTAGTGATGAAAAACTTCAATATATGATCGATGAGCTTAAGAAGTGTAGCCGAATACTTGACAGTGTTAAAAACACACTTAAATGCGGGGATGAAAGAAGTCAAACGGTTAGTAATGATAGTATCGCTAACAAGATTGAAGCAGATATTCCTATGTTTGGTGAATATATTTTGCAGCCTACACCGGAAACAGAAGTTCATGATGAGCCATTACTAGTACCAGATGGAACTTTTTTTTCATCCACAGAAGTTGAAGACTCAATGGTTCAGATTTCTGAAGATCCTTCAATAGAACCAACTGCGAAATTTCAGCCGCCTGTGAATACTTCTGATGATCATACTTACAAGGAGAAACCAACGGAAATATCTTCTTCTCTCCTAGTTGCAGATGTACAGGGAGAACAAAAACTTTCAATCCAAAGTGAGACTTCACATAGAAAAGAAGTTATTGTTGATAATGAGGTAAAAACATCAGTTCCTCTTGAGAGATTCATTACAGGAATTATGAAGAAATTACCGACTCAACATACAGATTCATGTGAAGTTTCGAAGAGGTTTGCTTCTACTATTCATGGCCAAAATAATTTGTGGGATTTACAGTCATTTGAAACTGGTTCACGAAAGAAACCAGTTCCACCTCCACCGCCTTGGTACAGATGTGATGGTGATGTACTAGATACGGTTTCTCGACCACCACCATGGCCCAATTGGAATACTTCGTGGATGTCAATCAGTTCAACCCGGACGTGTTTATCATTCTTTATCTCCGCATTCATCGGAGATGAATGCTTTGAAACCGGGGAGAATTGATGGAGATCAAGATTAGATTAGATTAGATTTTATTTGATTTGATTAGGATTTGGATTGTATTAGATATTTGATTTGATTAGGAGTTTGGATTTTATTAAGATTCTGTTTGTTAGGGTTTCCATATATATAGGGGTTGTATAAAGTATTGAAAAGAGGAATAATATTTTGAGAAATTTTCTTGAGAAATCTCTGGTGTGGAATTCGCTGAGTAAAAATCTTTCCTCGTGGATTCGTGGATAGTGGGCGTGGGCCTGGGTGGATTCCCAAATCCCAAAAGTTTTCCCCAATTTATCATTTCTTCTCCAATCCCTCTAGAAAAAACCCTAATTTTAAAACCCTAACCCTAATTTCGCCTCCGTCCTGCGTCAATAAGATATCTCACTTACAGGTTAAAAAAATTTCAAAAGCCACATCAATTTTAACAATGGCCACCCCGGGAATAACTGTATGGAGTCTGTGGAATGAAAAAAATAACAGAATTTTTTAGGTGGAACATCGTGACAAAATACAGATAAAGAAGCAAACTGAAGACGTGTTCAGATTGATAGCAATGCAATACCCATCTTTGAAGGCAGAAAGGAAGGAGATACTGGAAAGGTGGGATATCAAGATTCAAAACTATAGAAAAATACAATGTTAAAAAGCTCATGTAGGTCCGAGAGGAGCCCGGAGGCACCCCCTAACCGATGACATCAGGTTTGCTATGTGAACTAAATCGAGGTATGCTTAAGCATGTAGTCTGTAAAATAGGTCAGTCATTCATCTTCTCTTAAAAAGTCATTGAATAGATATTGGAGGGGAGTTAAAGTGACGAGTGCTTATCTTGTAATATCTTTTTTTTCATCAATGAAACTATCTTTAATGCTAAAAGAAGAGAGCTTCTCTCCACATTTTCCTTAGAAAGCATCCCTTACTTTGTCCCTCACCTAATTTATTATCGGCAAACAACACTCACTTGTTCTCTTTTTAGGAACACAAAAAAAGAAAAATATCTTCATGTGGACTCCTCTTCCATATGAGGCCAGATTCTCCCTAGTTCCCCACACCCCCCCCCCCCCAAAAAAAAAAAAAAGAAGAAGAAAAAGAAAAAGAAAAAGAATCTCCACTTCTTGACAGATGTTTTCCATTTTTTTTACAGCTGATAAATTTTGGAAGGGAGGTGATAACCCCCATGATATCAAAACAGTTGATAAATATGTTTTAAATTTTTTTACACTGATAAAATTTGGAGGGAGCTGATAACCCCACAACAATGTTTAAAATAGCGATAACGGTAACGTAACGTTTTGCCTTTGTTAGGTTATGTCGCATATAGCGTAACGCATAATGTAGATTACGTAATTTACTATTTATTTATTAAAAATAAATATAAAACTATATAAAATAATCTTTATAAATTGAAAAATAAATTAAAAAATTCTAAAAAGAATATATAACCATCTTGTAATACATAATCTATTCTAAATTTTTATTAAATTTTACAATAATTTTCACATTTATCTTTATAAATTATATTAAGTCCGCAATCGTAATTCCAGTTATCACCTAAATTAAAAAAAACAAGATTACAATTCTTTATCATTATTATAATATATATTTTCAAATATTCAATTTATCTTATTTGTAATTATTGATTTTAATTCAGTTAAATATTCAATATAATCAATAAATATAATATTTCAGCAACCGTATAGAAACTATAACAAGCGAATAAGGAAACAATCGCTAATTAGCAAATTAGTAATTCCATAAGCAATCAAACAAGCCAAATCAAGTAACAAAATTTCAGTAATTCGCTAATAATCAAAATAATAAGCAACAAAAATATAGATATTACTAAAAATATAATAGTAAATAATGTAACACAACGTAATTTAACGTGACGTTACGTAATATAACGTAAAATAACATAAAAAACATACTGTTATGGTGCACCGAGTTATTTTCAGTTGTTACGTAGCGCTGGAGTTCTGTTAGGTTACGTAACGCAATATAACGGGTTTCATAACGCGTTATTTTCAACATTGCCCCCACAATATCACCTTTAACCACACCCCTTTGGGGATGCAGGGCCCCATGTTTCAGTTCTCCAATCAAATATCATCATAGGTGCCAATCAAATATCTCCCTAGTTCCCCACCCCCCCCCCCCCCCCTCCCCCACCAAAAAAAAAAAAAAAAGAAAGAGAATCTCATCACTTCTATGAGGGAAAAAAAAGTTGACAGATATGTTTTCTATTTTTTTTTTTCAGCTGATAAATTTTGGAAGGGAGGTGATAACCCCCACGATATCAAAACAGTTGACAGATATGTTTTAAATTTTTTTACACTGATAAAATTTGGAGGGAGCTGATAACCCCACAATATCACCTATAACCACACCCCTTTGGGGATGCAGGCGCCCATGTTTCAGTTCTCCAATCAAATATCATCATAGGTGCCAATAAAACTTTATTTCTTTATATCCAGTTTCTCAAGCAGTCTTTCAAAAACCCTTATTTTTGTATTTGCATGCAAAATTCCCTAGCCATACCTTCAGCTCATATGCATTAGATACTGAAATTTATGGACATCAATCTATTCTACCACATAACATCAATTCTATGATTAGACCATAATATTACATATTGTTCAGGTTATCTATACCCTTTATATCGGTTTATTTGTTAATTCGTGTATTAAACGGTGTTAATTTGGTGTTCAATGAATATTCGTGTTTTAAGTTAAAATGATGACTAACACATGTTTTTATGGTGTTTCATAGGTTATGACACGATAATAGAAATTTGGAGCAAATTTGAAGTCATATGGAAGCGAAAGACCATCCAATATCAGGGGAAAAAAAAAATTGATTGAGCCACCAGTGTGGGTCACCCGTATTTGTAATATCAGAGGGCGAGCCACCAGTGGCTAACAAGAAACCCGTAAGCAAAAACCTACCTATGCAAGACCTCTGCAAGTCACCTTTGACCCATTACTGTGGAGTCACCAATGACACCCACCGGTGACCAAGTCTTATTCCAGCGACGTGAAAGGTACCTCTACAGGTCACCAGTGGCTATTGTCATTGAGCCAACTATACCCATGTGAGCCACCAGTGTCCCAGTCGGTTGTATCCTTTTGCAATGATTTTAATTGAGCATTGGATCGAATCTTTTTGAGATTGAGTGGTGCATGTACAAAACTTCTTTTCCAGGATTGCAAGACAGACATCCCTTCAAAGAATAAGGGCAAGCAAGACATCCTAAAAAATATAGAATTTACTCTAAGTTTGTAGCAAATTTCACAATAATTTTTCATAACCATATTCACAAATTATAATAGATTTGCATTCGTTATTAGCAATCATAATTAACATTCAATACCATAGTAGCAATCAAGTCATCAACTACAAAAGAAGCCATCAAGGCTTATTAAGCAAACCAAACTAGTTAAAAAACTTAAACTCCATAATAAACAAGTCACTAAGACATAGGTCTTAAAAACAAATTAGCTTCATTTTTAATTTTTAATATCATCCAAATCCAATTTCAGTTCAGTCAATTTGTTTAATCCATTTTCTAGAGCTTGTAATCAAACCCAATCAAGAGTGCAACAGTGAAATTTCAGCAAGGAAGCAAGCAACAAAAATCCGAACTACAGCAGCATATCAACAGTTACAGCAAGAAAAACTATAATTTTAAACATCAAATATCAGCAACCAAATTACTGCTACAATAAAAAGAAAAGTAAATTAAAGTTAAAACTTGATTAAAAAAATTAAAATTGGTAAGAGAATTGAAAGGGATCGAAATTAATTAGTAGAAATTGTCACCATTTTGGAGGGTGGAGCTCAAGAGATTTATATTGTCCAATATTAAAATTCATAACGAAGTTTGGTTACGATATATAATGTAACCTAAAATGACGCATTATAATCCAAAAAATAACATAAGGCTATGCAGCATCAGGTTATTTGAAGTGGTTATGTAATGATATGCTCTTGTTAAGTTAAATAACGGGTTATCTAAATCTACGACAATTATAATATTCATCTTGTATATGATTTAAGAAAATTTTATTTAGCACATTTCTTCTATCCACTTAATTTCAAAATATAGCAGCCTTAGTTGTACCTTTTTGTACACATATCTATGACATTAAGTTTGCCAAGTGTACACAAGATCCTTTTTAAGGTGGCTTTTTCATCTTCATCCCACAAAATTTATCATACTTATTTAATGCCCGCTCCTAAGTTGAGAAATTAAGACAAACTACATCTGAAGGCTGTAACATTTGTCAAACTTAAGTAATGTATTTGTTTAGAGATTTCTAACAACTACCACCAGTAGGCTGCATCAAACATAACGTGCGTGATAATTCTAAACTCAAATACTTGTTCTGCCGAGTCACGGGGCACAAGCACTTAAAGAAAAGAACAAATGTATTTTAATGGCCAACAAGCTAAAAAATAACATGGAAAATCTATAATTCAAAAAACTTCAAATAGAATATGAACCTGAAATTGCTGAAATTTTTCTCCATCAGCTGCTAGCTGTAGTCGCAAATTTTTCTCAGTGGCCAATAGTTGTGTAACCTGTTCTGCATACAATTGCATCTGGGTTTGTTCCTGAGTTGACCTCTCTTGATGCTGTTGAAGTTTCAGATCAGCAAGTTGGAGTTCAAGCATTTTCTGCTTTAACTGGAAAATGATTTATACATCACAAAGGCAGTCAGCCAGGAACACCCAGGAACCATCATATGACCGATGTTCCTTATTCATCTTGAAGTAGAAACTGAATCATGATACCTCATACAGTACTCAGTGAGTAGTACTTCACCCACCTTCTGAGAAAACTGTTCTTCAGTAAGAGCATACTGATCAGCAAGATGTTTTAGCTTGTTTCTTAGCCTGCAAATGAACTTCATATCCGTTAGTACATTATTAAAAGATGTCAAATAATAAAAAAGATGCAGAAGGAACAATTATGAGCATGCACGCGTAATGGATATTATGGAGTAGCTATAAAATAGTAAAAAGGCATAAGCAGGCTTTGTTTTTGGATAAGAAAAAACGAAAAAAATAACAAGGAAAAAAAAAAGAGGCAAGATGGACAGACTGCCTCAAAGGCCCCAATTAGGGTAAAGGAGGCAGCTGAGGAGCTGCCAACCACCCAAGCTGCCCTCTACAGTACTGTAATAATGCTATTGACTTATCTTATTCTATGGAGTACACTACCATATTTGATATTTTATTATATTAATAACACTTCATACTAAAAAAAAATAGCAACTCCATGAGGCTTGTGCCACATGCCTTGGCGCTCACCCTGGCCCAATCAGGGCCTCTTTCACTTGAACACTGGTTAGATCCACTTAACCTGACATGCTCTATAAAGTACTAGCATCTGAGACCTCTCTAACCATAGCCCTAAGAAATCTAAATTGGAGAGGAGGCAGCTACAGACAGATCTAAATTAAAGGTGCAGCAGGTTCAGCTTTAATGTATAGGAGTCACTAAGAGAGCACTTGAATAGAGAAAATTTAATCAGAAATTTACCCATAGAATCCACTAAATCTGATAGCCAAGCCTCTAAAAGTAAAACATATTCATATTGCTAATATGATCAATCTGCAAGTGGAATAAGAAGTTTCTTACATTTCATTTTCTTTGAGTTGAGCAAGGCACTCATCTTTCTGCTCTTCCAGCTTAATGCTTACATCCTAGAACCTCGATACAGAAAACTATTGCTTCATTAATTGCTGCAAACAAAAAATAATGCTATGTGCCAATAAAAGGTAAAACTCTGAAATTAGTATGGATGTATCCTTGAAATAACACACAATATAGAATAAAGGAAAGAAAAGATAAACACTTACCTGAACACTACAAGTAGAGTCATCAAGAATAAGAAAGGAAAGGACAAATGCTAACTAGGAATCACGTGTTAGTAATATAGAAAAAGGAGATGCTCTAGATGTATTTGACTATGGAAACCACACTAGTAATTTGCACCTAAAATAAAACCACGCTGGTAATAGTATATTCCAAATGCAACAACAATTTACAACTAAACAGCTAATAAGACAAAGATACCAATAGGTAAAGCTGCAAGAAAGCTTAACCATGTTGGACATCACAAAGGAAAAATAAAAAAAGGAGGCGTACCAAATAGTGCAAAGTTTGTTTGACTTGAGTTTGTTAAGTACTAAATAAAATTTTGAAAAACAGATGCTCTGAGGTGTCTAAAAACTGCAATTTTGGGTTACTTGGAATAACTTTCTTCTGGTGATTGTGTATGTGCATGCGTGTGTGCATGTGCTTGAGTGGGCATTCTGTTCTTAAGCCCATCATGTTTAGGTTGAACGCTGAGAGAATTTACCCCACAGAGTAAAAATGCTTCCTTACAGTGTTGTTATGCAAACAAATCGACTCCTATATACTTGTAGAATGTAGACTACAACAACAGTTCCCAACTTCAGGTTTTTTTTTTTTTTTTCTTGCAGACACTTTACTAAATGTCATCAAAGACATCACACCTGATCATCATTTTCAACAAGCACAGAAAAATTAAATCAGTATGCATGCTCATAGATTATCTCACAGTGCTTTGGCCAGACAACTTGGTTCTCACACTATATCAGTATTGACAGACAGGAGACATAAGATTCAAAGTACGGGAAGTCTAAGGAAACGGAACGTATTCAGCTCCTAACCCTTCACTTTGAACCTGGTTCCTTATAGCTCTCATATTCCCAAAAAGTAACTTTAAAGAAGGCAAAAATTTTGCAATAGATAAAATTCGGAGAAGTTCAAAGGCATTGAATACGTCTAATGAAAATACCAGGAATAAATAACACCTCTTTTACAAAACATTGCATAAAAAATTAAAGCACAAATAATGTGTATGGTATAAGATGATTAAACCAAAAGGTGATGAAATAATTTCTCTGGCAAATTAGTACCTGATTGCCAACATTTCGTATATGCTCTGCATAACTTCTATCTTAATTGAGGGACTAGGATATTCTTATTCAAGGAGAAATTCTTATTTATTTTCTATACCAAATTTAGAACTGGTCACATTGGGAAGATTTAAGTAAATGAATAAGAATATATGGCTAATCGTAAGAATTCTATTCCTAGATACCTTTTTTCCAAGGAATTGGGTCAATCCTTAGGAATGGCCTGTTAGGGAGTCAGTTTTTGACTGAAAACTAAGCATTACAATTCAAAAAAGACCCAGAAGTACGAGGTAAAAAAGCAAGGTCAATACCTCTTGTTTTTATTTTAAAGGATTTCCCTTAGCTACATAACTAGATTTGGCAGTAATAAGTTAATAACATGTGATGGAACTAGTATACTATCCGAACAAACTTCTGAGTGCAATCCTACGAATTCCAACCCAAAGGAACATATGTAGGAATCCAAGGAATTCTCACCCCAAATGAAATCCAAAGGATTTCCATCCCCAACCATTCAATCAGGGCCTTGTTTTTCCTAATTTGCTTAAATACTTAATCTTTTTGCTAGTTTAGTTTAATGAGGTAACCTAGTGCCAAGTCTCTGATAGAACTTCTTATAGTGGTTTGTGGCAGCCATTTCAATCCTCCAGATGCCTAGGTACTGTTTCAACTCCTTCCACATACATGGTTTTTAAGAAATGAGGGATATGTAGAATACATATCTCAATGTGCAATTAGCTTGAAGGATGTGCCAAGTAAGAAGATAAAGAGGAAGTCAGAAGTGTTTGAGATGTATCTGAGAAATCAAAATTAAAATGAATTCTCCAAAATCGAGGACACATTTGGGAAGCATTTGATACGTATCTAAGAAGTGTCCAATTAGAGCCCGTGTGCAACATGGAGACATATTGACAATACAAGCAGCCGTGCAACATAGGTTAAAGTGGATAAACCAAATGTTGTCTACTCAAGGCATGAGACTTCAAACATAAATCCAAGTATCTTACAGTACTCACTGTGCTTTGTAGCATTGGAATAGATTGCAAACTTTAGTATGAGTAATATAGTTATATTTTGTGTCAGTGAGAGTTTGTTCATGTTTGACGTAACTCCAATAGTAGTTTAAATCTGAAATTCTCTAGAACCCAAGTCAAACAGGCTCTCTAAGGAGGTCCTTAGAAATTTTCAATTTAGTTAGTGTCTTTAAAAAAGAGAGAAGTTGAGCTGTAGCTCGTAGACAACTTGCTTGGTTAGTAGCATCTTGAATAATGTGATACCAGATGGGAAGTCCTAGTTCATTACTGTGGAGATCCACAAAAGAATAAGATACCATCTCATAAAGCTGTAACCTGTCAAAATCATTTGCCAAGTTAGTACTTAGTAGTACCTTAAACATTTTCCTGCCAGATATGATTGAGGGTACTGCCCTATTAATTGCTGGAACCGAACTTGGATATGAGCATAGTTGCAATGTAGATATGCATTGTCTATGCAATTCAAAGAGGACAAGACTTAAAATAACAGTATCTAATGGTAGAAAGAAAGAAAGAGAAACAAGGAAAGTGCCTCTCAAGTGGTAAATATGTGAAATACAGTTCTAGTTGCCCACAGCTAGTTGTTTAAGATGGCTGCAGCATTGCTTTGCTTCCAAATGGTGTAGTGGAGGGGGAACTGACATGCTCAAGGGATTTGGAGGATGTTATGAGAGGTCTTTATATAAAACTATATTTCAAGTTAAGTTCTTCGTAAACATAAGCTTTATGCAGTAATGTATCAAGTTGCAATTATTGTTTCATAAGGTTTTTATTGAATGTCTCCCCTCCAAGTGAGAAGTGTGATATATATAACTAATCTTCTTCCTTTTCGGAGGCAATTTGACATGCACTCCTACTGACACAAAAGCAATCATCATATTTCTGCAGAAAAGGAGGCAATTTGACATGCACTCCTGAGACAAAAGCAATCATCATATTTCTGCAGAAACACACATATAGTTACTAGATACAAGCAAAAACAGCATGACTGGGTAAAAGACAGTTTATTATTTGCAAGAGTTTGATTACGCATACCTTAATTGCATCATTAAACTTAGTAGACAAATCTTGTCTCATATTTTGTCCCTCTGTTGATACTCTTTGGCATTCATCCTTCACAAATGAAATAAATATATCCGTAAGTAGTATTTCAAGAGGACATATTGCATACCATAGAAATAAAACAAACAGCCAATAAAATGATAAATTCTAGGATAAAAATAATAAGATAGTATGCGGAAGTAAAAATAGTTTCTAGTTGGGAAGCGGGACAGTGGGTGTGTGGAGGGTATTAATTTGAAATAAAAGCTTTGAGCTTGAAAGCCCCAACAAAATATAAACAGGGGATGGCTGGGCGGTTTACATTTGAAACAAAAGCTTTATATTTGAAATCTGCAATAAGGTATAGACACTACAGTCATGAGTTAAGTTAGATACTTAGATGATGGTCAAGTCTGCTGCTAAAATGAACCAGCAGGTGATGAAAGAAAGGATAGGTCAAACACATTTTTAAAACTACAAAAATTAACTCCAGAATACTTTTATTTTAGATGTGATAAGGACTCTCAGATCAGGCTAAAAACATCTGAGTTCCATTGAGGATGGTATGCTTTTGGATGGCTCTTTCCTACCATTATATATTGGACTCATTTCCCATATTTTAAATCTAAATCCTCATTCTTACCTGAACTGACACTTTAGTTCTCTGATGTGAAATGCTTAAATCAGATGGAAAGGGATAAAAAAAACCTAATAAATAACAAAGGTAAAAAATTCACCACCATAGAAGAGAACATTGTAGTTTGGAATTTCTAATCAATAAGGAGAGAATATTAAACTTGATTGTCATCATATGAAGGGACAAATCCAAAATCTTTACTTCCCATTTGAAGCTTATTTTACAAGATTCAGAGGCACTGAACTCCATTTTTCTTTATTTCTGCCCCCATTAATCTTCAACACCATAAAAGCCATAAGAAAGATAATGTCACTGAATCAATGATATCACTCAGACAAGATTATCAGACTGGGTTCGACCAGAACAAGCAGCTGCACAAGAAGCAGCTGAAAAGTCTAAAAACAGGATGAACCTGCTTGTTCACCTGTGAATTGGGTAAACTAAGCAAACTAAGTAAACCATAAGCACACGGTTCGTGTGAAACGGCCAGTTTTTGTACAATGAACTACAATTTTTATTTTAAAAATTATACTATCATATAAGATCTATTGTGCAAGTAAATAAAGAATGTCCCCTTCATCCATAGAGTCCAGTTCGACTAACCCAAACAAATGTTTTAACCCTAAACAACTGAGCTCCCTACATTTCAGGTATATGGCCGTTAGGTTCTAACAACATTGCTGAAAAAATCCACGACTCTAGATCACTGAGGATTGGAGAATAGATGTTCAACTTGGTGGTACCTCATTAGAAAAGTAAATTATCAAGAATAGGGCTGTAAAACGAGATGGAGGATCCGAACTTTAGGCTGTTCATGTTCGTCACTTATTTAACCGAGCTTAGATTTTTGTTCAAGCTCTTTTCGTTTATTTAAGGACTGCGCTTGAGTATGCTTTTATCGAGCCCGACAACAAGCTTTAGTCAACCTTATGATGTCTATCCAGGAATATAGAAACAAAAAAATAGAGAATGATTTTCTAGCATTTTCTTGAATTAGACAACATATTTTCTTGCGCCTCGAACGTTTACTAAGCTGATCATTAGCGGATAGTCAAGTTTCTCGCTTTTAGAGCCTTAATTGTTATTAGCATTAATAACCTAAATACTTACTAATGATTCAAGACTAAATATGAGCTTTAATCGAGTCTAAATAAGCCTTAAACAGGTCGAGCCCTAAACGAACTGAGCTCGCACACAACCAAGCTAAAAAGAACTGTTCATGTTCGTTAATTTATTTATCTAACAAAGGTTTGAGTTCAGGCTTAATTCGTTTAATTGTTGAACTAACATGAACAGCTTTTACTGACCCAAACCCAAGCTGAGCTTCAAGCTTTTCGCAGTCCTATTAACAAGTATCCTATGCAAGTTAAAATGGAAATGTAAATCATCAATAACAATGATGTCAGCTAGAAAACATTAAAAAATAAAACAGAGTGCATCTTTCAGATAAATAAATAATGTACCATAAGCATTTTATTCTGACGCTGCAGCTCCCTGCAAAGGGATTCAAGCCTTTCCCGCATGGCAACAGCTACAACATAGAAATATAAATAAAATCAGATCTTTTTTAAACAAAAAAAAAAATTGGTACTTAGGAAGGTGTTTTTTTATTAAATACCAATAAATGTGTAAAAAAACCAAAAGAGCACAGTAGATAAGCACAAGGAAAGATGTAGTAATAGAGTGCTATGCCCTTATCACCAAAGATTTACTCCTTTCAATACAAACTTTCGAAGAGAAGGCCAGAGTCAATGCCACACTCTACTTTGGAACTACAGGTTGTTCAGAAGAATTGTTACACGCATACCCATATCCAATAACAACAAGAAGAAGAAAGCTTTTACCCACATATGTGATATGGTCAACAATCAAAGATATCAGATTCAACCTACTCATGGCCACATTCAATATTCATGGATGTCCAGTAGCTATACAGAATGAGTGCTGACCACAAATGTGTAACTCACAATAATAGCAATTAGTTATGGTAAGTTGGTAATACCATTTCCCAATCTGGTGCATCACTAAATGTCACTAGTTCTATTTCAACATATCCTCTAAATATTTTCACTCGTTACTCAAATAGTTTTTTGAATGTTGGTTAGCTATTACCTTGCAAAAGACCTGAATTTCAGTAAAGAAAGCAATTTGCACTAAACTCACCAAATTATATTTGTGCAGATGAATGGGTTATCATGCTATATTGCATTGTATTTCTATCAGTATAATAGTATCTAAGATTATAAGGAACAAAATTAGATGGCATGTTGACCTTTTTATGGGAAAAAATTTTTCCTCACACTTGATAGATTTGCAATTACAAATCACTCTTGCATTGCCCGCCTCCATTCTTGTAAATTCACTGTGTCATATTTATGCTCCCATAATTATTTGAAGTATGCTAATAAAGAGTTTCTTCTTCAGGCTTGATAAGAATCCAAATAAGGTTCAACTGAGTCGTAAAATAAATTCAGGACCTCTTTGCAATTGTTTTAGCATTTTAGCGGATTACTTTTTTATGGACAAATATCTTAGCCATCTCTAATGTGACTCCCCCTTTTAAAGGTTGTAACTTAATGAAAGTAGGGTTTGAACCCATGACATCTTGCAAGCTTGCTAAGAAGTTATACCACTATACTACAGTGCTACTTGCAAAAATAGAAATTCAAGGGTAAAGAAATATATTTTAGATAATAGAGATTTAGGAGTTAAGATTATGATAAGATTGAAAATTGAAGCAAATAAATCTGCTCCTTATCCTGAGGTGCATAAACCTACCAAATTCTAATTCGGATACATGTGAGAAACGAATAAACAAGTGATAGATCAACTTCTAATAAGTAGGAACCCATAACAAGACACTATCCAGCAGTAGACACCGCTCATGGATCTAATCTCTCTTTCATCTTCTAGTATATAATGGCACAGTTACTAGATAAGTGATTTCACTTGTCTCATTTCATCTATGTCTCGAGATTAATGTGATTTTATATAGCAAATGATACCATCTTATTGTTCAACTAAACTCTTTCCTCTTATAATGGAATTTGGAAGTTTTTCTCAGTAACATAAGCTTAATAGTACATGATAAAATATAGCATCTTCACCTAATGCAAACAAGGGTTTCCTCCATGGGCCTTTGCCCATAATTTCCTTCATTCACGAATTAGGCAAAAACTCACTAAGGATTGAACATGTTGACAACTGGTAAGAAAAACTTGAAAAACTAGATTAACTGTTTTACACAGCTATACTAACTCAGGTTGCTTGAGAATCATCCTAGCTTGATAGACAAAGGCTAAGATGATTGTGACACAAACATTCATCCAAGAATGGAAAGTGAAAAGGAGAGTCATTTTGACATTTCTTTCGGTTATTGCAATGCAAGCTTTAGGTATCTACTATCTACTTATCAATAGTCTCTTCTTTTCTTCTTATTCTATACTTCCATACTATTTCAATTCTCCAGTTCCCAACAACCAGGTAAATAGCTAAACCCTTTCAAGTTCCATCAGAATATCAACAACCTAATAATAAATTACACTAACTTTTTTTTTCTCTGTAGTTTGGGTAGCCTAGACCAACTTTAGGCGCCAGAACAATTTTCATGGAATTGCATTTTTTTCTTTAATGGTGATGAAACACTCCCCCTCGCTATACCGCTCAGGTAAAAAAGAATTTCTTGAAAACCCAAAAATTGTTATGGTCATAACAATGTTGAAAATAACGCGTTATCAAATCCATTATATTGTGTTACATAATCTAACGGACCCAGCGCTACGAAACAACCGGAAATAGCTCAATGCACTATGACAATACATTTTCTATGTTATTTTACGTAACGTTACGTCAAATTACGTAAGCATTATTTACAATTATCTTTTTAGTATTTTCTATATTGTTGTTGATTAATATTTTGATTATTAGCGAATTGTTGTAATTTTATTACTTGATTAGTTGTTGGTTTGTTTGATTGCTTGTGGAATTGCTAACTTGTTAATTTGTAATTTTCTTGTTTGCTTGTAATTTCACTCTGATTGCTGAAATATCTTACTTGTTGATTATATTGAATTTTTAATTAAACTAAAATCAACAATTACAAATAAAATAAATTAAACATTACAAAATATAAAATATAAAAATAATAATAACTAGAATTGAAATGAAAAATTAGAATATTGTTTTCTTATTTAAATGATGATTGGAATTATGGTTGTAAACTTAATATAATTTATGAAGATAAATATGAAAATTATTGTAAAATTTAATATAAAATTAGAATAGATTATGATTATAAAATGGTTTTAAATTCTTTTTTAAGATATTTTAAATTTATATTTCGATTTATAAAAATTATTTTATATAGTTTATATTTATTTTTATTAAATAAGTAGGAAATTGCATAAGCTACGTTATACATTATGTTATATACGACATAATCTAACAGAGGCAAAACGTGACGTTACCGTTAATCACTATTTTAAACATTGGGTCATAAATCATCCCTCCATTATCCAATATTGTGACCACAATGACACCACTCATACCCATCCTTACTCTTGGCCCTAAATCATCTAGCATGCACCAACAACCACCACATTATTGAATCTACCACCATTTGCCACATTTATAAGGCCTGCAGCTCCAGAATCCCTGCCAACACACACTTCTCTTTCCAACATCATCATCTCAATCAACATGCCAATAACACCAATGTTGTAGCTTCATTGTTATTGTCAATATAAGAGTCAACTCTCAAATATTATTCACTCGGACATGACAAGCAATTGTAGACCCTTTCCTTGAGACAGTCAACTCTCACATGTTATTCACTTAGACATGAAAATTATTTGTAGATATTTCCTTGAGAGATAGTCATCGCCCCCAGGACCCTTGCACTTTTTCATCCAGCCTCATGGATAGAAGTTAATTTTCCTTCCTTAAACAATGTTTTCCATGATTCTGAAGGACTGTTGTGCAGAATAATATGTACTAAAAGGTTTTCTATTCCATGTTCGATCTTGAAAGGTTCTTGCCTCAATTGCAATAGGAATAAATGACATGTGAGATTAGATCTAATCAAATGTGTCCTAATATTATTTTAGTTCAACAAGTAGCCATTTTATGATCCAATATGAACCATTTCTTTAGGAGCCATACCCTAGACTCGAACCTAGGAACTCCCACAAACCATTACCAATCCTATACCACTTAAGCTAAGCTTCAGAGGCAGAATCTAAATTCAACGGGAGGTCTTTATGAAATTATTTTTTACTTTAACTTAATTTCAGCACTTTGTGTATAATAAACAGAACATAACTGCAAAAAGCTTTAATAGCTAAAATCAGACCAGATTGGGGATTGCACAAGAACATACCCAAACTAGGAGTCCAGGATTTAAAAAAATGTGAACATCAAGTAGTACTTCTCCCTTCAGGAAAACAAGTAGCAGACTATACCATCTAGCTGCTGGATCTCAACACTTGAATCTAAATTCTCCTTTTCTTCTTCTAATTGAGTTGGACTCTTCATACATCTTCAGTATAAGCTACTTCATTTCTACCTTTAGAAAATTAATTATAAAGAACCTGCTTCAATTGAGCTACATTTTATAAGAATTCTTAAATGACATATCTATTCCCTATAACATCAAGAGGTCGGCATTTAGCCCACAATTATGGATGAGATTACTAGGACTAGAGAGTAAGACCAGTGAACATTGTCTATAGATGAGATTGGAGAAGGGATCATTTCTAAAGAAGAAAGAAAAGCTTTAGTCCTTAAGGGTTTATAATCAAAGGATGAAAATAAAACAAAAAGAATGCAACTTTAGCGAAAAACTATGAAAAGACATTCAAAATAATGGATAAGAACACAAGAGTGATCATTTTCGCTGGCTAGAATCTATAATTCATAACAATGTTGAGTTTCATGAGTTTTGTTCATAATAACAAGGAAGGTTTTGGAGGGGAAGTGCTTCCAGAATACTTAGTTGCCATCCATGTTGGATAGATATGATTACACGATATGTGAGATGCACTAATAAAGTATTATTAAAGAATATAATTTTGGAGGGAGGGGGCACTTAATGTGGATATTACATAGATCTAACACATGCACATGTGCTCATGGACATGCACATCGAGACTTGGGGCTCCTTAATTATACATGACATGCCATGACATCCCCAGTAGAGGGCTCATCCCATTTATCAAAATCCTTATGGCATAAAAGATTTGAACATACTTCTCATGGATAAAATAAGTTCTTGAAATTCACTTTGCAGCCACATGAAAATTGAATGAATTGAAATATTGTTCATTTTGCAACCACTTGATGACCAAATGAATTGAGATATTGTTCACTTTGCAACGACTTGATGATAAGTGAAAAGAATCAAAACCATGTCGTTTGCATTAAAAAGAAAAACTTGTCAGGATGAACATTATGATGCATACATTGGATCGGATGGTTCAGTTACTTCAGTACTAGTTTTTTAGATGTCCAGTGCAGAAAATTTCCTAGAGCAGCTGCTCATCCTGTATATGCATATGTGTATATGTGTGTGTGCGTGTATTTAGATCAAGATCAATTATTTGGATTCATATAAGAAGCTCTTCATCATACTTTCGTTCATCAAGCTACTCTAAATTCATTTTTGTGACTTATTAATCCATTGGTAAAAGAACTTCTAATTATGTGAATTTTTTATCCATTTGGATAACAGGTCACATTTAAAAGCATAGATTTTGAGTTTTGATGCTCTAACGTATACTTTTGGCTGATAGTATTCAATTCCAAATCCTTCGCCCCACAACCACCACATGGAAACGCATACAGATAAGCATACAAGTCATTTGTCGGATATGAAGCTGCTACTAGGTCTTCAGACCCCGCTCACATCACGCTATGGCCTTTAAAAGGGGGATTCAGATAGGGATGGCTAAATCCTTTTTTAAAAAAACTTACTTATAATCAAAATTAATTAACTAGCTTACATGATTAAGAAGTTAACGACTGCCTTCCACTGAGTCCAATATTGAACTTAGTTTTCTACATCGTTCTAGGAAATCACATTGGCAGTATATACTTTCTAAATCGTGAGAATTCCAATATAGTGGCCAATATTTAGAAAATGGTTAACAGGTAGAAAAAAAATTCAGATGTTTTTAATTAGAGGAATACATATTGAAGTCTTTCTTCATTCAAGTTTACTTCTACTTTAACATTCTCTTCTCCTTTCCTTCTCCTTTATCATTTGCTGTTGCAATCTAAAACCAGTAAAATTTCAATCTCTTAAAATCCCCTATCCATCTACTAAAAAGAATCCCCCACCTCTTTTCTTCTTCAATTCTGTGACAGCTTCACGAATGTAAAATAGGTAACATTCATTGTAAAATTAGGTAACATATTGTAATCTTAGTTTTGATGCAAGTGCCACTGTAATACACATGCATTTCTTTCCATCTAAAAAGACAAGTTACTAATACTTACCAGCATCTCTTTCTGCTACGGCCTGTTGATATTTCAAAGTGAACACCAGTAGTTCTTTCTCCGACTTTGCACTGCGCTTCCCAACCTTGCGTTTTACTTCAACATTTTCCTAAAATTCCAAAGGTACAAGATTCAATCAATCCTTTCAGCTCATTATTAGTAAGCTATGAAGAAAAGTAGACTTCTTGAAAAAAGATTGTGACTTTACACAGTTGAATTATGAACTATAATAGTCAAATCATTCACAAAAATTATTAGAGAAGATTTCTTATGTCAGCAAAGCTTCATAAATGACCTCAGCTTAGAAATGAGGAATAGTTGTGACAACTTCAAATTAGACCAGTAATAATAATATCCTAAAGTTTGATTTGATGACTTGGAAGCAATGTTACAAAAGCACACATCATTATGGAATTTTTCCCAAGTCACAACACTTGGGTACTCACATCCCATAATCCCGACACAGCTCTTGTAAAGAAAAGAAAAAAGTAAATTAAAGGATCTATAGAGTGTGTGAGTGTGTGTGCATGAATGTGATCAAGTGTAACAATTGGTGTTAAAAGTGGTTAACATTCCCTAAATATGGGATAAATTTTGTGTGTGTGTGTGTGTGTGTGGATTGGGGCTAGGGTTATAAAATGGAGTGCCTAAATGTAGATGGAGACCCCAAATCATCATGCAATTAAGTAATATCAAGTCTACTCTGCGGCAACTTCAGCATTAGACGTAACGATTCCGACAGGCAAGGTTTACAAGACTCCTGATGCCTCAGAGAATCTTTCAGACTAGTTTCTGTTGGACATTTTTGGAGGCCAAATCATCAGCTTGTTGCTGAATTGACAGATGGCTTTTAAGTCAATATGGGTGACTATGGCAGTTTTTCGCTAGATGTGTACTTACAACAAGAATTCTGTCCAACAATCTCAAGTAGGAAGGAAACTACTACAGTGTGGTTTGTGTTCACTAAGAAAATATATAATATAAAGCTACCATATAAAAATTATTTTCTTACATACTTACCCTGAGAATGTGTCATCTGAGACTGATGATATCCTGATGTTGGGGATTTAGCTCCAAATAGATAAGCATTTGGCAATTTGCTCAATCCTCCATAATAACATACTATGAAACAGCAAGTACTAAAATAAACAAGTGCAGTGAATGCTTTTGTAGCACAATGGTATAGCCACTTAGCTGTGGGAAGAACTGGGATTCAAACCCTGCTAGCACCAGGCTACGGCCTAATTTTCAATAAAAACAACAACAACAATAACAATGACTGACAATAACAACAAACTGTACTCAATTGGCCCTCCTTTAAACTGTTCATCTCCAAGCATTTACATATTGCCAATACCAATGTTTTACAAGTTTTTTCATTAATGGTTTGACTGCTTCGTTAGAGTTCGAATGTATAATACTTGGGGGATGAACTTCAACCCTTTCTCCTCCATTCTGGGGTGTTCTTCGTATAGCAGGGTAGGTGCCACGTGGGTGAATCCCCCCGCCACCCCTACCGAAATAATGCATTGTGACCAAAAGGGCAGAGGAGAAACCACTCTAGCAGCAATAAGAGCTGTGTTCCCACTTCCCAGCTTTTTTTTGCAACTTCTAAAGTGTCGACCTATTTTCCATCTTCCGTATTTGAGTTATATCATTCTCTCTATCCGTATGAAATCTTAAAATTCTCCCAAGTTATAGACTAAAAATGTTACAATTAGCAGATAGATTTACAAGCATCAATTCTTATTATATATTAAAGAGCTGACTCACCTCAATATAAATATGTGAATTATTAAAAGCTCCAAAATTCAAGTCTCTAGTTTCTTGTTAGGAGCATGTTGATTTGTGGACTTTAAAAGAGAAGTTAATACCACACCACTTCAACACAAATACCAGAATTCAAGGAGCTGAAATACTCAAATACATTAATGATAATAACGCCAAATGCAGTTGAATCTTTGTCTTTTAAATGCTCTTTCATTGCCTTAAAAGTCCTCACCACAAATAATGGTGGTAAGTTAACCAAATATACGGACTAGCTAAATTATTCTGTAGATTACCAGTTCCTACTAAGCTATCATCAAGCTATTTAAGACAAGAAACTGTGAGTTCAGGCCATTCTAACCATACTTTAAACTTCACCTCTATTAGTTCCTAAGCTCTCAATCAAGCTATTTAAGACAATAAACAGAGAGCGTATGCTCTCTAGTCATTCTCTAAACTTCAATTTTGACTTAACAACTCTATGATCTTTACTTATTGAGGAGCCAGCAGTCAAGGTTTCTAACAGATTGAAAAGCATGGATGCATCAAGAACTTCAATTAAATTTCAGAGTGAATTCAGTTCTGTATTTCTGCATAAGTTTGGATATGAAGTAGTCTACATTTGCAATGTCTCATCCTCTCTATTGTAGTTAGAGAGTGCAGTCACAATTTTCTTATTTAGAATTTGTTCTTCTTTAGCATTCATGGAGTGATTATTACAAACAACTTTGATTTATTTAGGGCATTTTCAATAGCATTTAGCAACAGAGTTATGCAAAGTGGAGGTTAGAATCATCCAATGGCTAAAAGCCATCCATAATAAGTCATTAAGTGAGTAGGTTGACTGTCATGAGTCATATTTTTAAGTAATCTACTTTTTCCGTGAGACCATTCGTTTATATCACACCGAGGAGATAAATGTGATTACCAGTAGCAAATATGTCTCCTGTTAGATTCCTTCATGATGAGAACTCTGAATGGTTGCCCCATGGTTACATGAGCTTAAAACCATATAACGAGCAAGGAAAACATATTACCAGCTAGCTTTTATAATACGCTCTACCTCATGTATGGTTTCCTCAGCAAGAAATGGAAAAATATAAATATCTGGCACCAAGTTGACGGATGGTCAAAAGTTTTCTTCAATGTTCTTTATGGCGACACCCCCTTGTGAAGTTCTACCCATAGTTTATCCAGTTTTTCAAGTAAAAGGATTAGAAGATAATAATGTGAATCGACAATAATGTCCAGTAATCTTGAACGCATAACCTGTTTTTTCTCGAGTACTCCTTCCAAGCAGCTGAACTATAAAAATTTATCTTTATTTCATTTGTTATGATTTGTTTAAAAAATGAATATGATAGTGCCCAGCAAACTTGAGCATATAACCTCTTTCATATCAAGCACTCTCCGAAATCTTTATTCCATTTAGGAAGACGAGAAGGACAAAAGAAAACCTCTAAAACCGACTTTGAACTTTTTCATGCTTCGGCCAATCAAGACTTTTCTTACGAAAATTAAATTGCAGAAAGTAAGTCAAATCATGTCCACGCCCTCCAGGTTATATAAGTCCAGCAAAAGCCTAGCACCAGCCATTACTGAATTCCTGCTCTCAAGGTCGGAATCTAATGATTCAAAGCTGTCTATTATTACTTAAGGACATGTACTTTCTGTTTTCTGGATAGAATCAATATAAGTTTTGCATTGGATGATGGCTCTACCTCAGTTCTTTCTTCCATCATCTCTCTTTTAATTATTTCCAACAACATAAGTTTTTAAAAGAATCACCCAAGATTTCAGTTGGCTAATTGGATGCGTTATTGTTCCACCTGTTTGTAAATATATGCATTTCATGAACTTGTTCTCCAAGAGCAGATATGTAATTATCCTCATTAATCTCCTCTAAACTCATCTTATTCATCTAAAACCCTTATCCATAAATTCATAGTCCAAATCAACCCAAATTATATATGAGCCTAAATTCCACAAGCAACACCAGATCTGAGCGAAGTACACCTAAATTTAAGCTAGGTACAGATAAAAACTGGCTGCTACATCTCCTTTACATAGATGCCCAGCTGATTATAATCTATTTGTAGAATATAGGCCTTACAAAAGTGCTCAAATCATACATTCCATACTCCAAAATATGTCTCAGAAAAGGCATATACATGGAAGAGCAAAAAAAAAATTATAGATGGTAACCAAATGGCCCAAGAGATCAAAGTCAAAGCAGCCATTGACACCAAAACTTAACCTTGCAAGTGTATAAGTACAAAATCTTAGGAAACAGAAGTTGTCACAGGGTGTTGATGGCTCATTCCCTGTATGTGGTTTCTTCATCAGCCTTTCTTAGGCAATCAATGAAATATGAAATCAACAATAGAAGTTTGTGTCTTATGATGAAACTAAATGGTTTAGTTTTTATACACTGCAGAAGTCCACCGAAATCCTTAGTATGTTTGTAAATATTTGCTTCACAGCACTCGCATCCACCTTATTAAGGGAAAATGCCCTTATGTTTTATGAACTATACTATTGCTTATTTATTTGATGATATGAGAAAGAAGAAATTCAATATTAAAAAAATTCTAATAAAAATAATATCAAGCAATAGTCTTTTAGAATGTGATAACTTAAGACAATGTTTTTTTTTCTTTCAACAAAGCCACACGAAAAAAACACTTCAGGTGACAGCTTCAAAATATAACAACATATCAACCAATCCTTCTTCAATCAAGACGACAACAACAACAAATAATCTTTCTTCAATTCAGAAAAGGCTAAAACTAGGAAAGATCAGAACTAAAACGATGACATAAAAGGTAAATAATACTGCCATGGCACAGGCACAAAAAATCACAAGCAACTAACTAACCTGCGGAGTTCATCACACTAAGCAGTGCAGAAAAAAGAGGTGCATGGTTATGGATAGAATTGTTTACCATGTTGGAGGCGCTACAACTTTCATAAATCCTAGCTAAACGCATGGTCAGCAAGCTACCATTTTGAAGATATTATAGTGTATATTAAGAACTAAATAAATGTTGTAAAATATATGATAACTTCCAATGAAAATGCCTTCAGGAATGTGAGTCTTATTGTGTCTGCAACTAAACAGTAAAATATATGATAACTTCCCATGACAATGCCTTCAGGAATGTAAGTCTTATTTGGTTTGCAACTAAACACTTTTTGGAACAGATGCATGTTCAGGAAGCGCTTTCTTTGGGAATGAATAGTTTCAATTTAAATTTTCATTTTTAACAAAAGGACAAGAAGCTTATAACTAAAAGCACAGATTATATAAAGCCCTCTTCAAAATCTAATTAGCAAGAGGGAGAGAGTGCATTTGAAGTTGAACAATCATGCATTTGAAGTTGAACAATCAGGTTAAACAATCATTTTGCATTTAAGTCCAGTTGCTAGTATCATTTGAGGCATCCAAAAACTGTAAGACAACTAGTGAAGGTTCAAAGTCAACGATAGGAACTTTTAGAGGCATCAAATGCATGTAAAATTAGCTTTAATAATCATCAGCTAGATTAGTTGACTTGAGAAGCTTATCAACATATTGACATGAAACATCAAGATGTAAGAATATTACTGACTGGCTTTTGATTTTTCAGACACTCGGTGTAATCAGCTGCAGAAGATTTTTCCTTAGTATCTTTGGTATGTAACTCCATGCACCCTTCATTATCTGCAAAATTGATCGACAAGAGAACAAGAACCATCAGGTTGAAAGTTTTATATGGTTTTGTTCTTATATTTCATGTTTTAGCATACATGCCACTTGCTCCTTAACAACATGGTGGATGAAAGAAATATACTTATGTCCATTAGGAAGAATTCTCAACAGAGGAAATTTATAACAGTGGCACATCAGAAAAATTTTCAGCTTGCATCAAATACAACATAAACACGACGTGTGGCCATTAAAGACACTATCCATTTCTTAATTTAAGCTAAGGGTGAAATTTGACAGTCAAGTCAGGTAAAAAATCAAAAAAAAAAAAAAAAAATTCTCAAGTTCTCAAGGAAGTTTTTAGGTTAATCAAGAGAGAGGCAGAGAACACATCTAAATAATTCTGATTACTGCAAAGGATAAAAAAAACGTATGGAAAAACAACAAAATTATTGGTGAACCACTTACCTATAAGTTCTGGCTGAACATGGTCAGTGAGACAATAAAAAGAATGTTTTCCTGTTTTTTTTGGATTGAAAGGCCACTCATTTAGGAATGCAAGTCCAATAAGAAACAACTTACATGTTTCCTTTCAAATACTTAAATGTGAAGAAAAATATTCTATTCATAGGACTTGAATTTAAAATAAAATGCAAATTAGATAAAACAATAGCATCAGGAAACTGAGTTTTATCCAAAAACTTTATAATTAGGAATCAAGCCTGAATCAAATAAAAACCAATTGACATCTCTATTACAAAAAACTTGTGAATAAAGTAAAAGACAATGTTTTAAAATTGAACATTGGAAATATTTTATCTAAAAGGAAAGAGTGAGGTAACTGATAAAGTTTTTTACGCAAAGAGTTAGAAGCATATGGTTTTAAACCTCGTATGAACTATAAGTATTGTCATAAAATCAAGCTCAGTAGTAACAGATGCTTAAAAGAAAATGAAAATAAGAGAGCGATAGAATTTGATGATATTTCATTGAGGTTTGGAAGAGTCTAGTAAATAGGGGTGTGGCTTCACTAGGTATTCGATAAAATTGAAGAAACATAAAAATGCCTGACGAATAACGAATTAACACCTCCAATCCCATGTATAAGAATAAAGGGGATGTCCAAAACTGATCAAACTAATGCTAAATCAAGTTTACGAGCCCATTACTAAAACTTTGCTATAGGGAAATTAAGAAAAAAAATTATGAAAAGGGATATTGATGTCTGACAACAACTTGATTTTATGTGAGGAGGTCAACTGTGGAGGCGGTTTTTGTACTAAGGTAACTAAGAAAGAGATACTAGGTGAAGAAAAGGATCTGCATACGATTCTTATTAATTTAAAAAATCTTACAATTGGGTGCTACAGAAGAAAGAAGTATCTAGTACATATGATGTGATAAAAAATATATATGGAGTAATAACCCTAGTGTGGATTGAAGATGAGACTAAATTATTCCCTATTACCACAGTCTTACACCAGGGATCAGCATTATCGAATCTTTCCTCATTAGCTATGGATGAACTTACTAGACATATTAATAAAAAGTCCTATGTTTGCATGTTGTCTACAGATCATATTACGCTAGTTAATTTAGAGCAAAGGAATGCACGAATATTACAGGTTGATGATCATGAGATACCACAGAGTTACCATTTTTGCTGTCTAGTATCAGCCAATCATGGTGAAATCATAGAAGATGTACCAAATAGAATGAAAACGGAATGGCTTAAACCAAAAAAAAAAAAAACTTCTAGACATTTAAGCAATTGTAAAATACCAAGAAAGCCAAAAGAAAATTATAAAGATAGTCATAAGACTAATAATGCAATATGGGTCAGAATATCAGGCTATCGAGAAATATATCAAAAATTGAGTATATCAAAGACGGATATGCTGAGATAAAAGAGTGGAAAACCAGTGAGATAATATAACAAATCAATGTGCATGTAAGAAATTAGAGATTAAACCCACTGACGCTAAAATGAGAGGAATTGATTGAGATGGTCCGGAATATTTTCCCCCTTGATTATAAAGTACCAAATATAGGTATGGTTGTCATTACAAAAAGGAGCTTGAAAATATGTGTGATGGTCAAAATGTGGGAAACTTGCAAAAGGCTCAAAAACTACTCTAAGAAATCACATCACCTGCACTGCAATAGCTGGAAAAACATGTCATGCAGATGATAATATAGATCCTCTCTTCTTCACAATAGCATATTGCATACGATTTCTTCAATCCAAGACACAAGTGTAAAGGATTCCCATTGTAAGTGGATTCATGTCAATCTAATCAAGAATTGAGAACCACACTGTCTTCTCAGATTCTCTTTCAAGAGAATTGATAATCCAATCTGATTATCGAATGCAGTTGAAGTCTAACAATGTGCATTAGTGCTCAAATTTGGTGTCTAGCATGCACTAGATGAATAAACATGTTGTGGGATCATAATAAGATAGATCCTCTCTTCTATACACTAATTTTACTTGTAAATTTTCAGGGTTTTGCATACCAGTATCTTGTATGTAGGGCTGTCATTGTGTCGACGGTTCCTAATCAATAAAAGTGAGAATCATAATATCTACTCGAATTCTCAAATTTGATTCTAATATTTCACTTCAACAAGTTTTTAGCTGCATTTCAGCATTCCCCTAAACCAATTTCCCTTTGATAATATTAAAAAAAAACAATAAACAAGGGGGCAGTTGCTCACCGTTTATTTCAAAAAAAAAAAAACAAATTCTGTAAAGAGTAAAGATCGGGACCTCGCTCAGAACCGTGGCAATCGCCGGCACGGCTCTCATTTGGAGAGACGCCGATCAAGATCACATCTTGGGGTTGGGAAGATTCCGGCATCTCTTTGTAATCCTTCGTCCCTTCGTCGTTCTCCTCCTTCTCTTGGCTGGTGGGCGAGCGAGGGGACTCCACTGTGCTCTCGACGAAGCCATCGGGTAATGAGTGGGCCTCTGGGAGGCTGTGGTTCAATGGCGAAGTTTCCATTTTTGGCAAAAAGGTAGGAAGAGAGGAAACAAGAGGGCGATCGGAGAGGAGAAAAGAAAGGGGTTTAGGCAGAAAGCAGGCTGGGTTTGGCGAATTTATCGGGGTAATTTAGGTCATGTCAATTTGGGCCTAGTTTTGGGGTAAGGTTTCACTCAGAAGTTTCAGACATTTTTAAACTATGTGTTTTTTTAATAGTTAGAATAAAACTCTAAATTCTGATTGTGGAGAGTTTAAAATCATCTAAAACTCCAAAATTAAAATTTTACCTGGCCTTAGTTTTGGATACTAAGTTTCACAAAACATAGGCTTCACTTATTAAGTTTTGCTTTTGGTCTAGTTTGAATATGAAGTTTCAAAATAAAAATAGCCAGATATGGTTTACCAAAGTAAAACTTGTTATCATTCCATCTCCTTTATGAATTTGGAATTATTGGGAGCTTGATGATTTTGTGCATGAACCTAGATTTTCAAGGTGGGATATGCAGGAATTCTCGCTGAGTGATTAATATAAACTTAATTTTGATGGTTCGGTCTATAGAGAAAGCTAGTGCTAGATTTATTGTCCATACTGATACAAGGATAGTTACTGGCGCTGATAGTATCTATTTTACAGTCATGTTCGTCCCAGATATGGAGATAAGGAACTCATGGGAGACTCTTGTGTGGGTCTCGGTGTAATTCACTGTGAGTGTATTATTTTGGAAGGCAATGTCCGGAGCATCATTTATTCTTTCCTGAATGTCCTTGATAGAAGATGGCGTCTCTGTTACAATACTCGGCATTTGAAGTTCTCCTTTGCATTGTATTTGTTAAATATACTTAGCGGAAGAGAAATATATGTGTGCACTTTTTGACTAATAAAAATTCTATGGTAAAATCTAGAATAATGTGATAAGATAACTTCTTTTACATGCTTGTGAAACTTGCAATGAAAGACGTTTCAAATGGTACGTATAAAATTATGCAGTGTTTAAGGACATGTTCTAGCAAAAAGAAAAATGGAATTTCATGGTTTCATCTCAACTTAACCACTTATTGTTATAGAACTTTACAAAACTTTGGAAAAATCAACTTGGAGTGAGTTTTCTATTTTGAAATATTGACACGACTTAAACTCTACAAATCCGAAGTTTTGGAATTCCATTTTAGAAACCCAAACATAATAGAGTTTTAAGTTCAAATTCACTAAAATTATAGTTTTACTTAGTAAATTTTTGACTAAATTGTGCTCTGAGTAGATTTTTCCAAAGTTTCATAACTTGAGTGGATCTTATGACTAATTGTTTTTTTACAAAAGTGTTAAACCTTAGACCTCTAGTACTAGACTTCTCTCTCCTTTAATTAGTTAGTGTAAGACTACTAATTGTCCACATTAGTACCTGCGATAGATAATTAGAAGTTTCCACCTTTCATTTTTTTACTAATAGTTTCTAAAAAAGAAATTATCACCAGAACTAAAGTAACCATGTGAAGGTAGCGGCTGGTTTTATTTCAAGTTGCATAACTCTTCGTGATTGATAGTACTTGTCATTCAAAATATTTCTGAATTTATCAACTACCTTATTGCAAATAGAAAAATTGCAAGAGTTTCTTTTTTTAATTTTTGCATTTTTTTTGGATTAGTAATTAAAAAGTTTATGTTTATTGATAATTCAATAGTACTCCTATCCTAAGCATTTTTTGATTCCCCGACTATACAGACTTGAGATTTTCTATGCACGAAAAACATAGGATATTGCTCTCTCTTGAACATTACATGTTCAAGTAAAACTGTAAACAAATACAAATAATCCGATTCGTATTCGAATTCATATTCGTATATTGAGGAATATGAATTTCTGTATCCATTCTGTTTAAAAATATGGTATATATTAGAATTATATTTACCGTATCCAGTAAATCCAAATAGATATCCAAATATTCGAATAACATTTGAATACACATGATTATTAATGACAATGAAAAAAGTAATATTGATTAAATATTTCATAATATATTAACAAGCATTTTCCAATGGTTGACAATATGTATTATTTTTATTTAAAAAATGTTGTCATAGATAATAATTATTCGCTTAATTTCCACATATGATCCGAACTCGTACTGGGTTTATCAAATATGACTAATAAAATTTAATATCGAAATAATATTTGTATTCATATTCATATCCGAAAATAGAAAACAAATACAAATATGATAATACACATATCCACTCCCTGTCCAATTTGTTTACATCCTATGTTCAAAGGATTAAAAGTAGTATTCCTAGAGACACTGATACTTTTATTGGATGAAAAAATTAACAAAAAATAAAATATACATTTCCATCCTAACTTCACACTCGTGGAAAAGACCAAAACCTTTTGATCTCTTCAAGTCACCACTGCTTTAACAATGCATTATAAATTCAAGCAAGCCAGCATGGGTCCTTTAGTTGAACACCTGGGACTTGTGTTTAGGCTAAGCAATTATTAAGTCCATTGCTAACATGCAACAAGTATCCGTCTCAACTCTAGTTGTCCGTCTCTTTTTTGTATAATTTATTAATTAATAAATTAGATTTGAGTGAAGAATTTTGCTTTCAAGAATTTAGTTAGATAGGATGGCTTAAGAAATTTCACCAACCAATTACGAGTATGGGTGTTAATGTCTAGCAATATATGACAGCGTATTGAAGGTGTTCAACTGGTCTCGAGCTGTGAAAAAATGACTCAAGAGGCGTATGGAAAGGAGTCAATTCTATATGGTGAATGGGTAAGTTTTACAGTGTATAGATTGAAGGTGACTCTTTAGAAATCATTTAGTATATCTCTGGAACAGTCATAGGCGAAGACCAACCATAAAAACTAGACTCTAAAATCATATTTATTAATGCTATGAAGAGGAATGCTACTATACCAAAATTCTGAAATTATAATGACGGTTGAGAGTTATTGTTTTATATTCTAACATATCATTCGTATTTATAAAATGAACAACCAAGTCACTATGATATAAGAGAGTGTGATATTTGACGGTGTGCTTTGGTAATGTAACTTTACAAAACAACTATCACATATTGTAATAAAAAAATATAGATTTTGACCTCTATTTGAGTACCTTAGCAATAAAAAAAATATAGTTTTTCTTATAATTATGGTTCACATAAAACTATCATCTTCTTATTTGATACATTTTTGTATAAAGGAAATTAATTTGACAAGTATATATTTATAGGTATAAATCACATTATAAAAGATATGAAATTTTCAACTTTGGTAAATGGAACCAATAAGATGAGCATATTTATGTGTGTGTATGTGTACGTATGTGTGTGCATATGAGAATAATAGAAATGAGATGCTAACTCATAAAAGTTACCTGAGTTGCAGCACTCTATTTCTATTATCTCTAATATTTTTTTTTAAAAATTTTCTTTTAAATTATGATTTGGAGCTCCTAGAGTCCACTCATATCTAATTTATTAAACTTTAGTTTTGATTTGGTCTTCCATCAAGTAGATACAAAATTAACGATTTTTAGTAAATAATTTTTTTGTATCTACTTGATAAATGGGTAAATAAACTTCAAAACCCATAAAATTTAATCCTAAAAGCTAAGGAGATGGAGATCATGTTGCTAAAAAAATATAATAAAATAATATGATCATTTCATTTTTACTGCCAATTTATATAACTCACATGAGCTGGCGGCTCATATACAACAATCCTCTACTTGATGTTTTATTCATTGAAACCCATTAACATTGTGTCTATTTGATAGACTAGGAAATCAAAATTAAAACCCAAAAAATTGAGTATGAACACACCCTAGAGAGCCGAGATCATAATCCAAAATAAAATTTTAAAAAATTTTATTTGAGATAATATAAAATGAACCATGGATCATGTATATTACATGAGTCGGTGGCTCATTTTTATTTTTCTTACACACACACACATATACATAGAGTAAACGGGAAATTCACCGGCGGTGAAAGGAGTTCCTTCATCGCTGCTTAGGGTGGTCCAATAAAATTATTACACGTAGCACCACTCAAAAAGCGGTTAAGAGAGTTTTTTATTTGTATTTTGAGTGGTGCTACATGTAATAATTTTATTTGGCTATCTAAGCGGCGGTGAAGGAACTCTTTTCACCGCCAGTGAATTTTTCGCTTTCTCATATGTGTGTATGTGTGTGTGATTACTATATATGAGCAGCCCGCTTAGGTAAGTTACGTGAATTAGAGGCGAAAAAGTAATAATTCTATTATTTTTTTAAAAAAATTTTAAAAACATAATCTCTACCCTTTAGCTTCTTTAGGATTAAATTGCAAGTTTATTTACTCTTTCATCTTGTGAATACAAAATATTGTATTTACTGAAAATCGTTAATTTAATATCTATTTGATGGAAGACCAAATCAAAATTAAAATTAAAGAAATTAGGTATGAGTAAACCTTAGGAGGTCGAAATCATAATCTAAAAGAAATCTTTTAAGAAAAATTATCAGAGATAGTGAAAATGAGTCTCAGTTCAGGTAATTTTTGTGAGACGTTGGCTCATTTCTATTATTATTATTATATGTATATGTTCAAATTATATAATTGTAAAAGATGTGAACTTTTCAATTTTGGTACATTATAAAATCCTTTTGTTTTTCATATGTTTAATTATTTCACTAGCCAATGAATCTATATCAGCCAATAATGTTCACTAATATGATTTCTCCATCTAATATCATTCTAAATTGGATTAATTCAAATAATCTCTTTCTCCATTCCAATAAAAGATAATCCAAAAGTTTAGAGTGAATATAGATAACTTCTTATAAGAAGTCTTTCTCTCTTTAGATAATTATTTTGTCATCGCATATGTCCTTCTCAAGTTATAATTATTTACATCTAGTATATTTCTAATTCAGCAACACTTCATATTATATGGTTGGATTTATAATGAAAATTTGGATTGTGCTGAGATAAAAAAACACTATCATAGCTCTGTAGGCATTTTGTCCAAACTTAGTTCTTGATAAATTGTGTCATCCATAATATTTTTTCACATGATTTTATAGCAGTATTATACTTATCATCTATAGTAGAAAAGAACACATTTATGTAATTTAGATTGTCAAAAAACATAGCTCTCCCCAAAAAAGTAACTAAATAATCAAATATAGACTTTGTTTAGCATTTATCTCCTATAATATTTGTATCAATGTAGCTCGTTAGCACCAACTTTACATATACAAAAGCAAATATTTATCTTTGCCGCACCATTAAAATATGTTAAGATCCACTTAATCGTGGCCCAATGTAACTAATCATGTTGGGCCATGTATCATTTATCAAACTATTTTTTGTAGGCCGAGTTTGAAATTAGAATATCTAACATCAGATTAAATGGAAGTTTACTAACTTGTCGATCTAGCTGGATTAAGAAATAATTTAGATTATCTATTTAAATTAGTAAATTATTGATCTTCTAAAAAATATTGTAAAAATATTTTGTAATTCATCGATTTAATTATCTCAAGTTATATCCTTGACTCTTATTCTGTTCACTAGAATTTGTATATACTATCATTTGTTTTCTTAATTGTTCTGATATGGTGGCTTAATAATTAGGCTCATCAATTTCAATACTCGCTCATTGATAATTTCTTAAACATGATAATATATAATAATATATTCAAAGTATGTGGCACTTTTTGTGAGTCCAGAGTACTTATACTATATGACTTTATTAATTAAAAGACCCTGAATACCCTTGGCATGTGATTTCCCAGTTTAAAGGATCAAAATTATCTCTCTCATAAATGAGTTGTTTTGAGGAGACCCAGATGAGGTCAAAGAATGCACACAATACATTTATCGCTATTAAGATTAGTAGATAACGATTTAGGATTAAATAGGAACTCTTTTGGACTACAACATCTTTTTGCTCACAACGCTCTAAAGAAACACTTCTATCACCCCCACACTCATGAAGCTTCATCATAACGTGAAAGTGATAACTTGGTTAAATTGTTATTATAATTCTGTAAGGATTTTAACTTCTAAACTTGCTCTCCAATATAAAGATTGCACTCGAAGGCAAATACTCATAGATCAAGTTAAGATCTAAGAAAGGACAATAAACTGTCTCTAAGAACAATTCTATAGCTTAATCTCGACCGCCTAAGGTTATATAACCTAGTTAGAAATATTGCCATAATCTTCATATCCATACACATACAAAATAGTCCAAAAATTTCAGGTGGAGAGAAAACTCTAGCTCTCTCACTTTTATGCTTTACAAGAAACTTTAATATGGGAGGAGTAACACCAGTCGTCATTGTACGCCCGAAAATTGAACCTTTGATTCCATTGCAAAATTGATGAATTACAATAGGAATTTAGATTACAAAAATTTCGAAGAATTACAAGAACGGGAATATTAGTTTATTCCCTTTTTTATGTAGGTTCGGGTGGCGGTGGAGTCTCGTTGCTGCCTCCGTTGACCGTCCGACCAGGAGAAGATGGCTCTGCTCTTTTCTTTGATCTCACGAGCTCGCCCGAAATCTTCCCAAAGTCCAAGAATCCAAAAATCAAAAGTCCTTTCTCCCGTAAAATTTCTGCATTTTATGGACCGAAGAGACTTGAAATCTGGCTTGATTCCTCCTGAAAAAGCGGATCACGGGATGTCAGGAAAATAAAATAGGAAATAAAACAACGGAAAACAACGAAAAACAACCCGCGGGTGGCAACCCGCGGGTTGCCACCCGCGGGAATCCTCCCGCGGGTGGCAACCCGCGGGGGCTCCCGCGGGTTGCAACCCGCGGGAGTTCTCCCGCGGGTTGCAACCCGCGGGTGCTCCCGCGGGTTGCTTCCCGCGGGTTGCAACCCGCGGGTGCCCCCGCGGGTTGCAACCCGCGGGTGCTCCTGCGGGTTGCATCCCGCGGGTGCAACCTGCGGGTGTGCCCACTTAGCAAAATTAGGGTTTTTTTTTTTTAAAAATTTATTTATTTAATTATTTTTAGTGTCTACATAACCCCCTCTAAAGTTTTTGAAGTTCTGTATTGAACCGTACTGTATTTCGAAATACTTTGGATTTTTTAATTTTGGTTATAGACTTTTTAAAAGATTTGGTCGATAGGGATAACTGTTAATATATTTATTTATTCCATAACAAGCAGATGTATGATTTTAACGTACTCATTAGAGGACAAGCAGAGGTATAATGTTAACGTGCTTATTTAGGTCAAGCAGAGTTATAATATTAACGTGCTTATTTTAATCCTAATCGTTCAGTGACATCTAGTATGACGAATCAGGAAAAGACAGAGGTGACATTAAACGTGTCTTGGAGCTTAATCTATTCAGAGGATCTGGTCGTGATAGGGTCAAGTTGACTAAATAGAGGTGACGGTTAACGTATTTAGGTTTGGAATCGGACTATCAGAGGTAACTGTTAACTTGATAGGGAGATGATTTTCGTCAGAGGTAATTTTCAACTTAACGATATCAAAAGCACGTTCATCAGAGGTTGTAATGTTGGACTTGATGAAGTATGAATTTTCTTTTCTGTCAGAGGTGAAATCTTAACGTGACAGGGGATTTAATCGGATCTTATCTCATTTGATTTTGAATTATGATGTCAGAGGTATGATTTTAACTTGACTAATATTTTGGAGTGTCGCTTGCTCTGTTGGAGCAAAATGACATGAAAAGTTTTGCTGTCAGAGGTGAAATCTTAACGTGACAGGGGATTTAATCGGATCTTATCTCATTTGATTTCGAATTATGATGTCAGAGGTATGATTTTAACTTGACTAATATTTTGGAGTGTCGCTTGCTCTGTTGGAGCAAAATGACATGAAAAGTTTTGCTGTCAGAGGTGAAATCTTAACGTGACAGGAGATTTATCTGATTAGGATTTTTAGCAAACCCCCAGCTATCAACGGATTTGATTAGTCTTTACCAACTACCGTTTGAGTTGGGCTAGCCATGCTATTCCCCTCAGCATAGTGAGTTGTCAAGGATTTCGTTTGGGTTTAAATACCAAACTTTTCCTCTTCCCTTTGCCTTAGCAGCTTAGGGCAGTGATGTATTCTTATATTCGGATAAGAATACTGTTGTGACAGATTTGTCGTGGGATTTTTAGCAAACCCCCAGCTATCAACGGGTTTGATTTTGCCTTTACCAACTACCGTTTGAGTTGAGCTAGCCATACTATTCCCCTCAGCATGGTGAGTTGTCAAGGATTTCGTTTGGACTTAAATCCCAAACTTTTCCTCTTCCCTTTGCCTTAGCAGCTTAGGGTGATTCATGCCTTTTACCCCCAGCATGGTGGGGTTGGCAAAAATTTTATTCTCTTCCCGTAGCCTTATCGGCGTTGGGTGGTTCGTACTTATTACCCCCAGTATGATGGGGTTTGCGAGAAATTTATTCTCTTCCCGTAGCTTTAGCGGCGTTGGGCAATTCATACTTTTTACCCCCAGTATGGTGGGGTTGGCGAGAAATCTATTCTCTTCCCGTAGCTTCAACGGCGTTGGGTGGTTCATACTTATTACCCGCATTATGGTGGGGTTGACGAGAAATTTATTCTCTCTCCGTAGCCTTGTCGGCGTTGGGTAATTCATACTTCTTACCCCCAGTATGGTGGGGTTGGCGAGAAATCTATTCTCTTCCCGTAGCCTTATCGGCGTTGGGCGGTTCATACTTATTACCCCCAGTATGGTGGGGTTGACGAGAAATTTATTCTCTTCCCGTAACCTTGTCAGCGTTGGGTAATTCATACTTCTTACCCCCAGTATGGTGGGGTTGGCGAGAAATTTATTCTCTTCCCGTAACCTTGTCGGCGTTGGGTAATTCATACTTCTTACCCCCAGTATGGTGGGGTTGGCGAGAAATTTATTCTCTTCCCGTAACCTTATCGGCGTTGGGTAATTCATTTATATATATATATATATATATATATATATATATATATATGGGGGTTTAAATTAACCGCCCTGAGCTCGTTTTGGAAATTGTTGTGAGCTCAAGTGGTACCTTTAGACCACACACATTAGATGTGCCGGAGTTAGCTCTAACTCCTTTTTTGTTCAGCTTTGAGCTGAACTGCTCCAGCGTCAATCAACGCTTGAATTTTATCTTTTAAGATAAAACAATTTTTTGTGGGGTGACCTACAATCCGATGGTACAGGCAGTAATTCGGATCGTTAGTTTTCCCTACTTCTTCAGGTCTCTTCCTCTCCGGCAATTTAAGCATCTTGCGTTTGGTGAGCAGATTGAACATAGTAGCAGTATGTTCATCCTTGAACGAATACTGCTTTTGAAGTCTGGGCAACTTTGCTGTGTTGCTTGTAGTTGGCCATAGTTTCTGCTTCAGTGTACTTTCTACCGCCATTGCCGTTATGTCTTTCCCTTTTGAACGGGAAAAATGGAATGAAGATTCGTTTGCACCGTCTCCGGTTGCAGACTGTTGCATTTCGAGACGTCGAAGTATTTCTTCGGCCTGTTCGCCCTGCTTAAGCAGATCCTTCCATGACTTGGATTCGACCGAACCCATCTTGTCTAAAATATCGGTCAACAAGTTATGTCTGCAGGTTTCCACAAGCGTATCCTGCGTCATGCCATGTGGGCATCGAACGGAAAGTTCTCGGAACCGCTCGACATAAGTTTTGACCGTTTCACCTTCTTCTTGCTTCGCTGCTAGCAAAGATAATATGGAGACTTCTGTATCATCTTCAAAGAATCGGGCTAGGAACTCACGTTCTACATCAGCCTAAGATTTAATTGTTCCCTGGGGAAGTTGCATAAACCAAGTAAATGCGGGCCCCCGTAAAGTGCTCGCAAATATCCTAGTCATAGTTGGATCATTCCCCATGAGATGTCCTGTCTGTGAGAGGAAATAGAAGATGTGTTGCTGCGGCGAACTTTTACCGTCGAATGATTGAAGATTCAACGGTTTATATTTTGCAGGATAGGGTACGGTCTCCCATTCTATGGGATATGGACGGACTACCCCCACCTCTTGTAGCTTTTTGCGATGAAGAAGAGTTTGTAATTGGTTCTCCATCTTCTCTATTTTCTCTGCGTGAGGATTGAGGATAACTTTCACTTTCTCTTCCTCTCTTGAATGAGGAGGCACTTCTTCATCTTCGTCTTCGCTGTCTTCATTTATTTGGATAGGCCGTTTTCCTTTATGCCGACTAGAAATGGACGGCGATGATTGGTTCTTTCTAGTTTGAGCCAGCAACTCAATCAAAAGTTGTTTCATTTCTTCTATGGTCTCCTCGTGCTGTTCGAGACGTTTTTCTTGTCTCTCAAGCCTTTCAGAGACTTCTTCTAGAAGCGCGCCCTCTGCTTCGATAGAAACTCATTTTGATCCTGGAGTAATTTCCTTATCCGAAAGGTTGTTTCCGACCACCTTTTTGCCTTTATTAACCATATTTGATGAGACGGCAGGTAGATCGGTTCCAGAGCACACCCTCTTTATTGTCCGTATTCCTTTGGATTCGGTGACCCGCTCAAAAACGGACCGTCTCGGATGGCACTCGCAGTTTGATAGAACAGTTGAGATTAACTGTTCGCATTGGCATTGAGGAGTATTCTGTGCAGAGTTCTTCTTCCAATTGAGGTATTCTCTCAAGTCTTGAGATATCTTCTCCTCTCTATTTGCAACCTGACGCCGCTTGCGTCGCAAACTTGGTTCATAATACTGGAGAGTCTGCAATATCTCAGGGCTGAACTCTTTTCCAGCATCAGATTGTTCCCCAACTCTCCTGCGGATTCTTCTGGAGTGCACGTTGTCCTGAGTAGTTGTATGAGCCCCAGATGCCTCTGATAGAGAGATTAAAATTTTTGGTGCATGTTGCGTGCTTGCCATAGATGTGCTCGAGGAGACATGAGAGTTGTGTTCATTGAACGTAACCCGTCCGTGGCATCTGCGGGATGCAACCCACGATTGAAATTGCAGATTTGTACCCAGATTTGTACCCGTGGTTGCAACCCGGAGGTTGGCACCCGCGGTTGGAAGCGGCAGGTTGGCACCCGCGGGATGCCACCCGCGGTTGGCAACCGCGGGTTGCCACCCGCGGTTGGGAACAGCGGGTTCCCACCCGCGGTTGGCAACCGCGGATTGCCACCCGCGGTTGGGAACCGCGGGTTCCCACCCGCGGTTGGCAACCCGCGGGTTGCCACCCGCGGTTGCAACCCGCGGGTTTGCGCCCATGGAATTACTTCCGGATTTTTTTACTGTATTGGAGTTTCCTGCAATTTTTTCTGTATGATTTAGGCGTGCTCGTTGAGTTTTACGCCTTAAATTTCTCTTTTGGGAGCGGGTCAGGGACTGGTTTGACTTTTGGCTTGACTTTGGAACGGGCGATAACGCCTCGTAAGTTTCAACGGGCGATGACGCCTCGTAAATTTTCATAGGCGATGACGCCTTTTGATTTCCAGTGGGCGATGACGCCTCACCTTTTTTCATCGTCACCCGGCGATGACGCCTAGGCTCCGAATCAGAGGAGTAAAGAAATTCCTCATATTTTTGCTGGTCAACTTCTATGACCAGCATCTCAACCATTAAGCCAATCGGCACCCGGTCGGACTGCGCCACCAAATTCTCTGTGGTAAACAGAGGAGCTCCCACTGTGGTCAACAGTCTGCAACCGGAGACGGTGCAAACGAATCTTCATTCCATTTTTCCCGTTCAAAAGGGAAAGACATAACGGCAATGGCGGTAGAAAGTACACTGAAGCAGAAACTATGGCCAACTACAAGCAACACAGCAAAGTCGCCCGACTTCAAAAGCAGTATTCGTTCAAGGATGAACATACTGCTACTATGTTCAATCTGCTCACCAAACGCAAGATGCTTAAATTGCCGGAGAGTAAGAGACCTGAAGAAGTAGGGAAAACTAACGATCCGAATTACTGCCTGTACCATCGGATTGTAGGTCACCCCACAAAAAATTGTTTTATCTTAAAAGATAAAATTCAAGCGTTGATTGACGCTGGAGCAGTTCAGCTCAAAGCTGAACAAAAAAGGAGTTAGAGCTAACTCCGGCACATCTAATGTGTGTGGTCTAAAGGTACCACTTGAGCTCACAACAATTCCCAAAACGAGCTCAGGGCGGTTAATTTAAACCCCCATATATATATATATATATATATATATATATATATATATATATATATATATAAATGAATTACCCAACGCCGACAAGGTTACGGGAAGAGAATAAATTTCTCGCCAACCCCACCATACTGGGGGTAAGAAGTATGAATTACCCAACGCCGACAAGCTTACGGGAAGAGAATAAATTTCTCGCCAACCCCACCATACTGAGGGTAAGAAGTATGAATTACCCAACGCTGACAAGGTTACGGGAAGAGAATAAATTTCTCGTCAACCCCACCATACTGGGGGTAATAAGTATGAACCGCCCAACGCCGATAAGGCTACGGGAAGAGAATAGATTTCTCGCCAACCCCACCATACTGGGGGTAAGAAGTATGAATTACCCAACGCCGACAAGGCTACGGAGAGAGAATAAATTTCTCGTCAACCCCACCATACTGGGGGTAATAAGTATGAACCACCCAACGCGCTGAAGCTACGGGAAGAGAATAGATTTCTCGCCAACCCCACCATACTGGGGGTAAAAAGTATGAATTGCCCAACGCCGCTAAAGCTACGGGAAGAGAATAAATTTTTCGCAAACCCCATCATACTGAGGGTAATAAGTACGAACCACCCAACGCCGATAAGGCTACGGGAAGAGAATAAAATTTTTGCCAACCCCACCATGCTGGGGGTAAAAGGCATGAATCACCCTAAGCTGCTAAGGCAAAGGGAAGAGGAAAAGTTTGGGATTTAAGTCCAAACGAAATCCTTGACAACTCACCATGCTGAGGGGAATAGTATGGCTAGCTCAACTCAAACGGTAGTTGGTAAAGGCAAAATCAAACCCGTTGATAGCTGGGGGTTTGCTAAAAATCCCACGACAAATCTGTCACAACAGTATTCTTATCCGAATATAAGAATACATCACTGCCCTAAGCTGCTAAGGCAAAGGGAAGAGGAAAAGTTTGGTATTTAAACCCAAACGAAATCCTTGACAACTCACTATGCTGAGGGGAATAGCATGGCTAGCCCAACTCAAACGGTAGTTGGTAAAGACTAATCAAATCCGTTGATAGCTGGGGGTTTGCTAAAAATCCTAATCAGATAAATCTCCTGTCACGTTAAGATTTCACCTCTGACAGCAAAACTTTTCATGTCATTTTGCTCCAACAGAGCAAGCGACACTCCAAAATATTAGTCAAGTTAAAATCATACCTCTGACATCATAATTCGAAATCAAATGAGATAAGATCCGATTAAATCCCCTGTCACGTTAAGATTTCACCTCTGACAGCAAAACTTTTCATGTCATTTTGCTCCAACAGAGCAAGCGACACTCCAAAATATTAGTCAAGTTAAAATCATACCTCTGACATCATAATTCAAAATCAAATGAGATAAGATCCGATTAAATCCCCTGTCACGTTAAGATTTCACCTCTGACAGAAAAGAAAATTCATACTTCATCAAGTCCAACATTACAACCTCTGATGAACGTGCTTTTGATATCGTTAAGTTGAAAATTACCTCTGACGAAAATCATCTCCCTATCAAGTTAACAGTTACCTCTGATAGTCCGATTCCAAAACTAAATACGTTAACCGTCACCTCTATTTAGTCAACTTGACCCTATCACGACCAGATCCTCTGAATAGATTAAGCTCCAAGACACGTTTAATGTCACCTCTGTCTTTTCCTGATTCGTCATACTAGATGTCACTGAACGATTAGGATTAAAATAAGCACGTTAATATTATAACTCTGCTTGACCTAAATAAGCACGTTAACATTATACCTCTGCTTGTCCTCTAATGAGTACGTTAAAATCATACATCTGCTTGTTATGGAATAAATAAATATATTAACAGTTATCCCTATCGACCAAATCTTTTAAAAAGTCTATAACCAAAATTAAAAAATCCAAAGTATTTCGAAATACAGTACGGTTCAATACAGAACTTCAAAAACTTTAGAGGGGGTTATGTAGACACTAAAAATAATTAAATAAATAAATTTTAAAAAAAAAAAAAACCCTAATTTTGCTAAGTGGGCACACCCACGGGTTGCACCCGCGGGATGCAACCCGCAGGAGCACCCGCGGGTTGCAACCCGCGGGGGCACCCGCGGGAAGCAACCCGCGGGGGCACCCGCGGGTTGCAACCCGCGGGAAGCAACCGGCGGGAGCACCCGCGGGAGCACCCGCGGGTTGCAACCCGCGGGAACCCCCGCGGGAAGCAACCCGCGGGAGAACTCCCGCGGGTTGCAACCCGCGGGAGCCCCCGCGGGTTGCCACCCGCGGGAGGATTCCCGCGGGTGGCAACCCGCGGGGGCGATCCCGCGGGTTGCCACCCGCGGGTTGTTTTTCGTTGTTTTCCGTTGTTTTATTTCCTATTTTATTTTCCTGACATCCCGTGATCCGCTTTTTCAGGTGGAATCAAGCCGGATTTCAAGTCTCTTCGGTCTATAAAATGCAGAAATTTAACGGGAGAAAGGACTTTTGATATTTGGATTCTTGGACTTTGGGAAGATTTCGGGCGAGCTCGTGAGATCAAAGAAAAGAGCAGAGCCATCTTCTCCTGGTCGGACGGTCAACGGAGGCAGCAACGAGACTCCACCGCCACCCGAACCCACATAAAAAAGGGAATAAACTAATATTCCCGTTCTTGTAATTCTTCGGAATTTTTGTAATCTAAATTCCTATTGTAATTCATCAATTTTGCAATGGAATCAAAGGTTCAATTTTCGGGCGTACAAGAACTGGCGACCACAGTGGGAGCTCCTCTGTTTACCACAGAGAATTTGGTGGCGCAGTCCGACCGGGTGCCGATTGGCTCAATGGTTGAGATGCTGGTCATAGAAGTTGACCAGCAAAAATATGAGGAATTTCTTTCCTCCTCTGATTCGGAGCCTAGGCGTCATCGCCGGGTGACGATGAAAAAAGGTGAGGCGTCATCGCCCATTGGAAATCAAAAGGCGTCATCGCCTATGAAAATTTACGAGGCGTCATCGCCCGTTGAAACTTACGAGGCGTTATCGCCCGTTCCAAAGTCAAGCCAAAAGTCAAACCAGTCCCTGACCCGCTCCCAAAAGAGAAATTTAAGGCGTAAAACTCAACGAGCACGCCTAAATCATACAGAAAAAATTGCAGGAAACTCCAATACAGTAAAAAAATCCGGAAGTAATTCCATGGGCGCAAACCCGCGGGTTGCAACCGCGGGTGGCAACCCGCGGGTTGCAACCGCGGGTGGGAACCCGCTGTTCCCAACCGCGGGTGGCATCCCGCTCTTGCCAACCGCGGGTGGGAACCCGCGGTTCCCAACCGCGGGTGGCAACCCGCGGTTGCCAACCTCCGGGTTGCAACCACGGGTACAAATCTGGGTACAAATCTGCAATTTCAATCGTGGGTTGCATCCCGCAGATGCCACGGACGGGTTACGTTCAATGAACACAACTCTCATGTCTCCTCGAGCACATCTATGGCAAGCACGCAACATGCACCAAAAATTTTAATCTCTCTATCAGAGGCATCTGGGGCCCATACAACTACTCAGGACAACGTGCACTCCAGAAGAATCCGCAGGAGAGTTGGGGAACAATCTGATGCTGGAAAAGAGCTCAGCCCTGAGATATTGCAGACTCTCCAGTATTATGAACCAAGTTTGCGACGCAAGCGGCGTCAGGTTGCAAATAGAGAGGAGAAGATATCTCAAGACTTGAGAGAATACCTCAATTGGAAGAAGAACTCTGCACAGAATACTCCTCAATGCCAATGCGAACAGTTAATCTCAACTGTTCTATCAAACTGCGAGTGCCATCCGAGACGGTCCGTTTTTGAGCGGGTCACCGAATCCAAAGGAATACGGACAATAAAGAGGGTGTGCTCTGGAACCGATCTACCTGCCGTCTCATCAAATATGGTTAATAAAAGCAAAAAGGTGGTCGGAAACAACCTTTCGGATAAGGAAATTACTCCAGGATCAAAAGGAGTTTCTATCGAAGCAGAGGGCGCGCTTCTAGAAGAAGTCTCTGAAAGGCTTGAGAGACAAGAAAAACGTCTCGAACAGCACGAGGAGACCATAGAAGAAATGAAACAACTTTTGATTGAGTTGCTGGCTCAAACTAGAAAGAACCAATCATCGCCGTCCATTTCTAGTCGGCAGAAAGGAAAACGGCCTATCCAAATAAATGAAGACAGCGAAGACGAAGATGAAGAAGTGCCTCCTCATTCAAGAGAGGAAGAGGAAGTGAAAGTTATCCTCAATCCTCACGCAGAGAAAATAGAGAAGATGGAGAACCAATTACAAGCTCTTCTTCATCGCAAAAAGCTACAAGAGGTGGGGGTAGTCCGTCCATATCCCATAGAATGGGAGACCGTACCCTATCCTGCAAAATATAAACCGTTGAATCTTCAATCATTCGACGGTAAAAGTTCGCCGCAGCAACACATCTTCTATTTCCTCTCACAGACAGGACATCTCATGGGGAATGATCCAACTATGACTAGGATATTTGCGAGCACTTTACGGGGGCCCGCATTTACCTGGTTTATGCAACTTCCCCAGAGAACAATTAAATCTTGGGCTGATGTAGAACGTGAGTTCCTAGCCCGATTCTTTGAAGATGATACAGAAGTCTCCATATTATCTTTGCTAGCAGCGAAGCAAGAAGAAGGCGAAACGGTCAAAACTTATGTCGAGCGGTTCCGAGAACTTTCCGTTCGATGCCCACATGGCATGACGCAGGATACGCTTGTGGAAACCTGCAGACATAACTTGTTGACCGATATTTTAGACAAGATGGGTTCGGTCGAATCCAAGTCATGGAAGGATCTGCTTAAGCAGGGCGAACATGCCGAAGAAATACTTCGACGTCTCGAAATGCAACAGTCTGCAACCGGAGACGGTGCAAACGAATCTTCATTCCATTTTTCACGTTCAAAAGGGAAAGACATAACGGCAATGGCGGTAGAAAGTACACTGAAGCAGAAACTATGGCCAACTACAAGCAACACAGCAAAATCGCGCAGACTTCAAAAGCAGTATTCGTTCAAGGATGAACATACTGCTACTATGTTCAATCTGCTCACCAAACGCAAGATGCTTAAATTGCCGGAGAGCAAGAGACCTGAAGAAGTAGGGAAAACTAACGATCCGAATTACTGTCTGTACCATCGGATTGTAGGTCACCCCACAAAAAATTGTTTTATCTTAAAAGATAAAATTCAAGCGTTGATTGACGCTGGAGCAGTTCAGCTCAAAGCTGAACAAAAAAGGAGTTAGAGCTAACTCCGGCACATCTAATGTGTGTGGTCGCCAGTTCTTGTACGCCCGAAAATTGAACCTTTGATTCCATTGCAAAATTGATGAATTACAATAGGAATTTAGATTACAAAAATTCCGAAGAATTACAAGAACGGGAATATTAGTTTATTCCCTTTTTTATGTGGGTTCGGGTGGCGGTGGAGTCTCGTTGCTGCCTCCGTTGACCGTCCGACCAGGAGAAGATGGCTCTGCTCTTTTCTTTGATCTCACGAGCTCGCCCGAAATCTTCCCAAAGTCCAAGAATCCAAAAATCAAAAGTCCTTTCTCCCGTTAAATTTCTGCATTTTATAGACCGAAGAGACTTGAAATCCGGCTTGATTCCTCCTGAAAAAGCGGATCACGGGATGTCAGGAAAATAAAATAGGAAATAAAATAACGGAAAACAACGAAAAACAACCCGCGGGTGGCAACCCGCGGGATCGCCCCCGCGGGTTGCCACCCGCGGGAATCCTCCCGCGGGTGGCAACCCGCGGGTGCTCCCGCGGGTTGCAACCCGCGGGTGCTCCCGCGGGTTGCTTCCCGCGGGTGCCCCCGCGGGTTGCTTCCCGCGGGAATCCTCCCGCGGGAGCACCCGCGGGATGCAACCCGCGGGTGCACCCGCGGGTTGCAACCCGCGGGGGCACCCGCGGGAAGCAACCCGCGGGGGCACCCGCGGGAAGCAACCCGCGGGAGCACCCGCGGGTTGCAACCTGTGGGAGCACCCGCGGGTTGCCACCCGCGGGAGGATTCCCGCGGGAAGCAACCCGCGGGGGCACCCGCGGGAAGCAACCCGCGGGTGCTCCCACAGGTTGCAACCCGCGGGTGCTCCCGCGGGTTGCTTCCCGCGGGTGCCCCCGCGGGTTGCTTCCCGCGGGTGCCCCCGCGGGTTGCTTCTCGCGGGTGCCCCCGCGGGTGGCAACCCGCGGGTGCTCCCACAGGTTGCAACCCGCGGGGGCACCCGCGGGAAGCAACCCGCGGGAGCACCCGCGGGTTGCAACCTGTGGGAGCACCCGCGGGTTGCCACCCGCGGGAGGATTCCCGCGGGAAGCAACCCGCGGGGGCACCCGCGGGAAGCAACCCGCGGGAGCACCCGCGGGTTGCAACCCGCGGGAGCACCCGCGGGTTGCCACCCGCGGGAGGATTAGGGTTGCCACCCGCGGGTGTGCCCACTTAGCAAAATTAGGGTTTTTTTTTTTTAAAAATTTATTTATTTAATTATTTTTAGTGTCTACAGTCATCATTGCTATTCTCCTTCTTTTACTTTTGCAGGTCTCTCCAGCCATTAATATTTTGGCGAAAGATATTATATCAACAAATTCTATTGAATGCAAGATCCAATACACAAACTAATAGATCGATGTAACATCGGAGCCTAAGAAAAAATGAGCCATTCTATTAGGAGAAAAAAAGATTTAATTCGAGTATATTCTAATTTTTTTAATTAGTTTGAATTCCAAACATATCCTACATATTCTTAAGGCTAAAGTAGAAAAAACCTACCACAAACTAACAAGTTTTTCTCAGAAAATCCTGTGAACTATTTTATATTATATAAACTCCTATGGCCTTTCAAATGTCATAGAAACTCCCAAATAGTGATAGTGAAAAATTAATATATCGATTTAAAATTGTATTATATACACACTCTTCAACCTTTTTAAATACTCACAATTTGATCTAGTATATTTTATTCAAAATACGTATATCTGAAATCGTCAAGAAGCGGATATATGTTGCGTTTTTAGATCGATCAATTAATCTCTCCTTATGCCATTTGGAAATTTTCATGAAATTTAAAACTTTATAGGAGCCTACATAACATATAGAGGTTTCTAGAAAAGCTTTAATAATTCATGAGGGTTTCTTTTACTTTAGCATATTCTAATGGTGCGTTTGTTTGCATGGAAATAGAATATAAGTAGTGGAAATAAAACTACTTTTACTATTTCAAGTGTTTAGTTAATAAAAAAGAACTTAGAAATTACTTTTTATATGCTGGAGTTACTTCTTATATGATACTTTACTTCTAAAATTTTTTTCCTCACATTTTGCTTTGGAAGAGCTCTAGGAAGTAGAAAAAAAAGCCAAAAAATTAAGTTTTTATTTGCATGTCATCGTAACCATTCAAAAACTATACTTTTATACATATAAAACAATTACAATTATATAAATTTTAAATTATTCAAATAATTAAATAATACTCACGTCATTTCCTCGTACATTTTTTTTCTTTAAAAAATTATTAAATAAATACAAAAAGAACCTCTTATTTTAATTATATTTTAAAACTTACTTCTTACTTTCTTTTCTGCTTTTTAGAAAAATACAGCCTTAGCGAGAATATTAAATAAGTGGTGCATGTGACTGCCCCGCTGCAGTACACGTACTCGATCTAATAGCATACGCTGCCAAGGCTAGCACTTCCAACGCCCACCCTTGTCATCGTACGCCCAGTCCTTATCCTACCCCACCCTCGAAGGGAAATTCTAATTGCGCACGATATTTTAGTGGTGAGCACCATTTTACCCTATGTTGTAAATCACTTTACTATATAGCATGTGGTGCTCATCTAGAATTTCCCACCCTCGACCCACCCAACAAAAGATCTCTCAACCTAGAAACTTTAAAAAGAGAGAGAAGAGAACACAGAGACGGCACTCTCATCTCGCTTCTCACTTATCCTCAACAAAATGTACAGATTCTCTCTTCTCAGACGCACAGCGTCTCTTCTACGGAGTCCCAAGGGGCAGCAATTGCAGAGGCAGAGGGCTTGGTTCTCCTCCTCCTTCCTCTTCGATGATACCCAGATGCAGGTCACTCCTCGTCCTTTTTTTTTCTTTTAAATTTTTTTGTTAATTGTAGTTGTTATGGTACTCTGAGGCAAACTGTCAAATGGGTTCTTGTCATAAGGCTCGATGCTTGGTGTTGCAATTGATATCACTTAGGGGCTAATTGGTTCGCGTATTTGGAATATGGAATCTTGCCAAAATCGAATCCTTGCTTTTTTCCATTTTTTGATTTTCTTTGATTGTTTTACGGAAAAGTGTTGAATTCATGTTTGAACATTGAGTCAATTTTACAATATATTCACTAGTTTTCCTGTTTTCAGACCCTTTCACCGCACCAAAATACTGCACCAAAACTCTGAAGTTGCAGTGAGGGTTGAGGAAAATTATTTTGTATTTAATACACCCCGCAGGTTGAAGACCATTTTTGGGTAGAAATCTGGGCATTAACGCAGCGGTATAATTTTTTCCGCAATTAAATGCATGCCCAGTAAGAATCGAAGCTGGGTTGCTCTGGTACCATATTAAAAGACCCTTCCACTATACCAAAACTCCGAAATTATAGTGAGGGTTGAGGGAAATTATTTTGTATTTTAACATTTTCAAATCTTGTTATCCTAACTTAACAAATTTAACAATATTAATCTTTTTGGATTTCCATATCTGTGTTTTCTAATTTAACAGATAAAACAGTATTTAATCTATTCAATTCAACCAATAAAAAGAGCCAAGGTTTTGGTGCTACGAATCCGTGCTCTTGATTTGAATTGACTGTTTCACGAAGTTGGGTTATGGAAAAGGATCTCTAGAAAAGAGAGAACGGTCACCCAGAAAGATATTTGGTAAATTACAAAGTAAGTTGGATGGGGAGAGGAGGTAAACTCACCCTATTTTCAAGACAAACATAAAACTAGCTACTTTCAAGATATCCATATAAATTACAATATGATTCATAAAAAATATGCAATATAAATTATTATTCTTGTCATAATAAAAATTCTACATAATGTTGATAATTTAATACCTCCAAATAAAAGACATGAAAAAAGTATATAAGAAAATAAATAATCGAAAGATACTTAAAGAGTATTCCATCATTTTGTTTTATGCAAAAATTCATTGTATCCATTGCTATAAAAAAATGAGAGAGCTTGAAGAGAAAGTTAATTAACATTAAAAACTAAAAAAACAACTTCTAATCCATTGAGTATAGAAAGGATGACTAGGATTATGACTTTAGAAAGAAGATCTAATAGATGTTGGGTTGGTATACAAAATTATGCCAATTGGATTGGGTAAAAATTAAAATCTAACAAGTGAAAACTTCTAATTCAGAAACATGCTAGATTGGTCGAGCAGTACCAGCATTTGATCGACTAATTCTCGGGTTGGGTGACTAATGGATTTGGTTGGTCGACAAATAAGGAAAACTCAATAATTGATGCTCTAGATTGGTCAACCAATTTCAGGGTTAGTCGACTAATCAGGAAGAACTATATGAAGCGATTATTTAGATTGGTCAACCAACTACAGGATTATTTGACCAATCAAAATAAAAAGAGAAGAATGTTTTGTATTGCTCGACCAATGACGCCATTACTTGACCAATCACTCAAAATCTAGTGTTTAAACTGTGTATTAGTGGTATCAGTGATATCTATCCTCATACGAACTTTAGATAAAGTAAATTAAAAATTGAGTTAAATAATTGTATATATTTTACCTCACATGTTTTTAATCAACCCAAATTTCTCAAAAAATTTGATGATACATCCTTTGAATTTAGTCACATATCATGTACAACAATAATGGTCTCAACCACAACTGACTTACTTATCATATACATGAGATTTATATTGTAAGTTATTCATCAATATAACATCCTCAATCTTGACTGGTTATGACTATTTCATGGTATAATGCTCTTACTGCTATAATTAATGCACCAACTGCACAAATATATGCATGATAAATCTTTCAAAAATTCTATCTTTTCAACAATAAATGCATTAAAGCATAAGATGCAATAAAAAACAGTCAATACTTAGAATCGTATGTCATCTTTTCAGACAACTTTGCTACTAGTAGATACCAAGATTAATCATCCATAGTTCGATATGAAACAAAAACCAAAGTTACATTCGAAAACACAAAAGGTTGAAGTAATCAATATAAGGAGCTTCACAACTCACCGCGCCATAATAATCCTTTTGTGTTCTTTAACAAATTCCCATCCTCAATATCCATCTTTGCTAGTTCGAACACTTCAAAATTTAGCAAGTCACTCAGAATCTCAAAAGTCAATAGCAAGCTCATAAAATAATCAAATTAACTTCCAAATAGGAAACAAATAAAAACAGTTTCAGTAGATTTTTGAGAAATATTTTATAAAAACTTTTTATTTCATAATAAAGATAAACACTTACAGATTTGAAAGGAAGATTTATAAAATACTATTTAGCAGTAGAAATATCAATGAAACCCTAGACAAGAACCTCCACAAGCTTCAAAATCCTAACAAGTGAAGATACCACAAGACTTTAACCCCCAAGCCATAAAGGGTCCTGGCGCTTGAGCGTGTAGACGACATCCATGATGGTGACGATCTTACAATGCGCGTTCTTGGTGTTGGTGATATCATCACGGATGATGTCCTCAAGAATCTTGAGGACATCGGGGGTCTCCTTATAGATGAGCCCACTGATTTGCTTGACTCCACAGTGAGCGATATGGCGAATGGCGGGCTTGATGATGGCCTGGATGTTGTTTGGAGGACCTTGTGGTGGCACTTCGCTCTGGTGAATGGCGGGCTTAGAGAAGTTTGGTGTTCGGGAGAGAAAGGAGAGAAATGAAAAGAAGGGTGAGTTTATCCTCCCAATGTGCACGAAAAAAGTAATAAAAATGAAATACGATTGGTTTCAGCCAGTTTTAGCGCCTTTTGCGCTACAATCGGATGGGAATAACATGCCACGTAGTCAAATATACCTTTTCCTTAAATCCCTTTTCATGAGCCAGGCAATAGAATTCAATGTATTGGGGAACTCTAACACCCTTTTCCAAATTCTTTTTCGAAATATGTGACCAAATATTTTAACCAATCAATCCTTTATTGTTGTTTCTTGATTCCACAATCAATTGTGAATGAGAAAATTACATGTTTGCTTAGGGTTCAATACTTTGGTTAGGGTCCAAGATAACTATTCTCGAATTTAATGCAATTTGTCACGAGGGAGTCCAATAGACTTGAGTACCTATTGGTGCTTGTTTTATGTAGAGTGTGGGTATAAAAATGCTTTTGCAATATCCGTCTATTGATTCTAGAAGATTTGCATGTTTTTGTTCTCTGATGCTAGCTTGGTATCTTAATATGAGATCGCCACAACCATCTTCATTCACCATTCGTGTTGCCTACTTATAATGATGTGTTTTAGTGATTTCATAGGTAATTCGTCTTGGTTTAATTGATAGAATCTTATGAAGTTTGACTATTTGTTTTTTCAACAACACTATTAAGGATTTACTTGACTCCAATCTCGTACATCCAAAAGACATATTTGTCCTCATTTTAAATGTTTTCCTACCAGAGAAAGCCTGGTTTCATTATCAGTGTGTTATGTTCATTGGCATCAAGGAGGTTTATATCTTATTCTTTTTGCTTGGTAGAAAACGATCCGAAGCATGTCATTAAACTCAGTTTTCAGCAAGTGTCTAGCTATATTGGTTATATTTAATCTTGTAATAGTTAATTTAGGTAAAGGTTTCGTTGAAAAACAACACAGTTAGGTAGTTCTCCTGTCGGTACTAAAGGGGTAGGATGGGATATATGTGTAGTATTAGAGTTTGAGATGTCTGAACTTGAATGTTCCGCTTCTCTAATTTATAACAAAGCTGCTATACCATGCGTCTTCCTTTGCTGGCTAGACGCGGAAGTGAAGGTTCACGCTTGGCACTTGACGAGTACTGATTGACATTGGCCCGTGGGTCTGCTGTAGTAGAAGGCGTTAACCTAGTGTCTAACTTGTGTAATTGGGATAAAGGTATAGTCCAAGGTTCCAGAATATAGATATTGAAGGGGGATGGTAAGGCCTTATAGACTGTGGATCACACTGTAATGTTCTTTAGGTTGGTAAATACCATTTATGAGTTGTTTCAATTTTATGGACTTAAGATGGTTAATTTGTTATTGGAATGTTCGTCGAACTTCAAAATAGTATTCTTGTTGTGGTTTCCTATGACTGACTAAGGCAAAGTTGATCTAGTTCGTGTGTTTGCCTTAATATTGGCTTTATTGCTTTGACAAGAAAGAAATTTAAGACATCGAAATACTAAAATGAAATGTCCTCTTGTACACGACTGAGGTTTATGCAATTATGAGTCTTCCTCTTGGTATGATACAATCCTACTTGCGTTATTTACTTACAGCATTCCTGCAATAGTAAAAAATGAAAGCCTTCCTTTCATATTTTATCATCACAATAATGTTTAAACAATCTATGCAGATACTTCTTGCTCGTGTATGCATGCGTTTTATGTTTGTTTGTCAGTTTAAAACTGATGGGTTTCTTGGATTGTCTTTCTAATGTTGCAAGTTCTTTTAGGCATTTAACGTGGTTCCTGAGAAATTTACTGGACCATGTTGTTCCTATCATGTAATGGAAGTTTGTTTTTGCTTGATTTTGGCTTTATGAATCTTCACGACAAATTTGTCTGTGCCTTAATATACAGTTTAAAGAAAGTGTTCGTCAGTTTGCCCAAGAAAACATTGCTCCTCATGCGGCTAAGATTGATGCAGCAAATCAAGTTCCCAAGGTTGTATACCAAGTCAATACTTTTCTTAAATGAGGCATGAAAAGGTTGCACCTAATCGTTTGGTTACTCATTCTAGGATGTTAATTTGTGGAAACTCATGGGAGATTTTAATCTTCATGGCATCACTGCACCAGGTAAAAAGATAAAGAATTAGTAAGTTCATATTTGCTTCAATTGAATGTTCAGCAATTTTCTTTTAGTAATTATTGTTTTTTAAAAATTTGTTCCTATTTTTCCTTTCCAACTGTCCTGATTTGCCTCTCACTGGATGGGTTTAAGTCGTCACAATATACCTCATTAATCGGTAGTACATTTTTAAAATTTTATTGCAGGAAAGGAAGTGTACCTCAAATGCTAAAATCTAAGGAAACAAATTGAGTGACAATTTTACATATATAACCTTCTCGGCAATCATGAGATTCTGGAATCTCGAAGACTATAACATACAGAATGCCTTGATGTTCCGATAATATCACACATGCAAGGCACTTTCTGTGTCTCGTGTACAAGTAAATATGCATGAAACAAAAAATGTAGCAGTTCTTATCAGAAGTTTGTCTTTAAAAATATTTCTCTGCATCAATTCTATTCTTTTGGATACTGAAGAAATCAGAAGGAACAATCCCTGGCAGATGATTCAGGAACACCAGCCGAAGTGCTCAACCTATAATTACTGCTCATGCCTCGGGAACAAGGAAACCAGAGTTATAGCATTTTGCAGGCTGCCTTCATTACGTCTGTTCAGGAATTTCACTGTCTAGAGAACTATGCTTACCTGCTGTATAAAATTTTCTGAAAGTCTCTGCTTGGCCTACTTCAATATGGTTTTACTGACTCGGTATTGTTGATTGCTAGGTTGGTGAATATTAGTGAGATTTCTGTGTCAAATGTGAATCGTGAAATAGAACTAATATATGTTAAATAGACCGTTGCTTAAGTTAAAAGCGAGATTATTATGTGTAAATTTCTTAAGTAGATGGAATGGACCGCTGCTTATTTGAAATATGGGCCTGCCATCTCTCAATTTCTTTTTTGAGTTCTCAAATACTTCTTTTGTTATAACCTTTCAGCTTTATGCTGCAGGTTACATCTTTCTTTTGTGAAGTTTTTTCTTCATTTTGATTCCCTTATGACGTTCTTATGGCCTTTACCATGTCCACTTTTAGTTACAGATAAACCAATAATATTAACACCACTTTCTTTGGCAGGAGTCTGAATGACTAATGTTTCTATGGAAGCTAAATGACTAAGGTGTCTGTGATCTTCATGGTTTACCTCAAACTTTTAACAATATGTATAAATTTAACATTTCTTCTCAAGGTGTGATTTAAGAGAATTGACATATATGTTGATTCAATTGAAGTTTAATGATATGGAACTTGTAGATACTTGTGAGGGAACAAAGTCAACAAACTGCATAATGTGCAATGGTTATGTGCCTGCTAGCTTGATAAATTGTTGTTGAAGAAGAGGATAGAAATTTGATATACCAAAACAAATGTGGATCGCGGTAGTATAGGAGGTGCATTAAGGATAAGTAGTTGCTAAGTTAGCAATGAGATGAACCTCAAAACAACTTAATGGAGAAAAATAGATCCACACAGGTGACCCCAAAGATATGAAAGACATGCTTTATTGTTGTTCTGGTTAAAGGTACGTCCTTCTAGAATGTACTGCCTACCAAAATTGTTAATATGCACGTCTAATCATGTCACCACATGCTATCCCTCAAAACATATCCCTCATATGCAGCTTCTGGTTGTAATGCTTCTTCCTTTCTGAGCAACGTTTATGTTTTCCATTTAGTGCCTATCATTTCATTTTATATATTTCGGAATATATATTTCATCTTGGATAGTTCATTGTTTACACTGCAGAGGAATATGGCGGACTTGGTCTTGGTTACTTGTATCACTGTTTGGCAATGGAGGAAATAAGCCGTGCTTCTGGATCTGTTGGCCTTTCTTATGGTGCCCATTCAAACCTTTGCATTAATCAATTGGTATATGAGACTGCTATATTGTGAAACGTTCTGTTACTGAGTATTTCTAAGATGCATATATTAACATATGTCTAAATTAATTTGTAGGTTCGGAATGGGAGTGCTGCGCAAAAGCAGAAGTACTTACCGAAGGTTCTTTTCCAGCATCTCTTACAATTAGCACCATTTCAAATATTTGCTCCTTTTCTTGGATGATGCCCTCTATTATTTCTTGGAGAGTGCAAATCTAAAGAAACAACAATAGCTTTACTCACCATAGCATCAGTTTTTGACTTAAAAATGCCAGGTTACATAGTTTTAGCCAATCATAGCTCTTCTAATGGTGAACTAATACCAGTTTGGATGTGATAACTCATTAATTTTTTTCATACAAGGGTCTTACACTTTCCCACATTACTATATTATTTATACTATCCTTTTTGGTAACTTGTAAACACCCAATTTTAGTGCTCTAAACCTTAGTAGCCTCTAGTCCTTGCCATCTTAGTGTTGTTTCTTGGTTTTCTTAACAATTTAACTGCACACTGTATATGTATAATGTATATTTTTTCTCTATACCAAAGTAATTCAAAAGGCAAAGATGACGACTTTTCATTTCTTCTTATGGAATGAGTTTTAATTTTTCTTTTGAATCCAACTAGTAAAATTTGTTCCAGAACCAATCTTATGGCAAATGCCTGGCCAATTTTTGCAATAAACAAATTTGTGATGGACTAGGAGGGACAATGACTTGTTAGATATCTCAGGATACCAGTGTCTAACAACTATATCAAGACAAAGATTGTGGGGAATTGGGAGATAAATGCAAAACCCTGCTCGATGTATAGAGAAACGAATCATTTATGACTTGATGGATTTGAGGGGAATTGGGAGATAAATGTAAAGCCTGCTTGATGAATAGAAAAGAGAATTGGGAGATAGAGATTGAGGGGAATTGGGAGATAAATGCAAAACCTGCTTGATGAATAGAAAAACCAATCTTATGGCAACTGCCTGGCCATGATTTGCAATAAATAAATTTGTGGTGGACTAGGAAGGACAATGACTAGTTAGATATCTCAGGACACCAGTATCTAACAACTATATGAAGACAGAAATTGAGGGGAATTAAGAGATAAATGCCAAACCCTGCTCGGCGAATAGAAAAAAGAATCATTTACTGGCAGAGACGAGCTTGCGAGAACTGTATATAGGGAAAGAAACAATTACTGGTTATTTGTGTGATGCTTTTAAGGAGGGTTACAAAATGAATCAGAAAGAACTTGGTGCGAGTTTGTCATGTTGGATAACATACATACATTTAGTTGTGTAATTTTTTGGGTGGAGTGGATTAGGATTTATAATAATTTAAGAATTTAGTGAAGCTACTGTAAAAAATTGTGAAGGAGAACACTAAATTGTCATTATGGGCACAGTGGATGTAAGTAACATACTTGAAGTGCACAGCTTCCTTGAAAATATAGGAGCTTCCATTTGACTGTCTTGAAGATATATCAAGGGTACAAGAAAAGGTGGAGGGGATTCTCAGGGTCTAATGACCACTGTGGAAATCCAGTTACAAGATGGGTGGACTTCATACAGGTGCTAAGACGAGCATATGTGAGCTATGGAGATTTGTGAAATTGGACTAACAAACCAACTTTTGGGATAAAAAGCTTCATTGTTGTTGTTGTTGGCTGATAAGTTAGCTGTTCCAGATGGGAAATGGGTAATGATTTACTAGTCTCTCTGAATAGGGGTAAGGTGTATATGGTGATGGATATGAGGTAACTGTCGAAGTGTGATAGAATAAGCCTCCTCGAAGGCAGAGGAAAAGATCCATGACTAGCCTTAGACGAGTCAAGAAACGTTTGTTAACCTTTTCTCACTGCTTATACACTGCATTTCTGGATAGAGATTCTTAAATGAGAAGATATGGCTTAAACCACAGTGGACGGAAGTTGTGTTCTATGCAAGAATCAGAGAATACTTTCAATGCTCTTATATGGCTTACGTTTGAACTTATGGGGGATTACTACAGGGGACTAAAAAACTAAAGAATATATGTTCTTATGAGGGGATTGCGAGCTAAGATGGTGCAAACTTATGTTAGAAACCATGCCTATTTCTAGGCAATTTGAAGACTGTTATTAGCTATTAGTCTATCGAGGATGCCATTGGGAGTTTCTGTTTAACGTATTCCTCATGAGAAAAATATATATGCTTTAAAGCGGATATTGAGTTTAGAAACTTTTGATGGTAGACATTAGAGGGAGACTGGAATAGATGCTAACATTGCTATTTGGCAAAATGATCAGGGTTCGAAATGCTGAATAGCTGGTATTGTATGAACTGGTATTCATAGCTGCCGATATTCCATGACAGAAGGAAAAGCCAATTATGATGCACAAACATTTCTTTCTTGAAATGTTGTGTCAGGCATCTGTTGGGCACACTTATTGTATGAACTTGTAGCCTCTATGGATCATTGCCACTAGTCATAACTGATCTCAAGTGGTTGCTGCGAAGGAGAAAGAAAGGATAAAATCTTGCCATGAATTGATAGTAAGAAAGAAGTGCAAAAGGTTTTATCATGCCCTAGAACGGGGTTTGGGAAAATTAGTTATTGTTTGGTTAGAATGTAAGTAATTGTATCATGGTTCAGGTAAACTTAAAATGCTTCCTACAAATTACTTAAACCTGATCCAGCCTGATTTCATTAAGGCAACTTCCTTCGCAGAATAGCATAGTGGAAACATGTCCATGGTGCCTGCCACGAAAACCTACAAAATCCTGTAATGCAAAATCACAATGGTTTAGGATATCAACTTATGTATGTATATGACTACATTAATATTTCTTTTTCATAATTACTAGAATTATTGATTTTTTTGCTTGGTTGGTTGAGGAGGGGAGAGAGATCATATTTCTATTTTGTAACTATGTGTAGCATGATGGTTTCTATTTTCCCTTTACTAACCTTTCCAACCAGTCTGAGTTTTTCCTTTCTCTCTACTAATTGTGTATTTTACTGCAATGTGAAGCTTATCAGTGGGGAGCATGTGGGGGCATTAGCGATGAGTGAGCCAAATGGTAAATGAGGCAATGCCTGTTTTATTGTGCATAAGTTCTTGATATTCGTAATAACTTCTTATGTTTATGTTTATGATGTCTGTGTTGTCCATTCCAGCTGGTTCCGATGTTGTTAGTATGAAATGCAAAGCTGATAAAGTTGATGGCGGCTATGTCATAAATGGAAATAAGATGTGGTGTACAAATGGGCCAATTTCTCAAACATTGGTATACTCAATACTCACCTAAACATGCTTTCTTCACCTAAACAAGCTTTCTTCTGTTTTTTAGATTGCTGAACTTCTGGCAACTTGTTAGTAGCTATCTATTTATGTACTTGTTTAATAGAAGCAACATAATCCCCTTTCCCCTATTCTATTATTACAACAATATAAACCGTGGATGGTTTTAGGAATGACTCAATGATGTTATCATGAAATAAACTCATTCCAGTCGTGCAAAAAAAGTCCAGTAAAAGTAATATTTAATCCCATGGTTCTTTTCATTATAAAAGTAAAAATGTTTTTTTTTTTCCTTCATATTACCAAACTGCTTATTTTAGAATTAGAATATGCTTGGTGGCACTCTAGTATGAGCAGTAAGAAGTAGTTGTTGTATACTTGTAAACTAAAAGTTCGTCTTTGTTAATGTTTGATATTAGTTCTCTACTTGGAGACTAAGAATAATTACTTCGCTATTAATGTTTGCTATTAGTTCTCTATTTTGTATGTGATATAAGTAAGTTCTGTAGTTGTACTATGAAATAAGATAATTACTTGTATGCACATCACTTGATGGGCTTTTTGGAAGTTACAATTTGAGAAGAGAGTCCAAGTTTTTGTTAAATGCCCCGGGGGAAATTACATTACTTTGTGTACTTTTTCCCACTTGGTGATTAAATTTTGGTATGAGGATGAGGCATTTAGGATCCATGTAGGAACATTTCATGGGGCTTATTTCTAGCACTATAGTGTTTTAGGGAAAAGTTATTCACCCATATAATTGTATTTAAATAGAAGCGAGTGTTAGTAGTATTATCATTACGTACATGGACTATTGATGTTGATATAGAAAATATTACTTTAACCCTGTAGTATGTAGAAACTCGGAAAATGTCATATGGTATCTAGTCGGAAGTGAGCATACAAATTTTGTAAATGTAGTTGAGTATTATTTGCTGGGCTCGTTTGGCATAGGCCGCGACAACTTGGAATTTTTCTTACTACGATGATCTTTACTTGTACATAGAGAGTGTGAATTGACCACCTTATTGTGTCCCTTTGATGTTTGTTACAACTTCTTTGAAAACGTGAAATTGAGACAAGTAAGCCATTTTCCTATACTTCTAATTTGGAGGCAGAGTTGCTTATGCCAGGTATATGATCTGTTTCCTAAATCTCTCGAGGTGTGTTTCAGACAACTATTTCACCCAAAAACTTAAGCTATGGCTTTTGGGTAGATTGAACAATCATAATATTCCTTCCCATGAGGGCATTCGACCAAGTAAGACCTCCAGCGGCATGATGACTCCATAAAGTCAAAGAAATCGAGCACAAATAAACAAATTTTAATTTGCAAATAACAATGTTTGAATCTAGGACCTCTTATAATTGGTGTTATGATACCACTAATAACTTTTCTTAATGTGCTAAAAAATTAAGCTATGGGTTGTGGGTCAACAATAATCAAGCAAACTTAAAGTGCTTAAATCAATCTACGGCACAATAATCTGTTTTTTTTTTTTTTTTTTTTTAATTTGTTGGAGGGGACATACATTTTGAAATGTTAGTCGAACAAAGACTTGAGAAAAGAGGGGATTGCATCACTGTTCTTGGTTTAATGTTACTAACTTAACTATCATGTTTCAAAATTTGGTACTGTTGGGATTTGGTCTCGCATTCGAGGACTTCCAAGCAATGGATAAGTACCAAAGGTCAAGCACAATGCCCATGAGAAGACGAACAATAACCACAGTTGACCGAAGAGTTGACTGTAGAGTTGGCTGTTGGATGTGAAGACAAACAATAATCACAGTCGACAAAAGAGTTAACTGTTGAGTTGGCTGTTAGATCCTGCAAAAGTTGCCTAAAGGGTTAATTTGTCAGTCGACCGTGACCCATAGTCAAATGGCCAGTGGGCTGGTCATCCGACTAGCAAGGGGTTCGGGTAAGGTTTGAGTCAATTTTAGACTTATTTTGTACTTGGTTTTGAGTTTATTTTGTATTAGAGTTCTCAGTGTTTCATTATTGTACTTGGGCACGAATTATAAGGGCATTCAACCTTGATCCAATCCTATAAAAGAGGAATGATTTAGGATTTGATGGCTGAGTGATTATCAGTGGAAGTCGGATTCCAAACTGAGGAGGTTTTGCGACTGGTTAATTGTTCTTAGAGAGATCATCTTCAAAGTGAGGGTGAGATTATTCAAGTTCTTAGAAAGGACATTTTGGAGTTATTAAGAGAGATTTTAATTGGAGATGTAACTTTCTTCTTAATAATATAGATTCTTGTTGCACAACGGGACATACACTAGATCAAGGAGATTGATTGAACCTCATTATATCTTGTGTTGATTGTTGACTGTGCAAGCTAGATCTTCGTTCTTTGTGCTATTCTGCTGTGCTATTTTTGTAACAATTACATTCTTTCTAAACCTTGTTTATTTGGGGACACTAAAAGTATCTATTAGAATTTGGTAATTAAAAGAAAGAATATTGTCTTCTCTCGCTTGATAAAAAAGAATGAATATTATCTTATGCTAAAGTATCTATTAGAATTTGGTAATTGAAAGAAAGATTATTGTCTTCTCTCTCTCTTGATAAAAAGGGATGAATATTATCTTACGCTAGTTCAGCTCGCTGGTTCATGCTGGATCTTTCACTTAATAGTTTATAGACTAGGAACTTACGTGTGAGGAAGTTAATGGCTGTAGAGATCTGCAAAAGCAAAAGAAGATTACTGAGGGTGATGGCTTGATATTTTTTGCTCATTCGACACTCAAGTCAGATCTCAAAAAGTGCAAAGGAGACACAGAGCTAAGATTTCTCTCGTTCCTGAGTTGTATCAACTTAGATGGTCAAGATTAAGTGGTAGGATTGCCCAAGGAGGGGATTACTATTTTCCGTTAGATCTTAGGCTTAATCTGTTAAAAATTTCTTTCATTGTAAGTGTTCTTTTTTAATCTTAGAGGACAAAGTTTGGATCCTTTCTAGAGTTGTTGTGACTGCCAGCTTAAGCAATCATAATCTCATGATGAAGTGTAGTGCTCAAGGGGTTATAGAAGCTTCTTTTAAGTTGGTAGGAGTAGCAAGCGTGTAGTAGACTAAGGAGAGTTTTTATTCGACCGTAACTCGTGACCTACAACGAAAGATTTAAATATCGGCTATAGTGGATATATTGGTCGGAAAATTCCATAACAGATTTATCGCTGAGATATCGAGGATATTTAGTAACTATTAGATTTCAATTCGCGGTTTATACATATACATGTCCTATCTTAAAACAAATTTAAGTAAGGAAGTACATGTATACATCATATAAGGTATGTAAATCATCATTGTGTGTGTCTGTGTGTATGCACATATATTTAGGATATATTTACCTCAACAACCTGTATTAAGTCGCTGAATTAATAATCACTAAGATATTGACTAATAAGTTTTATCGTGGCTGTAATGTTACTACAAGTTTAATATAATTTTCTTGATTTTACTTTATTTGAGGTATTTAGTAATAACTTTAGTGTAATTTAATACTAAATCAATAACCAATAACTTATAAATCAATCTTTAAAAAACTCAATTCAAAGCTTAAATAGAGCTAATTTGATACCCAATTTGCTCAAATAACTAAGAAAAGGTAAATTAGATTAGTAGACCAAAAAAAGATCACAATTTTTTTCCCAGTTGCATGACTCTGATATCAGTGAACATTGGTAGATATTTGGATCTCGATATTGTAAATACAGGACTGGACACACTATTTCTGTAATTTTAAAAAAAAAAATGATATACACATTGAGATGTTCCATATCGTAGCTGCTAGGTGTCTAGACTACAATATCCGCCAATATTACGATATTGCAACCGCTATTTAAGACCCTGCCTATGACCCTCAGTAATGATACACGTGGTATGTGCATGTCTTCGACCTCCTTTTGGTCTCCTCAAGGCAGCTCACTTACCAAGGAGGTGGTCTTGACCCTCTCTGACCCTCTCAAGTAATTGCTCATGTGTTAAGGATGCCAAAGGTTATTTTTGATTTATTGGGAAGTGCTGTGTATTTTAGATACGACTGTTATCCCTTAGAGGACTCACTGGCCAGTGGGTTTGTTACCATTGGATCTGACGGGCTGGCCCATAATATTGTTGTCAAAAGTTGATTCCAATGTGGTGAAACTAGGGAGAAATGCATCTTCATTTTCTAAATTAGCGCCCTAATGAAGTTTATCTGTGGGAGGGAATTGTGTGAAAAAGAGGTTGACGCAGGACGGAGGCGAAATTAGGGTTAGGGTTTTGAAAATTAGGATTTTTTGGATGAATTGGGGAAAATAGATAAATTGGGGAAGAACTTACTGGGTTTGGGAATCCACCCAAGCGAATCCACGCCCACTCTCCACGAATCCACGCCAGAAATTTCTCAAAATTTTCAAAATATTATTCATCTTCTTTTTTTAATTCTCCATACAAAGCCTATATATATATATGAAAACCCTAATAAATCCTAATAGAATCCAAAATCCTAATAAAATCAAAATTCTAATAAAATCAGGATCCAATCAAATATTCTAAAATCTTAACAAGCTCCAAATCTAATCAAATTTAATCAGATATAATCTCTATCAAATCAAATTTGATCTCCATTAATTCTCCCTGACTTTAAAGCATTCATTCCTGATGAATGCGAAGATAAATAATGATAAACACGTTCGGGTTGAACTGATTGACATCCACGAAGTATCCCAATTAGGCTATGGTGGTGGTCGAGGAACCATAACTCGTGTATCACATCTGAATAAAAGTGGTGGAGAGGAAACTGACTTCTTTAGTGAACTTGTGTCGAATCATGGTAGATCTGGAAAGACACCTGTAATGTAAGTAGTCGAATATGGATCCCGTGAAATATCTAAGCCATAGGTAAAAGAAGCAATTTTCATTGAAACTCCATAGAATTTTGAATGTGAAACGTATAATTTCTTCACAATTTTTGGAAGCAATCTCTCAGGAGGAACCAAAACTTTCACTTCATTATCAAGTACAAATTCCTGCAAAACATTATGTAGATATACAACAAATTTGTACTCATCATTGTAAATTGCTATCTGTCCAGAGATCTCATCATGTATAATATGCATATCAGGTAAAGGCAATGCAACAGACTCAAGTGATACAACTCCAACAAATAGATATGTTGGTTTCCTAAGATGGCATACACCAATCACCGCAAATGATATAACGTCACTACACTGTATGAGAATTTGATGAATCTCGAAAGTAAACTTCAAACGATCGCTAGAAAATGAAATATTAGGAGTAACCTGCCAAGATATGGGAAGGATGCTCAAAAACTTACTCGTAGCAATATTAGTGTCAACTATTTCAAACTCGGTCTCTTCATCTACAATTGTCTCCAAAATTGAATATTTAGTATCATGTGGGGTTGCACTAGACTCTACTAAAACATTCTGAGCATCAGTAGTATCAATAGTACTCTTTACAGTAGTATATATTTCAATAGGAATATGAATCTCAGTTGGTGCATGTGTATTAGACTCTTGTGCCTCATTAACAATATTATTATTAATCATAAAAGGAATGGTAGTATCGGCAATAAAAATAGACATATTTGATTCCAATTGTGATTCAACTACGGTACTTTTCTTAGAAACATTAACCTCAATAACTTCTGAATCATCAACGTGATTAGTAAGTATGATATTTATGGGTTCACTCTTGAGGGGATACTCATAGTCATAATGCCAAAATATGCGACACTTAGAACACTTGATCATGCTACATTGAAAAGCAGAATATCCATATTTGTTGCATTTAGGGCACTGTGTTCTAAGTTTTAGAGTGCATCTATTTTTTAATTTATCTAAAAGGCGAGTCCTATAATACGTAGGAAGATACTGCTCAATAAGAATATCTTTCATTTTTTCCTACGAGTTTATAGGATTTCTATAACGTTTCTCACGATCTATTTCTACTGAAATCCCAAAATCTTTGGCTTGTCCCACTAATCGTCTCCTAGCAAATTGAAATTTACGTTTGCTAGACATTTCATAACAGTCAAAGTAACATTCTATATTCACTAACCAATCAATAAAGTCTCGAGTGGAGGAATAACTATCAAATACGGGATCTTTATATCAGAACTTTTCATCTATTATTTCTCTAGCAGTACGCAAATCATATATATAATTAGGTCTTTTTGACTCTAGATGACGACTAGATCGTGTTGTAAAGTATAATATATTTATAATCTAGAATGGATCATGCAATATTAATCAACCAAACATGCAAATAATTATGGGATCACTAGAGAGAAGCAATTAACCATTATGTAATAAATTGTTGCAATTCACTAATATTTGCAAAGATTTAGTAATTGAAATTTCAGTTCAAATTAGGTATCACCTGAAAGGGTGAGTAGTTCATGCCCAATTGTAGGATTCTATAAAGTTTTTCAAAAAATTACTCGCAATTGAGATCTGATAATTATGTATGGAAGTTCTGAAACAGTTATAATAGGAGCCAGGTGTGATTAGAAGAACACTGTTTCGAAAATCGCTTGAATTGGAATCCGAACGGTTTCGAATCACCACTTTTCCCTTTACTGCTGCACTAGTTGCGGTCGTTGTTGCTGTTGCTGGCTACTGCCGCTGCTGTTCAGTTGCTGCTGCCGTTCAGTTGCTGCTACTGATGTTCTGCTGCTGCTGCCGCTGTTCTGTTGCTGCTGCCGTTCGGCTGCTGCTGCTGCCGTTCTGTTGCTGCTGTGCGGCTGCTGTTGTTACTGTTCTGCTGTTGCTGCTGATGTTGTTGTTGCTGATGTTGTTGTTGCCGGTTTGGATGAAGGAGAAGAAGAGGTGCAGCGCAAATAGAGGGAGGGGGAGGAGAATTTTAATTTTTTATTCTTTGTTTTTTCTCTCTCTCTCTCAAATCTGAATTTTTTTTTTTCAGATCTGAAAGTTTAGTTTTTTTTTAATGTGAACAGATCTCTCTTTTTTCTCTCTTTTCTTCTCTCCTCTTTTTTTTCCTCTTTTTTTTTTCTCTCTTTTTTATTTTCCTTCAAATCTGAACTTTTTTTTTTTCAAATCTGAATTTTCTCTCTTTTTTTAAGATCAGTTTTTTTTTTGTGCTGATCTGTACTTTTTTTTAAAATAAAAAAACTGAAATAAAAATAAAATAGGATGGAGACGTGGAAGAAGAATATGATGATGGAGAATAAAATCTAGGCTCTGATACCAGGTTTGACGCAGGACGGAGGCGAAATTAGGGTTAGGGTTTTGAAAATTAGAGTTTTTTAGATGAATTGGGGAAAATAGATAAATTGGGAAAGAACTTACGGGGTTTGGGAATCCACCCAGGCGAATCCACGTCCACTCTCTACGAATCTACAAGAAAAGATTTAATTCAGTGAAATCCACGCCAGAAATTTCTCAAAATTTTCAAAATAATATTCATCTTCTTTTTTTAATTCTCCATATAAAGCCTATATATATATATATATATATATATATATATATATATATATATATATATATATATATATATATATATATATATATGAAAACTCTAACAAACTAAATCCTAATAGAATCCAAAATCTTAATAAAATTAGAATTATAATAAAATTAGAATCCAATCACTGTTTTAAATATCGGCCGGTATACCGGTATACCGGCCGATATATTGGATTTTCCCCACAAACGAGACGATATGGCCAATTTTATATCGCATATCGTTTTCGACCGGTATGGACCGATATATCGGCCACGTGGCGATATATCGGTTGGTATCCGGTATAATAAATACCGGCCGGTATGATCCAATATCGGTTTTTTTGTTAACGGGTTTGGGTTGCGGTTGAAACCCGTTTCCCTTTCGATCCGACCCGATAGGAAAAAAATAAAATCTGCTTATCTCGCGTTCTCCCCCAAATCTATCGCTCGCGAACCCTAATCTCCCGTTCTTCCCCGACTTCCCTCTCCTTCTCATCGACCGATCGAGCAGTCAAAATCCACCCAAAAAAACATAAAAAACTGCTCAGCGAGACTTTGAGAGTCTCTCATTCGATTGATTTTAGCTAAAGAAAGTTCGGCAGCCCGATTTGCCCTAAAACAACTTCGCCGGCCTCCCGACTTCCCTCTACTTCTATTGCTTAGTTTCCAGCTGCGCCGACGAGGAGCTTGGTAGTTAGTGCCTCACTGGTAAAGTGGTAAGTCCAACTAGCCCCAAATTTCTTTTCTTTATAAATATTTTGTTTTGATTGTCATATGTGTTTGAGAATTTAGGTGCTTAAAATTTGAGATAATTTGGTTATTTGCACACATTAATTGGGTGGAGTTTCCCTGTTTCAGTCACTGATTCGGTGTGAATTAGAGAACCGAATAACTGATTCATGTGCATCACGGATTCAGTTCACTGATTCACACCGAATCAGTGAATCGATTCACTGATTCGGTGTGAATCAGTGAATCGATTCACTGATTCGGTGTGAATCAGTAAATCGATTCACTGATTCGGTGTGAATCAGTGAACTGAATCCGTGATTCATATGAATCAGTGATTCGGTTCACTGATTCACACCGAATCAGTGAATCAAATTAACTGATTCACTCCAATTCAGTGAATCGATTCACTGATTCGGTGTGAATCAGTGAACCGAATCACTGATTCATGTGAATCAGTAATTCGGTTCACTGATTCACACATGAATCAGTGATTCGGTTCACTGATTCACACCGAATCAGTGAATCGATTCACTGATTCGGTGTGAATCAGTGAATTTGATTCACTGACTGAAAGGGGAGTGGCCGAAACAGTAAAATTAGAATTTAGAAGTTAATTTGTTTGAACAGTGACAGTCTAATTAGAATTTAGAAGTTAATTTGTTTGATAATTTATTGAGTGATGAGTAATTACTAATTAGAAGTGAATTTAAATGAGAATTTTCATACTGAAAATATGTAACAATATAGTATATTTTAATTAGGATATTTTAATTGTGTGCATATAGAAAACTTATTTTTATCTTTGAAAACTTAATTTTCTTAATTTTATGATTATATGTTGCTTTGTGCATATGCGAACGTTCTAAACGGTATCTGCAAATTCGTAAGTTGAATGCCAATAAGTACTATAAATTTGTTTTATGTGTTTTATTATGTTTTATATAGCCAATTATATGATTATTCTTAAACCAGTATGACACTCCGGTATTTAATGTCATATCGCGATATCCCATCTGGTATCTGGTAACCGGTATATAATTTGGCTGACCGGTATCCGATATTTAGAACACCGAGTCCAATCAAATATTCTAAAATCCTAAGAAGATCTAAATCTAATCAAATCTAATCAGATATAATCTCTATCAAATCAAATCTGATCTCCATCAGAGATGAAATAATGGATAGCCTTTTGTGATAAAGATAAGCTTTAAAACCTCTGTTAGTGAGAACTGACTGATTTGTATAAATGGACTAGGATCCTAGGAATGGTTTTTAATGGAAGTAATCTTAACATACTAAAGATGGAGAAAGATGAAAGAAATATTCTTCTTCACCTTCTATGGTGATTTCTATGATGACTTTTTCACCTTCTATGATGACTAATTGACATCTATCAGGAATAATTTGAAATGTTCAAAGTCCCCTGAATTTGTTATTCATCAGATAATCTGTTGAGGAGCATTAGACTAAAAGTGAATGTTCTTGATTCATGTAGACTTTGCTATCCATTTACTTTGCTATAAACATTTTTGTGCACGACTGCCTTGAAAAAGTTTGGGCTATGTAAGACTACAACTTTTGTGATTTGCGAATTAGCAGAAGCCACACATATCATGTCCTCATAGGTTTGAAATCATTCGGACTATTCTTTATTTCTTACAATTATTAGCCTTGAATTGGAGCTATCTACTGATTTCATATTTTGTAATGGCTAGATGCCAATCAGCACCAGCAACATTAACAGAGCCTTTATCCTAAAATTTTGGGGTTGCCTAGAAGCCAACAGTGATTTAAATTAAGGAACTACCTTTCTGAGCTGGCTATTTAGGTTCAATAGCTGATATAATAGGAGAAATTTCAGAAACTTAGCGAAGTTGTCTGAGGATATTAAGCCATATCAAGTCAGCATGCTTAAAATTTTAGTACTTTTATTGATGTATGAGGATATTTCAGAAACTTCAGAAACTTAGCGAAGTTGTCTGAGGATATTAAGCCATATCAAGTCAGCATGCTTAAAATTTTAGTACTTTTATTGATTTATGAGGAGTGGTATTTTAAGGATGATGTGCTATTCCAAGCAAGGTCAAGTATTTCTGGCATCTAATGACCTAATTTGGCATGCATCCCCATCGATTAGGGATCAGCTTTGAAGCTTTGTTTTCCTTTTGTAATTGCTATCTTACCCTCGCTTCCACCTACACTTCTTGTGCTTTATTTACTAATGCCCAATTCCTTTTTTTGGCTTGTGAAATTACTGGCTGTTAGCAATTTATGATTTTTAACCTAGCAAGTATTGAGGAAGTAGGAAGATTGTTTTCCATGTTTTTTGTACGTAAGTCAGAGATGTAATCTGAGTACACCCAGCATGTTCTTTATTTCCATTGCCTATATAACAATACTGATTTTACCACCAGAACTCCACTGAGAGGACCTAAGGCCTTTGCTTCATTTGGATTTTGTCTGAAATTAATATTTGGAGGCACATGGATACTGCCAAAACCCTTCTTCGTAAACCCATGCACTAACTTCACTCCATTGTATTCCCATTTACCGGCAGCCAACATCAGAATTCTGTGAAACCTCATTACCACATTTTCTTGTGTGTTTATAAGCTTATGTACATTTAAGGCCGTGTACACCTAGCGGGATTTATAGTTGAATTACTCTGTACAAATCATGGTAAGAGTGATGCTGTTATTTTGGAACCCTGTGGTGTCCATTAATCTACCATGTAACCGGCTTGTCAAGCAAGCATTCGCCTTCATGTCATCACTTTAATAAGGCTTCACTAGTTTTTAAAAAAATTCAGGTGACGTTTGGAAGATTAAGCAAACCTCACATTTACAGTAATACCTCCAAGAACGGTTGATCATAACATATTTGCTTCCTGTATTTCTTAAAAAAAAAAAAAAAGAAAAAGAAAAGAAAAGAAAAACCCATATAGATCTTCATCCATGTTTGCTTTCTGTATTTCTTCAAAAAATATACCCATAAAGATCTATTCTCTGTTTTTTGCAAGAGTTAAGCTACATGCATAGTAATGTTGGCGTTAACATTACTATTTAATGTTATTATAATATATTTTAAAAAAAATCTATCCGATGTTATACACTGGTCTAATATTCACGTCCTTTTAGGAACACACGAGTCTTTGTCACATCAGATCAGACTAAAAGAATCTTATTGATTTATATGTAATATAACAAAAAAAGCAGAATTCTTGGCTTGTCATTGATAATGTGTTGTTTCGAACAGGTAGTTTATGCAAAGACCGACACCACTGCTGGGTCAAAGGGAATAACAGCGTTTATAATTGAGAAAGACATGCCAGGGTAATTATCATATCCATATCTAGCTTGTACTTATTGATTTATATGAATTCCTGAAAATCATGTGGTACATTTGTTTATGACTGTACTCCCCAATCCCCCCCCCCCCCCCCCCCCCACCCTATGCAGTAGCAGATTCTTCTTCAGTGTTATTTTAATCATAAATGTGAATTGAGTATTGAAACATAGGTAGTTGGAAGACCATTCTACTATAGTCTTCAAAATTAAGTAATGTTATGCTTCTTTGAAGGTCTCCACACTTACAATTGTTGCCTTTTTTGCAGTTTCACTACTGCTCAAAAGTTGGACAAACTTGGAATGCGTGGAAGTGATACGTAAGTTTTGATTGTTAATCCATCACACCGTTTACTATTCTACTTTAAATTTACCTTTTACAAGTGCTTTTTTGAATCTCTGATTGCTTCCTGATATACTTCTTACAGATGTGAACTTGTATTTGAAAACTGTTTCGTACCTGAAGAAAACATGCTTGGACAGGAGGGAAAAGGTCTTTACTTCTCTAAGGCCTCTAAATTTTAATATGTTTCTGCTTCTTGTGTTAGTGGTTGACATGTTGTGCTGTATCGTCAATGCACACCTTCGCATATGATTAAAGCTTTCTGGAATTGTCTTTATATCCTCAAGGAAGTTTGTTTTTCTGTTTGTTTCTCTATGAAAGTTTCTCCTGTGTCCTGGATTTTTTCAGATGACACTGGAACTTGACGGAATACTGGAAAGGAAGAATTTCTCAAGCCATTCTTGATACGGGATATAAGCGATCTAGGGTCCATTTTTGCGGGAATTAGGGATTAGGGGGTGAACTAGGATTTTGAAAAAGGAGATAAAAAGGCCAACCTAAACTAATCTAATCACTAAAATAAACTATAGACCACATGGCATTTGCATTCTAATTTTATTGATTAATTATGGACCTTTATATAGGTAAATAAGAGTTCCACGTAATAACCGATGTGAGATTAAACAAAAATAATAAAATCTAAAATCTAATGAGATGTAATAAGATAAAAATCGATTTAATAAAATAAAATCTAATAGATGTAATCATCGTTCTCTCCCACTTCAAAGCATTTATCTCTGGTGGATGCGGTGATAATAAGTTTGTGGGTTATATATGATGAATCTCCTGCATGAAGTATCTCAATTGAGCTATGGTGAAGGTGATAGAATTGGTAAACACTCTTTTATTCTGGGCTAAGTTGGTGGATGTGGAACTGGATTTCACAGTGAATCATTTGAAGTAGACAGTAATTTAGGAATAGACATGCATGAAATATCATATATGTCCTACTGAAAATTGGACCGTTGTCAAGATCCTAAAAGATACCAAACTTATAGGTGGTGGAAGCAATCTTTCCCATAACTTTATTAGGGCTTATAGATTTAACATACAATGTCTGATCATGATGATATCATTAAACAAACTTTATTATATATTTTTTATCATAAGAAAAATAGATCTCTTGTTTCTTTCTATTGTGAATAAACTATTTGAAAAGAATCATAGACATTTGGTAGTCTCATCGATAATTGAAACTTCAAGACTAACGAACTCGACAATATCATTATTGTTGGCTCCATTGTAAGATCTTCTAAATTCTCAATAAGGGACTCTTCAACTTCTATAAACTGTAAGGAGGTTTCATCGAGTAATGACAGTGACTCAGCCAAAACTTCATGCTCGGGCCCATGAAAAACTTCTAAGGTCAGTTCAGGCTAGAAAGTCTGGTTTTAGGCTCGAGAAGGATATCAGGTTTTAGGCTCGAGGGGGGTATCATGTTTTGAATCTATATCAAATTCTACCATTGACTTAGCCTCATGTTTTGATTTTCTTTACTTTCAACTCCTATAGATTTTTTTCCGTCTCTACCATAGGCTTGGGCTAAGAGCTCTTGTTCGACCTTAGACTCAGATGGAAATATCGAAGAGTTCAGCGAGTTATTTGAAAAAGTGTGCTGAGTATATCGATTGCGAAAAGAGTTTGCAACGAAGACGGATTTTTAACAAAGTTTATACTTGGGTTCCACCAAAAAAGGTTCTCCAATCAACTTCATTCGTGCAAAGGCATTTCTTTGCAGATGTTAGAGGAAAAATAATAAAAAGCTTCAAATTACTCTCCATATCTTCATTACCATATCGGTTATCAAAACCGCAAAAATTCGGAACTACATTATATATGTTGCATTCAAGTTACTTCGGTTCACCATCAGTATAAATGCATCGGTCTAAAATATGAATTCTATGCAATCAACTTAGCAATTGAAAATTCAGCTCAAAAGTTCTGAAAATACTTAATAAGTGTAACGCCTTAAATCTAGCTCGAATCAGGACTTATATCAAGCTTGAAACGGGATCTGAAATCACTAAATACTCTTAATGAGTTTGTCTCTACTTTCGGGTCGGCTTCACTATTGATTACTGATCCAAAATTAGTGTTAGGTCTGGTCTAGATCTGAAATGGGTGATTGTACAGAAATCTCCAAGCTCCTCTCTAGGCAAGAACCACACAACTTCCTGAAGTGTAATTTGACTACGAGCACATGGAACAATTAAAGTGGAGTTCACTCTTTGAAAATCAATCAAGTGGAGAGGAAGTCCTTGCAGTTGACAAGGGGGGCTCCATGTGGGGTCCACATTGATAATGATGTGGAGTCACTTCCTTTTTCCTTGCGAAAACACCGCAAAACTTCTTTTTCTTTTCTTTTCTTCTTAGGGCTAAAGTGGAGCTGAACACGAGATGGGTCCTAGGCGATAATGACATGATGGAACTCTCATTCCTTTGCAAATAATGTGGAGAAGGAAATGGGACCCATGTGTTTGATGCATGCTCACATGGAGGGGGGTCGGATCCACGTGCCTCGATGATGAAGTGCTGAGAGAAGTAAACTCTTTCGTTTTTGTAGTTGGTGGGGGTGCAGAACAGCCCAAGGTGGATCCGCTTTGAAAAGTGCACCTTTGCGAGCAAAGGAGCGGGGAGGTGTGGATCGCTTGTGAGATGGATGTACAAGAGAGGATTGGGTGGCTGTTGCATTTTATGTTCTGGCTGCTGAGATTGTAGGTGGAGGAAATGAGCAAGGAGACGGCCGATTGATATGGAGAGAGATTTCAGACTTCGTTCTCGTGGCAATGTCAGGAGAATATTTTCTTTGATATGAAGAGATAGATGATAATGGTTAGCTTCAGTAATGATGGATTTTCGGGTTGATTATCTTGAGGTAGCAAGAAACCAATACAGGATTTTGTGATGGAAATTTGGAGATGAACAAAGATTTTAAAAGGAGCGATAAAAAAAACTAATATAATCACTAAGATATTGGTTGGCATTTGCATCGACAATTTTCATCAAATCTTTCTCAATAGTATTATTGATCAATTTTGGTCCTTTATGTATGCAGTTACAAATTAGAGTTCGGCAAAATAACCAGCAGGGGACTGAACAAAAATAATAAAATTTAAAATCACATAAAATCTTAAATAAGATGTAACAAGATCTAATAAACTAAAATCCAATAGATCTTGGCCTAATTCTAACCGTTAGATGTCCTCATCAGTTCTGTTCATTGGCAACTTGTAGCATGAACTACGGATGTCTCAACTTGAACATATTTTCTTGCTTTAGTTGCATTAGCTATGGATGTTTTCTTTTCTTTTTTCTTTTTTGGAAGAATATGGGTGTAGTTGGATTAATTACCCAAGTTAAAACCCCCAGTCGAACTATGGATAGATTGCTTCTAGCTTGCATCTTTTATTAAATTTCATACATGCTGTTTATAATGTTAGTGAAAGTATGTCTGCTGATCAAGCATTCTGGATCTAGAGTAACCATATGAATTGTTTTTATGTGTCTGTACATATAATTGAGCCCTATGTATAATTACAGTCATATGAGGAATCACTGTGAATATCAGGCCGTTGGATTTGTCTCTGTTTTGGTCTCTCTGATATTCGTGTCTAATGCATTTTCCTTTTGAAAGAAACAGCAGTAAGATATTTATACGATAGATTGCCGTGTATTTCTATTTGTAATTTGCTTCTGCATCACTGTATATATTTGGACTGTTTTGTCTGCCCTGTGGCTTGCCCATTGGAGGAAATTGGATATCCATTAGGCCGCAGCAGTATCTGTTATGACTACCGTTCTGATCTTTATGAGATGCAACATTGATAAGATGGTGTGCAGTGTTGTATCTTGACAATTTAATTGCTCAGTAAATTGTATACTCCACACATTCTAAGATTTGTGCATGACCATATGAGTCCCTGTTGGCTATTTTTAGTTTAGTTCTAATTACTACTTCTAGGGATTAAATAATCTCTCCCGTCAAACCTGAAATTTCATTACTTGCTATGAGTATCATGCACAACGCAGAGTCAGATATGAAAATACATCTAAGATGAATTATAATATTACAGTATCTATGTAATTAGCGATATCTGGAACAAGCATGGTATTGCACCATGCTTGTTCCCACATTTCAAATTGAAATTTGGGTGCAAGTCTGACCTTTCACATGATTTCATTGACAAATGCAGAATCAGAAATTACAAATATAATTTAAAGATGAAATATACTATTAAAGTATCTGAGAAGTAACATAATGATATCAGGATCAATTACGTTATGCCTGTTGCCATATTTCAAATTGAAAGCTGGGCAGAAGCATGATTTTTTATGTTATTTTGCTGGCAAAAAATCTTCATTTTTTGCTCCTCTGTATGTGTAATCAGAAGATACTATCTTGGCATTTATGTGTAACTAGAAGATATTACCTTGGCATTCTTACACTGTATCTAGATGCATAAATCAATATCACGTCTTGAAATGATGGTGTGCTATGTTATCCGCCACAGGAGTTTATGTCATGATGTCAGGATTAGATTTAGAAAGGCTTGTTTTGGCTGCTGGTCCTCTTGGTCTTATGCAAGCCTGCCTTGATGTAGTCCTTCCTTATGTTTGCCAGCGGGAGCAGTTTGGCAGTCCAATTGGCGAATTTCAATTTATACAGGTACGCGATTGCAACTATGACCTGCTCACCTTTGAAAATATACATATACCAGTTGTGTAATGTAGCAATTTTTCTTGTATTCATACCCTAATAAATTAGCACAAAATTACAGGGCAAATTGGCTGACATGTACACTTCGTTACAGTCATCAAGGTAACAATTTCCATAATTATTCTTCTCCTGACTTTTTTTTTTAATCAAATATCTAATCTGTTGGGCACCTTCCTTTTTCTTTCAGAGCATTTGTATATTCTGTTGCTAGAGATTGTGATAATGGAAAAGTTGACAGAAAGGTACTCTTGGATATTTGCTTATCCTTTTTTTCCTTGCGCACTTGTAACATCTCGTTTACACGTTTTATTTGTTTTGTGTGTTCTTTTCCCTTGGTGTGATCGATCCGGCGTGATTTTTTTTTTGGTTCATGTAGCCTACCCCAAATACTTGGGATAAAAGGCTTAGTTGTTGTGTTCTTTTCCCTTGGTCCTACAGTTGGCAACCAGGATAAGAGTGACTCAACTATCATTAAATCCATGTTTTATTTTGGTTTAGCAATCAAGATTAGGCTTGAGGTCTGAGCTAAAAATTACTTATAGCACTTTCCAAAGGCATTGCTATTGGATTTCCTATTCTATAAGGAGGGAAACCTCTATATTCATCGAACAGTTTAACCTGGTTAGTCAAGATGCATTTGACCAAAAAACTACTATGTGATAACTGATAATATTGCAACTTACCTTAATCATGTGCAGCCTGAAACCATCCTTTAAATTCATGATTTATAATTTATCATCTCTTTTGGAAAACTCTTCGCCGGACAGTTTATACACTACACCTCTGACGGTTCTGCAAGGAATATGTATTTATTACTGAGTGTAAGAGTTTTAGTATACACCTTTTGAATTATGGCTTGAATTTTATCATCCTTTGTAAGTAACACTTATTTCCAATTAAATATCTAAACCTGAAATCATATTCAATGACTATGCACGGAGTATGATAACTAAAACTGAGAATTCGAATGCATCGTCTTTTACCTTTTTTCTAACATAATCAAAGTTAAGTTACCACTATCTCCTAGTTTTAAGATATGGGAGTGCTGGATACTGACTCATATTCCTTATACAAGATGTTGGTACTATCAACAGCTTAAACCTAATATCTACTCCCTCTCTCTCTCTCTGTTTGAAGGAAATGCTGTTGCTGTATCCAATTCATTTTCTATGATACCTTTTAAATTATTCAAACCTGAACCTTGATCAGATCACTATGCAATGAAGATGTATTTTGCAAATCGTTTAATATTGCATGAACTTACAGGAGATGGAAATAGTAAGTATGTCAGTTCAAAATTATTCTCCTGTTTCAACCAATTTCTGTCGAGTTCTATAAGTACATCGGAGTCCTGTCCGTATCTTTCAAATCTCGTTGTGGATAGAGCTAATGAGTGACTCGCTTGATGCATAGATGGGGGAAATGTTAAGCTAAGCTATCTTCTTTTCAAATCAGAAAAGATATCATTTGCTCCAGCTTTCACAATGATTTTAAGTGCTTTTACATTGGATTAGAATCTTATCATCTATATAGTTTCTCAGTAACGTGTCATTTGGCTTTTTAAAAAAACTTGGACTGATGAGAAGCGTTCATAACTACCTCCGACATATCCCAAGTGTCAGGATATTATGCTATCACAAAATGTTTTCAGGATATTATGCTATCAAGTGTTTTCTGTTCCTGCTTCTTAGTTGTTACATGTATATCGTTTAGGACTGTGCGGGAGTTATACTTTTTGCTGCTGAAAAGGCCACGCAAGTTGCTCTTCAGGTATTGACGCTGCTTGATGGATAAACCTTGTTATAAACATATGAAGCATTCTCTCTACTTGTAACAAATATTCTGAAGCATAAACCGTCTTGTGAATTCCTATTTATCATCACAGGCTATCCAATGTCTTGGTGGTAACGGCTACGTGAACGAGTATCCAACTGGTAGGCTTCTTCGAGATGCAAAACTGTATGAAATTGGAGCAGGAACAAGTGAGATCAGGAGATTGATCGTGGGCCGTGAGCTTTTCAAGGAGGCTCGGGGCTAATGGACAAGAGGTATTATTCCTTCACAAGTTCATTGCATTTTTATCCCAACCGCAACTGGCATAAATGGGTTACAGAATGCATGATGTCCGTAAAAAGAATGTGTTGTGTGAAGCAAAGCAATGTGTATCAAAACCTCAGTTATTTACCTGGTAAATAATGAAAAAGTTCATTTATGCAACAAAGTTTAGTTTTGACAATACTTTATAGCAAAAAAGCAGACAACCTTTGTGGCACAATGTGTCGTTGTAGTAGTATATTGTTAATAGGGTTAATTACAGTCAGACTCTCTGTAATATTAGGGGTGTATAAGTTAACACTCTTGAAGTTTGAAACTCTCAAAAAACCTCCTGGACTGTTAACACTGTCAGTGAGGATTAGTTATTTTCATTCTTTTTTTTTAATAAAGTGCATTCCTATCCCTCAAATTCCTATTCTATGCTTATCCTTCCATTTAACCAGCATATTCTCTCTCTCTCCCACCTCTTTCTGTCTCACTCTCTCTTAGACACTCATGCTCCCTCTCTGACTAAGAGAGAGATAGAGAGAGAGTGAATGAGAGGGATAGAGAGAGAAAGGAGAGAAAGAAAGAGAGTGTGTGTTGGTTAAAGAGAGAGATGAGAGTATAATAGGAATTTGAGGAACTAGAGTGTATTTTAGTAAAAAAAAGGAGAGTGAAAATAACTAATTCTCACTAACAGTATTAACAGTTCAGGGATTTTTTGAGAGTTTCAAACTTCAGAGGTATTAAATTACACACTCCCAATACTACAGGGGGTCTGATTGTAATTAACCCTTGTTAATATAATCAAATCTTATATAGTTACATAGTAGAGAATATACAGCAGCACAATATACATTGGCCAAACTTGTCGATAACACAAACGAAATCATGGACACAGTCAGACAAGTTTGGCTGCTTTATTCTACGACTGCTCCATAAGCTCATGTCGGAACATCTGATTGTTTCTCGAATGCGCAACATCCCACTTGATGGCCTCTTGCACAACACGTTGGCGATCCTCGACAGTCTATTATGCTGTGATCTATGAGCTCTCGTTCAGCTGATTCCTGTTCAGCACCTGGAGTCACAAGGAAACTCAAGGTTGTGACCACGTAGGTCATCACTGGCCGGACCGAGGCCTCTTCACGGAGAGACACATTGCTGCAACCAGGACGGCGAGGCTCAGTCCTTCCATGGGGTAGTTCCCTCGGAGTAGGGGATCAGCAACTTCAGTGTCCCGCTTCTGCTCCTTGACATTTGTTCTGCCCGCAAAATCAACGAAGATTACAAAAAGTGATCAGTAATTTCTTAGCAAAAATTTCTTCTGTCATTGCAAAATAGATAGTATGAGAATCATGCCCAAGTTACTGGATTATGTTGGGGTACAGATCTCGTGGTGTCCATGGCTTTGAATGTAAGCTTGCCGGTTCTCGCATATTCCGGTGCACAATGTCTCCCTCCCGTAGGACGACATTGGACGATTTATTGAACTCCCCATCAAGCAAGATGTTGGACGATTTAAGATCACCATAGATCACCCTCAGAGACCAATTTAGCGATATTTGATCACTAGGGATGTCTGTTGAAGCGATAAAATTTCTGTATCAGATAGTTCTGAATTCACCACCAAATGACATTGGATGCGGTTTTGAATTTTTGACATTCGTACCAAGCAAATGATCTTCCAAGGAGCCCAGAGCCATGTGCTCGTAAACCAAGAACCTCTGGTGGCCATCGGCACAATATCCGAGATAATATTGTCAAGGTTCCTATCATGGAGGAGATTTAGCATCAAAACCTCGACAAAGAACTCCCTGTTGCCTTGGGAAGCCATTCCTGTCAAGTTACTTAATGGCGACAAGCTGATCCGAACAACAATGAAAATATTAGGTCCGTAAGCCATTCCTGTCAAGTTACTTAATGCCATTCCTGTCAAGTTACTTAATGGCGACAAGCTAATCCGAACAACAATGAAAATATTAGGTCCATAAGCATGGACAGAAGCAAATATTACCCCGACCAGTTATTTATTTACCTGGTCAGTGTCAAGCCTACCCTTGTATACTCTTCCAAACCTCCCCTCTCCTAGTAAACTTGCTAACTGAAAATTCTTGATAGCTGCAGCTAGCTAGATTTCCGTTTCCAACAGTTTCTTCGAATAGATAGAATTTCATGATACCGATTGATTGTATATTTTTCTGATAGGCTGCAGAAAGGTCCACATTTTGATTTGCTTATGGGGGTAACCTACACTTTTTCGATGCATCAAATATCGGATTGAGAAAAAAAAAAGTTCGAAGACTACATTTGTAACATTATGTGATTTTCGACGAAGTAGCTGAGCACGGTTCGAAAGTTATATTGCACTACGATCCATGGTTGCAGACATCTTTGTCAACCAATTTCACCGTTCCTTTGCTAGGTTATACTAGTATCTACCTTAGAATTTGCATGTCCTTGATCTTTTCAATCCTAACCAAAGTTTCAAATTTGATCATTTTTGTTCATCTAATTTTTCCTGTCTAAGTTTGTGAAGCTGAATACACCATAGAAAGTGACTGAATCCATCCGTATCTCACATAGATCCGGCCATATATACAAACTCAAAATCTCCCCCCATCTTCTATGCTATTTGAAGATCTTCAATCCTTTGATTTCCAATTATTTTTAGTAAGAACCTGAAAATAGAATTTTTGATAGAAACCCAAGTAGGGAAATTCCTCAAACTTGGATGTGGAATTAATCGAAAATTGAAAAAATATACACCGATTCTGTGGGAGATTAGTTTGAGAATTTGGCGTGAAATTGGTTTTGGTACGATGATGGACAAAGAGGGTTGAGAGAGACGGTAGTTTCAATTCGATGGGGCCAATTGAATTTTCAGGAGTTTATATTATTTTTTTAAAGACTAAATGGTGGGATGATATTTTGCGTTCCATTAATGAGTAATAACAGAACAAAACTACATCTTCAATTGCCTAGCATGACAATTTGTACAAAAAAGAGTACAACCATAGTTCTTAACAACAAACCCAGTGAAAAACAACAAAAGGAGTATATGAGCATGGTTTGCTTGCACCGATGTCTCCGAAACACACTCCTACCATCATTTGACTTAGGGCGAACCTTTGTCCATAATCTGTTTCATCCCAATTCCCTCCATGCTCCTAGTCCTTGCACTAATGCATCCTCAGTGCTCTTCACCTGGTCTGCAGGATTTTCTGGAGATGCCTCATAGTCCGAAAGTTGGAGTCTCTTCTCCTTTGAAGTTATACATGTCCAAAAGATAATATTACAGATGGTAAAGTGCAAATATAAATCAACATAACTATGCTTATTCTGAAAATTTTGTTTTTCCTTTTTTTCCGTATGCGCCACTAGATGACTGCAATCATTGTGAGGATTTGTCTTGGAGAATTTGGAGCTACCCTCCCCCTCCTCCATACATTATTTACGACTATTAATTTTATATCATTAAAAATTATATTTTTGTATTTTTTCCAGGCTAGTTTGAAAGAAAATGGAAAAAAGAAAAATAAGGAGAAAGAAAAGAGAAAAGAAAAGAAAAAGATATGGAAATTGCTTTCTCGATATTTGGTCAAGAAGAAAATATTTTTTTTCTACTTTCTTTTATTTTAAATCTTCTATCAAAAGAAGAAAAAAAATAGAAAACATTTTCTTTCTTTCTTTCTTTTTTTTTTTTTGGTTTTATTGATTTGCAGAATGTTTAGTAGGCTTTGAATCTTTAACTTCCTATAGCTCACTACATCTAAAGAAAAGTATTTTTCAATAGTTTTATGTTACTGGTTGAGTGATTGTTTTCTCGATTATTAAGAATAAATTTACAAAGAAAAAGACATCTTCAATTTACTAATTTTTTTTTTCTCATGCAATAGAAATACAAGTATTATTGATTTAATTCAAGCAATAATAAAAAATAATAATAATCGTCTAGTATTGTAAAATATATTTTTTTTAAGGTAAAAGGAAAAAAAAAATGTATAGTTTGAGTGTTTTGTGAATAGAGTAAATTTTTTTTTTTTTTTCCTGATGCAAATTGGGTAGCTAGGGGAGGCAGCACTGTCTTTAAGTTCATCATTTGCTTCTAAGTCTTTATCAAGATTCCTCCATAGTTTCAATCTTAATAAATTGCTGACAAAAATATCATTCTTGTTCCATTAATAAGATCAAATAATGAAACAAGTTACATAATATAAAATACGAAAAATATCGATCTTTGCATATGTAAAGAATTAGATATAGGAGAAATACAAAAGTACGTAAACAAAACAAAAAATGACTTGGGATGAAGTGTCGTTTGGTGGTCCAAGGGATCCCATTTGCGAAACTTCAGCAAACATGGAATATATTCACACCATGTGTTAGTATGTCTTTTTCGGCCATTCTGTGGTCGTGAGATCATGAGTTTGTTGATCTTTGATTTTGAGTTGAGTAGGGATGATGATGATGGTGTTCACGTGCTAAATTTTAGTCCCTTTTATGGAAATTTTAAATTAAAAATAAAATTTTTAATTTTTTCATTTAAAATTTTAAATAGAATATATCAAAAATTGACCCTTGTACTTGTCTATTCCCATCGTTATCTGAGTGTCGGTCTCTTGCCGCATTGTGTACACATAAAGTCGAGAAAGAATCTATTATTTTTGCTGATAAATGCTTTGTTGGGCGATTACATCTCCAGAAAAGTCTTGAATCCACAATCAATATCGCATTACACACCTTTCTTATTGGCTATCTATTGGCTATGAGGTTACGACAACGATCAACTATTAAAATTTCTTCCACTATGTCAGATCTTCGAAGATGTTGTGATAATTAAATATATTATTTTATATTCTAACATACTCTTGTAGGTTGAGCGTCCTAAAACCTAGGTTTTATGCAGCATTTTTCATATTTTTTTTAAGAAGTTCACAATTAAATGAGGGTCTAGTGGTATTACAATTCAAGTTGCGACTCAAAAAGGTACCTGATTTGAAGCATGAAATATCATATGTGACTTTAGATCTGGTTTTCTATAGAGGGTGAAGATATATTGATGGATATTGCATGAACAATGAAGATTCATAGATGTTGGTAATTATGATGTAATTAATTGTTACTGGATTAGACCAAAAATGAGATTTCCTACGAATGGTTAGGTGGTACTCAAATTGGCAACACAAGGGTTCCGTAAATTAAGAGAGATTATTAGCAATTATATGAGTGTGGTCCAACATCAAAAAACAAAAGAAAAAGTGATGGATTTAAAGAGACAGTTGGAGTTAGTACCTAATATTTTAAACTCTTAAGTTGAATTGGTTCCGATTATGTATAAGGCCCATCTTGCTCTTTGAAGGAGCTTGTGTTCTTGTATCAGAACAATATATGTTCAAATTCCACCGTATTAAAGTCTCTTACACTATACCAAAATCCTGAAGTTGTAGTGAGAGGGTTTTAGCATATTGTTTTATATTATAACATGCTCTTATAGATCCAACGCTATTTTTGGAGTGAAACATGGGCTTCATATAATGATATTATACTATTTAAAAATCTGCTATTAAAGGTGGGGTTTAAATCTTGATTACTCTAATATCATATTAAAATCTCTTCCACTACATCAAAGCCTGATGGTATTTAAATTTTTTAAAAAAATTACAATTTCATATTTATATCCACAGTTAAATATTCACTGTAGGATTGGAATCTATGTCATATTAAAATCTCTTTTAGTGTCACCATAAACCTCTTAGTCTCACATTAAACTTATGTCCAAACAAATCGGATCATTCGATTTGACAATTGAGGTTTCGAAGACTTAAAAGAACAGAAATTCTAGAGATTTGAAATTATCTTAATTTCCTAAAGGTTAGTAATAATCAAGATAGAAGATTTATATAAAGAGAAATCCTCCCCTCCCCTCCTCTTCTCTTTCCAGAGCAAGCCACCTCCTCCCTCCTTCTCCTCCTCCTCCTCCTCCTCCTCCGTCCTCCCTCCACCATCATTATCCTCCTCCGCCACCTTCTGTCTTTGTGAGCCTCCTCCATCTCCTCTTCCTCCTCCTCTTCTGCTCTAAGATGAAGAAGAGGGTTGTAAACTAATCTAAATAAATTAATGACAAATTTGTTAATAAAATCAATGACAAATTTGTTAATAAAATTTAGTTTTGTTGGATATGCCTTTATACATATGATGTGTGCCTTCATAATCCCTTAACCAATAAACATGCATGCATTTGGTATTGGACCGGTCTTATACTCTTTTAGTGTACCTAAGATACAACCACGTTTACTTTGGGCTATGTAACCAGCTCGAGAGAATTTCAAAATGAGCACATGACTTGTCTCAGTGGGTGAGTCAAGAATTAGTCCCTAAATGATTTTCAAACCATTTGGGGATCAATACTCGAACAATTTTAATATCGTTCAGATACTAATCCCCGACCAGAGCAAAAGATAAGGACATAAAAGAAATAACAAATTTGAAATTTTATATCAAGGTGGCTCACTAACACCAGTGGTGTGGTGTGTTCTTTTAGAAATCCCCCAGTTCGAATGCACTCCAAAGAAAGGGCCTCAATTTAGCCCATTCCGTTAACACCTCAACTTGCATAGTATCGCAATTGAGGAATTTAGCAGGAACATGTGTGAGCACAGGAGATGGAGTGATGGACAGTGAGGAAAGCCTATGGTTACGAATAGGAAGCCTTAGGTCGGAATGGTAATGGACGCGTTACGGGCCAATTTTTAACTCTTCCAATACAAAATTTTAAATTAGAAAAATATTTTTTTTTTAATTCAAAATTTTGTATAGAACAAACTAAATTTTAACCTATGAACGAATCAATTACCATCCCTAAACTAAGGCCCACCTCAAATTAATTTTAGTACCGGTCTGATTTATTATTATACAACAATATTTTCTCCTCCTTCATGAGGATTGGATTGAGGAAAGACCCATGCAAAGAAGAGGAACCTCGCCCATCACAAATCTCCATCGGGTAATGCTAAATGCGCACCACATTTGACTTTGTGAGCACCATTTTCCCCTATGTTGTAAATTACTTTACCATAGGATGTGGTGCTCACAAATTAAAATGTTGTGCGCATTTAGATTTTCCCATCTCCATTCGACAAAATCCCTGATGGAGGACCGCTCACCGACCGCCCAATGCCCATTGGCCAACGCCAACCGCACCCACTGTTTGCCAACCGCAGCCCCTGATGAAAATGATTGATTCATTAAATCTATGACATTAAGACAGGAACACTTATTTATTTATTTAGTATAAAGATGCAGTTTGATTAATTACTTATCTAAAAAATTTCGATTAAAATCATAATTATTAAATATAGAACTTTCTTTTTGAACACGAGATCCAAGAGTTGTTTTTAGCTCATCATATTTAAAATTTTAAATTAAATAAATTAAAATTTTATTTTAATTAATAAAATTTGAATTGTACGGATTAAAAAGTAATACTTAAATCTATTTATTCTCGTCCATATTACGATTTAGAAAAGAAAGTATTAAAAATAGAGAATGCTTAATTTCATAGCTTTTTTCATATACCAAACCAACAATTCACAGGAATACCAACTATCAGCTTGATCCAACTCATAGAATCTTTCGGTTATGCCCAAAAAAAATAATAAATAAAAAAAATAAAATACACAACCCAGCCGTTAAAACAATTTTCTATAAATCCAGACAATATATATTCTTTTGGTCTGCGACTGAGACAAGAATCTCAACGATACTTGGTTTATGGCCGCACTTTCCTCTCTTAAAATCCTCGGAATCTAAACATGTATGGCTTCAAAGTTCAGACCAACACGATCCCCATCACTAAATTATCTCAAAATAAAATGTCATTATCCACAACCGCACACTACCAACCAAAAAGACCAAGAATAATCACCGTCATCATCACTCGAAAACAGTTCACCAGGAGCAAATTTCAACGACTAATCACAGGTCGAAAAACTACTTTAAAATCGATGCAGCAAATTTCAAATTTGGAAGAAATGGTCATATTATTAAAAAAAATATAGAAGGAAGAAAATAATAATAATAATAATAATAATAAATCATCGTATATTTACCACTAAACTAACATTAATATATGATCCTGTCACCACCCGGTAAAGATATTACAAAATGTCATCCTCCTCCGCCGCCAGCTCCGCCACCCCTTAGAGTACTCCTCAAAGAATCCGACGACGATGAATCCGTCGACAGATTGAACGCCAGCGCATTGTAATCTGAAACGCTGTCCTGCAGACTCATCAGCAGCTGATGATTAGCACTGAAGCTCAACGGCGGTTTCGACCCGGGAACAAAGGGCGGGTCGACCTCGCCGCTGAGCATCTGAACCACATTCCTCATGCACGGCCGCAACGCCGGGTCTGGGCTCGAGCACGCCAACCCGACCAGCATAGCCCTCCTCATCTCGCCCTCCTCGAATTCTCCCCCGAGCCTCTCGTCCACAGCCTCCAGAACTCTACTCTCGCCGTGCAAATTCCACACCCACTCCACCAAATTGTTGCCCCTTCGGGCGGCAGAGGTCGTCGCGGGCGTCGGCCCATCAATTGGCCGGCGGCCGCAAGTCACTTCCAACACGACCGCGCCAAAACTAAAAACGTCAGTCTTTTCAGTAGCCCGGCCGGTGAGCAAGTACTCAGGCGCAAGATACCCCATCGTGCCGGCGGTGACCGTGGCATCAGGGGACGCATCATGGTCTATTTGCCGTGCCAGCCCGAAATCGCCGAGGCGAGCATGGTACCCTTCGTCGAGCATCACGTTGCTCGACTTCACATCTCGATGGATGACCTGCCGCTCGCACTCGCGGTGGAGATAGGCGAGCGCAGAGGCAACACCCAACAGAATCTTCTTCCTGTGTCGCCATGACAATGCAGCCGAGTTCGCATCGAAGAGGGCTTTGTCAAGGCTACCATGGGGCATGTAGTCGTATACTAGCAAGATCTCGCCCTTCTCATGGCACCATCCTTGGAGACGGACTAAATTCCGATGCCGAAGGCTAGCGATGATGGACAATTCCGATAGGAATTCTTCTCTACCTCCATTGCCATTGTGAATGCATCGCTTTACTGCCACCATTGCTCCAGTCTCCGGTATAATCCCCTTATACACCATGCCGAACGCGCCATGCCCAATAACTCGAGATGATTCGAAGTTCCTAGTGGCTATGCTGAGCTCTCGGTAGCTGAACTCCCGGGGAGTGTTCACTACCTCCGATGCCGCTGCCAAATTAGTAAACTTCTTGAGCGCTCGAGTGCGTCTAGTGAACACCCATATGCCGAATACAGCACATGCAGCAACGAAGAAGGCTCCAGCAGTCGCCACGCCCGCAACGGCAGCTGGGCCCTGCCGGCAGAGCCCATTGTTCTGGCAGTGCGAAGGCGACCGTGGACTGATAATGGCCGGACTCTCAGCATACGGAACCGCTGATGGAGGAGGGGATTGGCTTGCAACGTTCAAATCAGAGGAAGGAGGCGGCGGAGACAGTGATGGAAATACTGTAGGCGGCGGATTTTTAGCCGGAGAAGAAGAAGATGAATGGACTGACGCCGATGAGAAGCTCCACCACTCGATGCTGTGAATCTCCGTGCTTCCCTGAGTCGAGCCAGAGAACCCCACATACATGAACTCGTCAATAAACTTCCCCAAATCGAGAGCATACGAGATCAGGGGATCCGCCGGCCGAACCGTTGAGTAGGAAACAAACACCTGCAGGATCCCTTTCTCACTGTACTCAATCCAAGCATTGACAAGATCCCCGCTCTTCAAGTCGATCCCGGCCGAATCGAGATCGGCCACCACGGCCGACACCATGCTGTTCAGATCAACCCCAACATGATTCCCATTGATGTCCTCAAAGGGCACATCCATCAGCGTATCGAATTCGACGGCGATAGTGGCCGGATTGGGATCGACGGAGTTAATCAGGCCGAGGAATCCGCCGGCATCGCCTACGGACTTGTCCTCGGAGCATAATAAGAAGGCGAGGCCGCCTCCGATGGAGGAGGGGTTGAGATTGGTGATGGAGAAGGAGAAGAAGGTGGAGAAGGGGAGAGGGGAGCGGGTTACCGGATGTCGGAGTCGGATCGGGTTACCGTAGAGGGCCCGGCCCGCGGCAGAGGTGGGGACGGGAAGGTCACGAGTCAGTTGGATGCTGCCGCTCTTCAAATGCGCGTCGCCGAGGAGCTTCAGGCTGCTGAGGGTCAGCGTGCCGAAGTCGAACATCACGGCGGCGATGGGCTCCGTCAGCAGAAGAAGGCATGAGATCAGGATAAGATTAAGTTGCGGCCGCGGCATTGTTAGATGATTTGGGAGGCCATAAGAGAGAGAGAGAGAGAGAGAGAGAGAGAAGCCTTAAGAGAGAAGGTTGGTGAAGTGGGTGGAGAGAGAGGGGGAGGATGGGGGAAGCTTGGTATTATTACAGAGGGGATGGGGACAAGCGTTTAGAGAGTTGCGGACACGTGGCCCACTTGCAACGGTAAACTCGGAGGAGCGGAGGGAGGGAAGTGACCATGGTCAGAAAGTCATCGGTGCATTTTTGTTTCGGTAATAAATAAGGGAGTGGTCGTTAGTTCGGGAGTTTTCGGAAAGGCTTTTGTTGACTACAGTGACCGCTGTCCTCCCATTCCCGTTATGATGTGAAACAGCTGGGATGGGCACGGGGTTTGAGATCCTACGTGGCAGGCGATCAGCAGTTAGATGATGGAATGGATATGGGGCAGAGAAACCGTGTACGGGGCTGAACAGGCAACAGTGATTCTTCAATGACGTGTTGATTCGGGCAGCATTTGCCGCGTCAACAGAGGTTCACCCGTGAGGATAGCGGCCGGTCCGAGGCACAAGGGCCTGGGTCTGTACAGCGAACGTACTCAACCCGTGTCTGGTCCAAATTGCAAATAAAAAGAAGGGGTATTTACCCATCTATTCCTCAAATCTTTATAAATTATAATTTAGTCCCCCATGCCTTCCCATGCCTTCGTATTTAGAATTTAGTTCCTAAATCCTTTAAATTATTATAATTTAGTCCCTCAGTTTATATTTTAGTCCTGATTTCTTTCACTTAATTCTCCTTCTCTCTTTTCATATTTTCTAAGTTTTTATTGAGTTCCCTCCTTATTCTTTTCTCATCTCTCTATTCATTTATCGGGTTCTCTCTCTTTATATTGAAACCAAATATATTATTCTTCACTAAATGTATTAGACCTTTAAGTCTCAATATAAATTTATTTATTGGACTCTCCCTTCCTTTCTATATTGGATAAATTTATTTCTAAATTTAATACATTTAGTGGAGAATAATACATTTTATCTCAATATAGAGAAGGAGAATCCAATAAATGAATAGAGAGAGGAGAGAAGAAGAAAGGAAAACCCAATAAGAACTAAGAAGAGAAGGGGAAGAAGGAACGGGGAATTAAGTGAAGGAAATTATGGGTAAAATGAAAAAATCGGACCAAAATATATACTGAGGGGACTAAATTGTAGTAACTTAAAAGATTTGGAAAACTAAATCCTAAATATGAAGATTTGGGAGAGTAAATTATAATTTATAAAGATTTAAAAGACAAATCTGTAAATATCCCTAAAATAATAATAAAATAATAACAAATATAATAATGAGTACTAGATGCCCCCATATTATTTTCCTTAGTAAGCTTGGAAAAAATAATTTTCCTTAAAGTTCACTGAGAAAAGTATGGGACGCACCTAGTAACTCTGTATAATAATACCTGCACTACTAAAAACTTATTCAGTAAATTCTTACGGCTACCACCTTCCCTCGGAAAAAGAAATATGTTCAGTAAATCTTTTGTATAATCTAGTTCCAAAGACAGTCCGCTCATTATCTCAGAGCAATATACAATAACAATTGTTAACAAAATTGTAGCATAATGATTGTCTTCTCATAGTGGAAAGCCTACCTTCTTATCCTAACGCTAACCCTAGCAAAAGGGTTTTATGTAGAATTTAGTTTGCCGAGAAATGTAAACAATAGAAAAACTGAATCTAAGATGAGAATGAACAGATACATGGATCAATTTTTGACATATTTTATTTAAAATTTTAAATTAACAAAATATTTTTCTTATTTTTAATTCAAATATTTTAAAGGACATATCGAAAATTAACCGTTGGATCGTCTATTCTCATACTCAAGGCTTCTAACATACAAGTGTTTACGACCATCAACCCCATGGACATCGGCCTTCTCTCTAATTCCTTAGTGATGAGGAAGAGTAGAGTGACGGGCAAGCATAGTAGCTTTCCAAACAATGCAATGCAATGCAAAGATGGTTGCTTTCACTACTGAGGTTCTTTGACAAGTAAAAAAGGAGTGTAGGGTCCTTTATATCCTTACAGTAGCTTTGCTTTGTGTGCAATGAAAGAAACATATAGACTCAAAAAATTTGGATGCTTGCCTTTGAGAAAGAGCATGCATACTGTAGGTCCCTGCATCATTGTTGGCATCAATTTAAATTTAGCAAATGCTTGTAATAAAATATCAAAGTACCAGCTACACATACCTCAAGATATGGTTGCATTTTGAGTAAGACACTGCAAGAGCCAAAAAACAAAGTGTAAGCTATAGAGCTTTAGTTTAGGCTAGGACATGGGGCCAGTCAAATTGCATGGGGGAGATTTAGCAGAAAGATGGCAAAAGGCACCAGAGAGGGCAGGAGATGGCCCACTGATTTGGCACTGAATGAGCCAGGCAACAATTGGATCAACCCCAGCAGCAGCCACTGGCCTAAAACCTGACCCTTCTTCACGAGCCTGGTCCTTGGAAATAATTGAATCAAAATATTATGGCCTGGAATTGAGATGCATGAGACATGTGCATGCAATCAGATCAAATTCTTCACTTTGTTGCCAACTGAATCTCAACAATCACAATAGACAAAAGTGAAGAATTTAGTATAGAAGAAGAAATGAAACAAAAATGGATTGCTTTCTAACATATAACATTGAACAACATCATTCCCTCTCGGGGGAAAATTACATTTCATATCATAATGATCTGAGATGGGAATAACTCCTTGCAGGAATGAAAGTTTGCATTTTGAAGTATTCTCTATCCTATAACCTGTAATACACACTCAAGCCGCAAAAGGATTCAGTAACTGTCAGGTAAGCAAATCTGCCTGCAGACGGTGATGCATTACAAATGAAAGTGTGAGCAAAAGCTAAAAACTCGGGGTAATAAAAGCAAAGAGATGTACTAACACACCCATTTGTGGGCAGCACGAAATGATGGGGAAAAACGATCTTTTTTTTGGAATCGCCAATCCCTTCTTTTTCCTCCTATATCACTTGTTTCCACCAGAGTAATGAAAAATGATATCAGCAGCACTAGTTGATCAGTACCTTTCAAACAGTCTCCTTGGCCTTCTCTTTTTGCGTTTGGAGGATGGGTGGGAGAGGAGCAGTGATTTCAACCATCTGCAAACAATAATTGTATCAGCAATTCAACTTTTGGTTTAGCCAATTATCCTCCACTAAAGAGTAAGACCAGATAACAACCAAAAAGCAATAAAATTTAACGATCCAGAACCATATTCAACCCTTTTTTGGGTTAAACTAAAGCTAGAATTCATTAATCAATGAAAAGAAACCTCAGTGGCTTCAAATCTTGTCAGTCTCCATTTGTTCGCTATGAGGCTGGCAGAGGCATTGCTTGAGAATCTAAAAAAAAATGTACAATTTCAACCTGAGAAGCCGTGATTTCAAGACCTAATGATGAAACTAAAACCATTTGACAGTACATTTGCACCTGCTTGTCTAGGGCATGTACTATTGACTGGAATGCTGTTTGATGTTCAGGCATAGATCGAACTACTAGCTAGCCGATCTATCTGCATTTTAGTGTACCCCACATCGTAATGCAACCCATATTATGGGTTGCAATGCAATTGATTTGCCACCCTTGATTTTCACAGGTCTCCCTACTACAGGCCTTTGGGCATTGGCTTTTATCAGTAACTTTTTTTTTAATATATAAAATTGCTACTTCTCCTATTTAGAAACAATGAAAATAGCCAGAATGCCTAAATTCCTAGCCCAAAGAGATCACCCATTGCATGGAGTACACCAATATGCATGCTGATATTGTTTTTAATAACATGCCCGCTCAGTGCCCTTACAGCATAAAGGTGGAGTACCGTGATATACAACAGGTAGTAACAGCATAGTCTACACAACAGCTAATTCGTATTTCAAAGCACTTCTAGATGGCATTACATGCCACTAGTAAACTAATCTGTACAACTTGCAGTACTGCAACTATACTTGGAACTTGAAACTGTAACTAGTAAGTATCAAGATCTTTGTTCAAGAGGAAGGTTCAAGGGGTTGAATATCCACAGGAAAATCTTTAACAATAAGAAAATAAAAGAAAAAAATTACAGCTACCATGTTTACTAACTGTTCTTACCTTATTAAAAGTTTGTAAAAGTCAAGTACAGAAGACCCATGGTTCCAATATAAATATTTTAGTGCAGGTCATGTATGACAATGAGATTAAACTGTCCCAATCTGCTAAAAACCCAACCAATGTACGCATGTAGGCCACTACGGTGATAATGTTGTGGCACATCAATCCAAAATATCATCATTAGAGAAAAGAATATGATTATTTAAATACAACTGTTTTAACACAGATATTTTGACATCAACCATTCTACTGAGATTATAACTACCACCATTATCTTATGATAAAGGCAATCAAGAAAATATTTAAATTTTGTAACCATAGTTATGATTTATAAGAACCAAGACAGGATCATCTCTCAATACCTCATTTGTTGAAGGATGACAACAAATAAGCCGATGTGCATGTAAGTAATAGCCACAATCTCCAGGTACAGGTCTTGCTGGCTTCTGATAACCCCTATACAACCAAATGTTTGTTGTAAAAGCTCAAAATGAAGGGGATCATCTAAAGATTAACTGAAATTTAAAGGTCAAGGAAAAGAAAAGTCGGGTACAAAAAAAGTAAAATGTGCATATCCATGCATATTTCTTACAGGAATCTGAAATTAGAAAATTCACTATCCAATTAAAAACTGCATTACTTAATTTTGGCATTAATATAATTTAGATAACATTTAAGTATCAACTTTCTGACAATGATATTTAGTATTATATCTCATTTAGTTCCTCTTTCATTCATATGCAAAAACCAGATACTTATTAATATTGTATGGGACAGGAAAGGCATCAATCATGATTTAATTTGTCATCTCAAATGGTCTGATGTAAACCAAACTTTGATGATTAAAGCACTAAAAGCAGTTTCAAATGAATATTTGGGCAGCAGATAAATCCTCAATAAAATTGGCAAATTCTCATGCCCGTATGCCCAAACCCAAACCCATAAAAAGAAAAAGGAAGGATATAAATGAGTAGCCACCAACTGTGTGTGTGAGTTTTTTCCCCCTTTTTTCTTCTTTCTGTTTGTGTTAGTGTCATGCTCAGTGTCTGTGTGGGAGGTGGTGGGGGTGGAGTGTCGGATCTGTGAATAAGCATTTTCTGTATGGCCGCCTAAGTAAATTTATTCACCAAAAATCTGGTTCCAGTCATTTTTTCTCAACAAATGTTCAAGGGAAGTCGTATAAATACATATTACCTTCCTGTGCCTATTGCAGGCACAATCCTTTTCATCATTTTATTGTTATAATTTCCATGCAAGTGTATCAGTTTTTACCTGATTATGTCTGCAGAATAACCCTGTCATAGAATACATTTCATTTCAACAATTTGTATTCACCAGTTTTCACCGGCTTATGTTCATATAGTAACCCTCTCATAGAATACATTTGACTTCAACAATTTATATTCACCAGGGGGGCTCTTGTCGGAAAAGTTCCTACAAAGAAATTAACTTACTGTTATGACAATGTATATTCACCAATTATGCTTTCATTACAGATATTCCTGTAAGAGAACTATCCTAAATTTATATTAGCCTAGAGCTGTCATACATTTGATTGCAACAATTAGTTTCCAATGTGAAGCTCACTTTGTCAATATCCCCCACAAACACCACATGTACTATCTACTAAAACTTGACCATCAAGCATTGGAAATCACTTGTATGGTTGCGAGCAATAAAGCAATGTGTGACAATTGACATGGTATGATCTCGACAATTGAAGAATCACATAACTACATAAAATGGTCCTTATCTCCAAAGTTTGCAATTTCGACCTCTTACTAGTTATAGAGTAACAATGTAACGCCCCATTTCCTGGAGAGATATGGAAACGGAGTGCATTACTGGCGGGCACGTGTAAGTCGACGTGCATAAGGCCTACAAGTATGAAAAAGCGAACTAAATACTAGTTATCTATCAGAATCTTGGAAATTAGTCTACTGCCATATAAAGAGAAGATATAAATGTTTAAGATAAGAAACAACAAGTACAATACTGATACAAAATTTGAAAATAAAGTTCCAAAGGGGTGATACATACCAACCCAAAAATACAAAAGCGGAAGCCTAGAAATCTACTACTACTCGGCCTGCTCTAGAAAGTACGGGTGCAATGGCGGATCCTCGCTTATATTTTCAGTACATGAGCGTGTGGGGGAGCTCAGGGTCAAAACCGACAAGTAAAACAATAAGAAGTAGGGAGCGTGTAACAAATAGGTAAGATATGAGTGTGGATATGAAAGTATGCGCACGTGTGTAATACATTAAATGATCAAGTAACAATATCAAGGAGAGATATACATGCATATCAAGTCTATTAATATCTTATTTTATTTTATGTTTTGAACTAAATGGTGAAGAAATAGACTCGTATGTGATCAATATCAAGTATGGAGACTAATACATATCAAGTCTAAGTTAATATCTTATTTTATTTTATATTTGAATTAAATGGTGAAAAAATAGACTCGTATCGTGAAAATACCCGTGCATACCCGAGACCCGGCCAAGATGCTGGCACTGAATCAGCCGTGCCGCTAAGCACTCAAGCAGATATCGATACTGAGTATTCGGTCGTCCCATCAACATGGACTAAACAAGATATGATGGCTCAGTACCATCCGGGCGCCCCTGCAGATGGGCCCCTATTTCGATTGCGCAACCTTTTCTAAACCTTTCACGATACAATATTTGTCCACTCTTTAGTTCTCCCATAACCCAAGATTTCAAGTTATATTATATGAAAATCAATCCGGAATATTATGAACCAATCATATCAAGATTAATATATAAACATGTCTAGTAACAAGTAAGATATGGTCCATGTCAAAATCAAGTTAACAGGCAAGTCAGGATTCATGGCACTATCAAGACATGTGTATGTACTAACAAGGAAAATCCGGCATATTTTCATGTATTTTGTACAAGTAATTATTATGTATATATCAAGACAAGTCAAGATACATGGCATTATCAGGACATGTGTATGTACTAATAAGGAAAATCCGGCATAATTTTATGTATGTTGTACAAGTAACTAAAATGTATATGTCAAGACAAGCATGATAGTCATAGAATACTAGAATGTGTTATGAAAATAATAATCATGTATGTAAACCGCACATATACAATTATGTATATAAAGACATATTTGAAAGTGAGTACTAAAGTGTAAAAATGAAAATTAAATAGGCTTAAAACTATTATAACGATTATTTTAACAATATATGAATTTTTCAAATTCTAGTATAATTTCATGATATGGAAAGTAGCAAATTTATTAAATCTTATTAATGTATATATTTTTAAAGTGAACACGGATTAGCATAAAGGAATCATGACCTAATGTAATAGCTTGCATAAAATAAATATTTTAGTAAATTAATGTAAAACTTATATGAAACTCTCTCTTTAAAACATGATAATAAATAAATATATAAATATTTTCTAATGGCAAGTGGAAAGTAATTTAAAATCATTGCATTATATATGAACTTATATGAAAAATTCAAATGTATATCCAAATATGATGATCATTCATAAATGTAGCATTTTTATAATTTAAAAATAAAGTATATAATTTAACTTTACAACTTGTAGTTTAAAAATGAGAGATTATAAATAAAATGATAAATTTGATACATAAATATAGAGTAAAGTGTAAAAATCATATTTTTATTTTTCTACAATAATCATAGAGATTTTTATATAGAGACATTATCTTTTTAAGTCTTAACAAATCAAGATTCTAAATTAACCATAAACAATTAGAGTTAGAAAAAACACAAGAGTGGATGTGATTTTACTTGCCTTGATGGGTTAGGGAAGGTAAGCTTATTTTGAGCCTAAAAAACTTTTTCTCCTTTTCTTCTTTTTTCTTCTTCTCTTGAGTTGGAGTAAAAAAATAAATAAAAGGAAGAGAGAAATGAAAAATAAAGAAGAGAAAATAAATGAAAAGAAGGGAAGAAAAAAATATAGACAAAGAGGAGATTAGGGGCAAGATGATGGCTTGTCATACTTAGCCAAAAGACAAGCATGGTGAAGGTAAAGTATGGGTGAATAAAGACAAAATAGGCATAGAACAAATAACTAGTAATAATAGATTATTAGAGTTGTTTAAAATTATAATTTCAAATTAAACTAACCAAAATAAAGTCAAAATTTATTTTTACAAGTCAAAGAAGAGAGACTAGTCAAAATATGTGTAGGGCCTACCGGTGATTAAAATAATATTATTTTAAGTGACTATCTTAAAAATTTCAAGAAAATTACAAAAATATAGAAAAATGAGACAAACACAATGCATTTACTTTGGAATTAATCTGATATCAAGAATGTAAGTTATGATGAAATTAAGGTTGTTACAAACAACTACCTTAATCTCACCCATAGCATAACCAGCCTAACCTAACTACCCGTTCGACATAGGATCTGACCTCTTGGGTAATCGAGGTCTTGGTTATAAACTTGTACCTAACATCTCTATTATAATATTAATAGGTAAATAGGTCTAATACTCTTTGACCTAGTTTTTGATACAATATTAAGAAGGGACATGACCTAAATCAAAAGAAGGATCACCAATATCCAAGACCTCTTCATGACCCAAATTGATCTTCATCTTTTGCTGATCCTGAAACACACAGTACTAATGCTGACTTGGGATGACATTTGATAATTTTTTGCGAACGCGTCATGATACAAAAGGCTAGTTGGTTAGCTAATAAAACTCATTGTTATCGGAACATATTGCTTTTGTTGTGTGATTAGTATGTCAGTTCATACATAAGCAAAGAGAGGTACCCTGTCAACATTAAGGATTTTGACATTCATAGGATCTCGTGGTATTACACAAGAAACATGGACACCTAAGAATTGGAACTTTTTCACGATCTGATTATGCATGGACAAAAAGTAGTAAGTCTACATCTGGCTATTGCACCTATATAGGAGGCAATATCATTACTTGATGAAGTAAAAAGCAGAAATATAATGTCTTGCTCTAGTGCTGAAGCTAAGTATAGACTTTTAACTCAAACTACATGTAAGATAATGTCTTGCTCTAGTGCTGAAGCTGAGTATAGAGTCTTGCTCTAGTGCTGAAGCTGAGTATAGAGTTTTGACTCAAACTGCATGTAAGATAATGTTTGAGACCATGATGTGGGAACTTGGATTTTTGGAAGCTGGTCGAATAATTATGTATTACGACCAATCCAGTTTTTCATGAGAGGACCATGTATAGAGGTGGATTGCCGTTCTGTTTGTGATGTCATGTGGAGGTTGATTCACATTACTTTCACTACTTCATCAAAGTAGTTGGGAGATATGTTCACCGAGGTGGTTTCTTATGATGTTTTAAGTATGTAAGCAACAAATTGTCATTGATATGTATTCATGCTCTAACATGAGGGGAAGTGTTAGATATGATGTGCTTAGCTATATGGGTATCTGAGCCTTGGTTAGAAATCCATACCCTATTACACTAAAAAAGGATAAAAATGTCCAATTTCTCTCTCTAATATAATTTTTCCCAGATTCCGATTTACTGATTAATTGAACACAATAAAATATTAAAAGTTTATACCAAACAATAAGTAGCACAGGTGACTAGCACATGTTATTGAGTTCAATCTTTTTCTCTGTACACATCAAAATTTGTATTCAAACCTAACATACGTGCAACCCAATCTCTTCACTCAATGGGGATAGGCAGGTCAGGTAACTCAAAGATTGATAGTTTCAGTTTGTAGAGAAATACTAACTTTTACAGATTTTACAATATATATTTGGCAATTTGTGACCAAAATAATAAGCCAAATGGTGATGATCGTCTTCATTAGAGAAGGATTAGAACGGATTCGAGTTGAAGAACATTACTGAAATCATGTTTATTGCAGTGGTGTGCAGGACCAGCAACTTCAAGCCAACATTTAATAAAGTTATAGTCCAATACAAAAAATTTATGTAGGAAAGAGTTGCAAAGAATTGAATTATTTTTTTAACGGTAATTGAATTAGCTCAATCGCATGTTGGATGCAAAAGCTATGATTGTTTCACTGACACTGCAAAATAAATTTTTTGCTGAACCTGAGAGGCTCTAACAGTGACCCACTGGTGGCTCAGAGCCCAACAAAGAGCTCCAAGTGGAGGAACCAGCTGTTGCTCAGGGTTAACCCATTGTTGGCTTAGAATGACCCACTAGTGGCCCAAAATCGGGATTTACAGATTTGATGCAGAATTTGAATGTTTTGAGTTGGTTTAAGGATTTGTTGGCTTAGAATGACCCACTAGTGGCCCAAAATCGGGATTTACAGATTTGATGCAGAATTTGAATGTTTTGAGTTGGTTTAAGGATTTGTTCATACTGGGTTTTCCTTCCAACAACTCTAGCTACAAAATCAAACTTGGAGAATTGTTTTAGAGAATCTTGAAGAGAATTTGGAGGCTTTGAGAGTTTTAAAGAAAATAAGGCTTTGGATCGAAAGATTTGTGAAGAATTTCTAGGGCTTATTCAAGGAGGTTTGCAGAAGATTTTCTTGCAGCCCTTCTTGATTAGAGATCAACTCCTATTTGTCATCTCCAACATTTAGATTTCAATTTCATGAATCTGGTAAGTTCATTGATGTCCAGAATATTTATTATAATTCTGGGTGTCGAGCAACTTAGAGAGAGATTTTTCGATCATTACTACTAACTATGGGTGTATAGCAATTGAGGGAATGAGAGATTATATAAGTTTCCATCATAGTGCAGTTTCTGATATGTGGTCTTGCCCTTATGGATTTTCCATGTTAAAATTGCATATTTTCTTGTGATTTCTTTTTATTAGTTGATTTGATTCAATTGACTGACTGTTCATAATTGCTTTGATAAATCTCTAAGTTGAACCTATTGTACTATAAACCTTTCCACTAACAGATTATCAATTCTTAAGTTATAGCCAGATAATCTTTTTTTAATATATAATGAAAGATTGTAGCTCCTCTTGGAACAGAAAATTATGTTTAAAAGAACAAAGAGAGAGTTCTTAAAGATCTTACTCATCACTTATTTGAAATCCAATTCTTATAGGCACTTAAGCTCATTGTTATGTGGGTTTTTCATTCGGAATCGAATAAATGCAATTATATTCAACTTTTAACAGACAAAATTTACCCCTTCTACCATACATCTTTTACCAATCATACAATTAATCAGCCATGTAACTAATCCCACTCTGCCATGCACCAATTTTCAACCCTAGTTAACACATCCTCCCTAGCTTGTAAAATGCTACATGGACATCAAAACACAGTGGACCAGCCATTCAATCAACTGAAATAGTATTCTGCATCATCACAATTATTAAATTTCTTGTAACACGAGCTACCAGTATTGCTTGTTTCATGATATATGTGGCCTCCTATCAGAATAGTATGCCTTAATTATGTATAACTTCCAACATTGGAGTATGCTTGAGAAGTCTTCAACATAGTCACCAGCTTATAAGAAAACATTATTATCGAGCACTAGCAACCTTCAACATCTTGATGCTTTTTCAAGCAGACAGATATTCATGAAACGCCATTGCTCATACGATAATTTCATTTAAATCATTTGTTTCATCTCCTCTACTGAATGTGGACCGGAAACCCCATTGAAGACCAGTTTGCCCTCATCATTGTTTCTGTACAAACCCCAAACCTCACGTGCGAGAGCATCAGTATTGGACAGGTAAGATAATGTCGATAAATAAATACAAAACTCACTTCTTAAAGATCTTATTGTTTGATGGCAATACCAGAATGAGGTTTAAGTATAAAATGAAACCATGATTGCTTGTAAAGCACAACTCTTTCGTAGGGAGAGCATCAGTAGAGGAGAGGTAACATTTGCAGATAAGAAATGCTAAGATGACTTCTTGATGATCCTATACTTTGATGGCAGTCGCTGAATGAGGATTATATATCGAATGAAACCATGATTCTTCTGAATCACAACTCTTTCATAGACTGACTTGATAGCTTGATGTCTCCATTAAGCTCGTATTTATAGGAGGAATTTAGATAAAGATAATGCTTTCAGTTCAGCAAAAACTGTAGGAACATATAATAATCTACAGATTCTAACCTCCTCGTAAGAAAATATGATAGGGATCTTCGACAGGATAAGTTATAGCATACTCTCTGTATTAAAAATCACACACCTTAGCTTGTTTGAATCAACCATCCAGCTAGTAAATGTGTTATTAGTGAAAGGAGAAGTCACCCTGTTGCAACAAATCCCAAAAGAACAGAAGGAATGATAGGTGTACTTATGGTCTTTTCAGATAATAGGTCTTAAACAGACAGTAATGGGTAACTTACAGATTCGAGAGTTCTTTCCATGTCTATTTCACACTTTCCGATGTCGGTACCTATAGAACTAGCTTAAACTTTCCCAGTTAATATCCCTCAATTTGTTTTGTACTCAAGAAAGAATAAGGTTGCTATGCACAAAATATGGTGCAATATTCTACAATGTTCCTACAAGTTGCTCTACATGAAAAATGTACAAATTATGTTTTTAGAATGAAATTATTTACTTAAGTGCAAGGAAATTTTCTTCTCAAAGAATAAAAGTCCTAAATTCAGTGAAAACAACCTCTTCTCTAATTGACAAGAACAAATTAGCTAAAAGAAGTCTTAAGATGGACACAACATTCACAATGAAAACTTTTAGCAAATACACTGACTAAAATAAATTTCCTACCCATCTTCTGCAAAGCACTCATCGATAGATACTGATTCGCATAATTTAGGAAGCCCACCTACACCATAAAGACGGTCACCTGTTTAAAAAGTAAAAAAGAAAAAAAAAACAGAAAATTGTCAAAATATTGACATAATCAATCAGAGAGGAATTAAGAAACTTCTTATTTTCAGTTTTTTATTTGGTGTTTGTTAATCATTCAAATTTGGTTCAGCTTGATTAGAGTAAGAATTAGCTAAAAGCAGCTTGAAGTGGTTAAGTGCATTCAAGACTTTTCATTTCATGTAGAGCAGTTAGCCCTGAGTTTTCCTTTCTAGATGTGAGTCGCAAAAGTTTGTTCCTACTCAAATTTTCTAGTACTTGCAATACACACACACACACACACACATTACATACACCATCATCTATTGTTTATGGGTTGTAGCTTGCTCCATCTGAGCACTATAAGCATAACTGTCAAACTAGGAATGTATCGTGTATCTTTTATATGTTTTTAAATACCTACATATCATATCATATAATGTTTTGTAAGATATATATCAACGTGTACTAGTTAAATAATCAAGCATGTAGCAATGTATATAACAAAAATATAAGTATCAAAAGTATAACTCAGTAAAGAATCAAGGAGAAATGCTAAAAGCCGATAATATGTGCAAGTCAATAGATATACATAAACATGTAACTAACATAAAAAATAACCATAAGGTCCTTAATCTATGATAGGAGGCATAATCCATTACTAGATTCACTTGAAATTAGAGATGATATCTTCATTATTTGCATCTTCATCTCCTTTGCTCCCCAAGAAACCTCCTCCCCGTATCTTCTTATTTTCCATTTCCTTTGTACCCTTCGTTCTTTGCAATTGAATTCAAGCTACATGGTCCAACCAATAGTCATTAAAAGAAACATTTCGGATCTTAAATATTAGAAATAAAAACTTATTGATTAAAATTTTATAATTAACTCTTTTCTTTTCTTTTTTGTAGACCTGCTTCTTTCTTCTTCAACTAAAAAAACTGATGCATATTTATCCAAGCACTATGTTCTAATAGGCAGAGTCTTCCTTTCTCCATAATCCATTCACAATCAGATTCCATTTCTATGGGCCTCCAGTCTATTGACTCTCTTCCGTCAATTGTTGCCTCGATTTTAATTGCATAATGTACTTGACAAATATCAAGGCATTGAGCTTGGATTTTTTTCGTCTTTGTTTGCCTATTTCCATCCATAAATATATGTTGTACTTCAAAAACCATGATTAAGCATTAGTAGTTCCATTAAAAATCCTTCTAACCTATGGAACCACATAAGGACTGCTCATGCGAATGAGATTTCACAGATTGATGGTGAGCAAGGAAAGAAAACTAGGTATAACTGTTGATCAGTATGTTTTTAAGGAGTAAAATAGGTACATTGAACTTTAAAAAAGAAGTCCTCCTTTGTTGAAAAGTTACTCATTTTGAAATTCGCAACCCATTTAAATCGGTTTGAAATATATTTATAAGTTGGCCCAACTATAATAACATATCATAGGTGAAAGATATAAATCACATTGCAAGATATGTTTCAATTTCCTTGCATATCATATCTTGCATGTTGCATTATAGCATAGGATATTGACTATGACCACAACATATGCTATCTTATAGACTTGACCAGGTGAAACGCTCTGTAACATGTTGTAGCCGATATAAGGCTAGCCACAAACAAAATTTTGAACACTAAGAAGCCATCCTCCCCACTAAGACTTCAAGAAGAATCACCATTCATCTACAAAGTCGGCTCTTAGTTGCTGGACTGAAGATCTGCCTCTTACTTTGAAGTTGAAATTAAAATCATCATTTCTGGAAGCAACTGCCTGTAGTTCCTTTTTTCTCAACTGTAGGGCAGAAGGCTGCCAGTCTGCAAGCATTCTTCATTTTTGTCTTGACTTGAACTCAACCAAAATGCTAAAACCTAGCTTAAATCAAATACTAGTTTGAGTTCGATTTCCATCATTAACTCTAACCTTTTAGGTTTTACTTGATTGGATATAGTTGATATCCAACTCTACTACTAGAGAACCATATAAAGCTTCGTGCTTGCATTGACAGGGACCTGTCATACAATCACTATTATGCATTTGTTAGGAAACTATTAAAGTGTTGTGAGGTATAAATCTTTGGGATTGCATTGTAAGGGCACCATTTTATATTGTTATCTGATTTTGTATGGGAACAAAGTGTTCTTCAGGAAGCAAGTTCTTTTAGCTAATATGCAGCTAGAAGGAACACTGTTTGCTTGGATTTGATACTACAAATATTGGTAGTATATTAATATATATCGGTTTCTAGATGTGCCACACTTGGACACCTTCAACACGACACTCCCATAACATGTCAACCCATAATGATGATATTACCTTTTCCATTCAATATCAGTTTCATATGAAAAATCTGAATCCACAATCAAAAAATGATCTAAATCAATTTTATGAAATTGGCAACGGTTTGATATTTGAGTGTTTGTACATAATAGACTATAAGTAGTTCAAACCATATAGACTAATCAGGAGCAATTTTATTTAAGGAAGACGGTTCAAATAAAATGGTAAGGACATACAATAAGTTAAGAATCAAACGTACTCCTACAAAATTGCAAACTGATGAGGATATGGGAAGATAGCACAGTATAAAGGAAAATATTCAGGAACTAAATTAAACTATAGTAGTGTAAAGCACATGAACTTCACCAACAAGTGGATGCCCGATAAAAGCAAGGTGAATACGAATTTGATGTGGTCTTCCTGACTGGATTTCAACCTACTAAAGTTAAACAAGAGAAAATAAAAAATTAAAGATGCACAAAACAATTGACAAAAGATTTTGCTACGATAATATATTTGCGCTATTCCACCATTGCTCACATGATAACACCAAGAATTTTCAACATAAAGTTAAAATAGTTAACAACATGGCTAATATACAAAACAATTATTTGCCCAATCAAAAGGTCTAAAACCCTGAAATAACCCAAAAGAACACCCTAACTCTCATAATTATTAATTTTTTTAATAAGCACCATAATTCATAACTATAAAAGAGAATTATGTAGAATGCTAGTAGAATCTTAATGACACGTTTCTCTGCTATATAAATAACAAGATAGCAATCCTTGATGAGGAAACGTGTCATACAAATTCAGAAAACTAACACGGTACAGAGCATGAACGATGAGAGAAAAAAGAAAATCAATCCTCAGAAAAATTGAAGAAAGAAATTTCTGAAAACCCCTAAATATAACCACCACACTAGCATCAACTTCTCAAATCCAACACCACCTTAACATTTGATTTTCGCTCCAGTAGTGTTATCATAGTCAACTATAGATTTCGTTATCATAAGCTTTCTATATTGCCTCCCTCCTCGTATTCCTCCAGGTCTAGCTAAGTCTTTCTTATCCTCTTCTGAGCATCCCTCAACTTCGTCTTCTTCAATATGAGCCTTCTTTTTTAATTTTAATTTACATTTACTTGCCCTCATCTTTTTTTCCCAATCATTAGCCCTTGTCCTTCAAAAAAATAAAAAATATCATGTCTCAGTAGCGAAACTAAAAACATCCCTCTCTTTTTCAATCTCCACTTTTGCAAAAAGAATAAGGACCTTTTATTTTCAATCTCTCACTTGCTAGAGTGGAAATTGCTTTTCCCATATTTCCTTCTTAATGTTTTTTCAATCTCCCGATCTCTCCTGGTCTACTGAAACAAATTTAAGTTATCTCTCTCTCTCTCTCTCTCTCTCTCAAATCATATCTGCTTGTTGATTGTAAATAAAAAGTTTGAACTAAAAGAAATTAAAAATTCATGTTTTTTTCTTCCTCGTCTTGGAAAAATATATAACAGAGATGGTCATCTTGTACATTACTGCTTACAAAAACAAACTACTATTGTTACATGTCAAAAACTAACAACTACTTGCCAAAGCCAACTCTTGCTGCTTGCAACGAGTTAACAATGGTTTCCTACCAAAAGTCAACTACTAGTACTTCCCAAAACTCCACTTCTGCTACTTTTCTATTTGATTTTGTGATTGTTGACTATGGACGGTACTTTTCATAAAGTTTTGCTCTCGCTTTTGTTCTCACCAAAGGTTTGCTAAGGATTTTAGTGTTTATCACTTCTTTGTGACAAGCTAAAATATGAGTGATATCTGTACCTTTGGATTGGGGGGGTGGGGGTTAGTAAGGATTAGAGTATTCAAAGTTCCAGTGAAAAGTGTTCTATGTAAGATTATATTTTCTCTACTATATAAATAGCATTATAGCAACCTTAAATGGGTATATCTTCTTACTATTTTTGTAACCTAACAAATTCCAAACATAAAGGAAAAAGATAGCACAGGTCTAGTTGATATTCTCAATGGTTGTGAATTTAGCCGTAATAGACACAAGATTGTACCTTACATAAACAACACAGGTCGTTTACACCTTACTGAGCTGCAACAAACATAGGCTGAAAACTACAACCTCAGAGTTCATCAATTTATATTTCAAAGCCATATACGACTTTTAGCACCCTAGGGGTCTAAAGGTCCAAAATCCAAAGTGTAATCGAAGAGCCATAAATATAGGGAATTTAAAGGCTTTAAAGTGTGATTCAACGTTCACTGTCAAGTTCTACATTAATTTATATGGCAAAGCCAATATATAGGTAATATGAAGTGGTAAAATGCAGCATCAAAAGTCTTCTGACGGGTTCTGCAGGATAAGAGTGATGATTAGCATTATCCGAGCCTTTAACGAGTCATTGGTCTGTCTTCTTTTTTTAAATTTCCTATTAATGTGAGACCTAAGAAGAATGACTGTATCTCATCCATCAAATTTGATGTAGATTTATAGTCAGTGCTATTGGACAACTTTTTACTTCTTTCTTCTTCATCCTGTTCTCTATTTCTGATTATTTTTTTACTTGTATTTTCTGTACAAGCAAGCCATCAAACTTCAGAGTTTGCCACTGTTTAAAATTATAGGATATAGTCAGGCTGTTCTGCCTTACAAAAAAACAGAGGTTACTGTAACGTGCCACAGAGAATGCCCAGCAATAAAGAATTTTCTTGCCCACTAATTTCTGCAGTGCAAGTACCCTTCTACAGGGTTTGACTAGTTTTAAATTCCATTTTCAATCTAAATAATTTCTAAATGAAAAAAAAAAAAAATCAGTTCTCCAAGATCTATTTCTCATTTAAACTAATTTAAACACTCAATTAGATTAGAATATAAGAGGCTGAACTTTATCATATGTCTCCATCATTTAAAACAATCTACACCTATTGATCAACTTAGACATAATAGACTGTCTCAAAAGCAAAAAGGCAAACAAATCAACGAAGATGATGCCAGATCAACCTACTGGTTCAGATCGGATTTTGCACGTGATATTATTTGTGGATCGCTAACACGTTAACAACGCAGTCAATAGCCAAAAACCTGCAAAATCAAAAAAGGAGATCTCTAATAGTGATGGTCTAGCGTCATTGGCTTGATGCTCAAGTTAGATCTCCAGGTAAGAAAGGAGCAGAGAGTTATGGACACTCTCTACCTTGGGTTTTGGTTAAGTGGTGCATATATTGATCTAAAGAATATAGGGATTGTTAAAGTACAAAATAATTTCTCTCAACTCTCATCATAATTTCGGAGTTTTGGTATAGTGAAAGAGTTTTTCAACATGATATCAGAGCAATCCAGGTTCAATTCCTGCCGGGCGCATTTAATTGCAGGTTTTTAAAAAAAATTATACCGCTGCGTAAAACCCAGGTTTCTGCCCAAAATGGGCCTTCAACCTGCGGGAGCATATTAAAATACAAAATAATTTCGCTCAACCCTCACCATAACTTTGAAATTTTTGTGTAGTGGAAGGGACTTCAACAGGGATATCTATACCTGGACGATATGACTATATGCGGTTGAGATTAAGGGTAGGATCAGCGAAAGGATGGAATTATTGTCTTTTGTTAGATCATACCTAGATTTTGAGTTTGAACCTGAGTAGGGTTTACCGGAACTGTTGTCACTAACAATATGATCATGATAAGCTCCCATATGAGAGGCGTGATTGAAGCTTCTTTCAAGCCTTTACTACTGACATATTACAGGCTAAGAGGAGTTCATATTTGACCTCTATTCGTCATTGCATGACATCTGTCGTCTGCATCTTCAACATCCCTTAAGGCTTTAGGAGCAAAAATCGACCTTCGCTGACCTCCCTCGACTTTCTCAACTGGCAACCTAGAAATTGTGGAGGTCTATTATATATGGTGCATGTGGTAGGCACATGTTGTTGGCCCACTTGTATGTCTAGTCATTTCATGAGCCAAAAAGGACTTGGAGATATTATCCTCCACAACTTCTGCTCGGATGCATATGGAGTTATAAGCATAAGAAAAATATATAGTATGCATTTGATTTTTGTTGGTTTATAAATCAAATTCAAATAGTGGGTATGAAAATAATTTTCATATCCAGATGTTTGTATCCGTACCTGACTTTGAAAATAATTTTCATATCCAGATGTTTGTATCCGTACCTGACTTTGAAAAAATATATGTATCAGTATATGTATGTGACCAGATATGAACCATCAGATTTGTATCTGCCTCCAACCTGAATCTGGAGACAATGGGATACATATCCATATTCGTTTATGCCCCTGCAGCTAAATGATGGTTTTAGAACATGGGCTATATAGCTCATGTCTAAAGAATCAAAAACCAAAACTTAAATCAACCAGCTAAGATCAACTTCTATATATAAACAAAGTATTTATTCAAAAAACAATGCCAAATTCCACAACAATACTTGGGAAGTCAACAACAATAATAACAACAACTAAGCCTTTTATCGCAAGTACTTGAGATAGGTTACATGAACCAAAAGAGAATCATGCCGGATCGATCACATGGATGATCCTTCTCCACTTATTCATATCGAGCAATATGTCTTCGTTTAAACCTCCAGCATCCATATTTTTTTTATCACCTCCATCCATATTTTTGCAGGTCTTCCTTTCACTCTTTTAACTTGTCCTACATTGATAAACTCCCATTTTCAAACTGGTGCATTTGTAGTCTTTGTTGTACATGTCCAAATCATTGTAAGAGATTTTCTCACATCTTCTCTTCAACGGTGCTACGCCCACCTTAGCACGAATATCCTTATTCCTCGCTTTATCTTTCTTGATGTTACCATATATCCAACAAAGTATGTGCATCTTTACTACACTTATCTTCTGTAAATGACGTTTCTTTATAGCTCAACATTTTGTGCCATATAAAAAATCTGGCCTCCTAGTGGCCCTATAAAATTTTCGTTTCAGTATTAATAGAAGGTTACGGTTGCATAAAACTCCCATTGCGCTTCTCCATTTCAACCGGCCAGTTTGAATCTTATGGTTGATATCACTATCGTTCTCTCTATCATTTTGAATAATTGAATCTAATTACCTAAACTGATTATTCATTTCTCTTGTTCATCTAGTGTCACAACACTATAGTCTTGGATCCTTCGTTTACTAAATTTGCACTCTATATACTCTATTTTGAACATGCTCAATTTAAAACTTCTAAATTCTAATGTCTGCCTCCAGAATTCCAACTTGACATTCATCTCTGTTCTCGTCTCATTAACTAAGACAATACTATCAATAAATAGTATACACCAAGATATCTCATACTGAGTATAGTAACCTCATCCTTCACTATGGCAAATAAAAATGGACGCAATGCAGATTCTTGATGCAATCCAATTGTGATTGAAAAATTACTTAGGCCATTACAAGTTCTGACATTTACCACTACTCAATTATATGTTCTTAATTGTGTCAATATATTTGTTGGGGACTCCCTTTTTCATCAATATCCATCAAAGCACCTCTCTCGTACCTTATCATGAATTTTCTAAATCAATAAAAATCATATGTAAATTTCTACTTCTCTCCCGAAATCGCTCTATAAGGTGACGAAGTATGAATAGCTTCTATAGTCGACCCAACTTGGTTCTTGATATTTTAACATTCTATCTAATCTATATTCAATTATCCTTACTCAAAGATTCATAATGACACATGAGTTTTATTTCATAATAATTAGAACAACTCTGAATATTACTCTTATTCTTATATAGAGTTATTAGGGTATTCTTCCCCAATTTATTATCTTTTTAGTTTATCAAGTCTTGTTAAAGAGTTCTGTCAGCCACCCCACACTCATTTCTCCTAAATATCTCTCTAAGTTAATAGAATCACGGACCAACAAATTTTCTTGATTTACCTTTGGGAAATACAATATTCTAAAACTTATTTTAACTACTCACTCATTCCGAAAGCAAGTTGCGGGTATTCAGAGAACTTTGCGAGCACTCGTTCAGAACTCAAAGTATTAATATTTCAATATATATGTATTGATAGAGATTTGATTAGGATTTGATTAGAATTTGGTTAGATTTGGTATTATCTTGTTGCATTAGGATTTGATTAGATTTGATTAGAGATTTGGATAGAGTTGGTATTTTGTGTTTTAGAATTCTCTATATATATGGCTTGTAAAACCCTAATTTGAATAGAGAGTGAAATATTATTTCTTTTGAGAGCATGTGATTTGCTTTTTCAAATCTTTTCTCGAGTGATTCGTGAGAGAGTGGGCGTGTGATTCGCCTGGACGTGAGGTCCAAAACCCTAATTTATCCTCCAAAACCCTAAGTTCTTCCCCAATTCCCCACCACAAACCCTAAATCGACTCCGTCCGCCGTCAAATTGGTATCAGAGCTCAAGATCCACATCTTCATGTATTAGAGGTCAAGATCCACATCTTCAGGTATCAAAATTCAAATCCATCTCCATCTTCTTATCTTTCCATTATTTTTTTTTTAATTTTCTTTTAGATTTGAGGGGAAAAAAATTAGCAAAAAAAAAAAAAGAGAAACAGATCAGAAAAAGAAAAAAAAGAGCAGAAAAAAAATTTGAGTGGAAAAAAAAAAAAGAAAAAGAAGAGAGAAACAAATAAAAAAAAAAAGAGAAAAAAATCAAGTGAGAAAAAAAAAAGAAGAGAGAAAGAGATAAAAAGAGAGAGAGAAAATCGAGTGAAAAAAAAGTAAAAAAAAAAAGAGAAAAAAAACCAAATTTTCCCTCTCCTCCTGCAGTAGGCAGCAGCAGTTGTTCCAAACCCGTTAAGAAGAATGCATACCTGTTAAGGGTTTTTTGGGTGATTGTGAAGCCATTTGAAGCCCGGTTCGCATCGGATTCGAGATATAATCAACACATTCCAATTCTGGTATTTTCTGGACTTGATATGGGATTCATATTTTGTGAAAAATACATTAACACTGATGTCGATTTCAAGCAAGTGGAGTGTGATATATATAATGCAGTCCCATATTTTCATGGTTATAATGATCCTAATGGTTATGATAACTGGGAGAGTAATTTGAAGCAATTTTTTCGTTACTTTCCGTTGACTTCAGAGCAAAAATACAATTATGCAAAATTAAAGTTGGTTAGAGAGGCTTCTGATTGGTATCTCAACAACTATAAATCTCGTCCAACTTGGACTCGTTTGCAGTTTTTTCTTCGTGCACGGTATGCTCCGCATCTTGTTTTTAAACAATGTTCAAAGTGTGAAAGATATGGACACTCTGCTCATCAGTGTCCTTCTATCAAATGTTCGGCATGTGGAGAATTTTGGTATTATGAGTATGTGTGCCCTAAATAGAGTCCAGATACCGATATACCCGCTTTTGAGATTTTAGGCGATGAGACAGAATCCAACATACAATTTGCCACAGATCCAAAAGTTGATTCGATTTTTCTGCCAGAGCCAACTACAGAAACATTTATTTGCCCTGTTCATGAGGATCGTATTTTCAGTGACTTTGCAGCTCACATTCCAAATTCTTTATTTTCTACAGAAGCGACAGATTTTGACTTCTCTCCAGACCTTCTACAATTGTTACTGTCGCCACCATGGAAATGTCAGATAGCATACATTTGGCTTTCAAACTGTTCGATTTTCTTATATTTAGTTCGGTGGAAAGGTTTGCCAGATTTCGAGAAGATTGACCAATTTCAGTTGACCGTGCTTGACTTTCTTCTTATCGCTATTCACCAGGTGGTGAATATTTCCAAGCGCGGGAGAATTGATAGAGATTTGATTAGGATTTGATTAGAATTTGGTTAGATTTGGTATTATCTTGTTGCATTAGGATTTGATTAGATTTGATTAGAGATTTGGATAGATTTGGTATTTTATGTTTTAGAATTCTCTATATATATGGCTTGTAAAACCCTAATTTGAATAGAGAGTGAAATATTATTTCTTTTGAGAGCATGTGATTTGCTTTTTCAAATCTTTCCTCGAGTGATTCGTGAGAGAGTAGGCGTGTGATTCGCCTGGACGTGAGGTCCAAAACCCTAATTTATCCTCCAAAACCCTAAGTTCTTCCCCAATTCTCCACCACAAACCCTAAATCGCTTCCGTCCGCCGTCATGTATTCTAAAATTATCACAGAAGAATATTTAATTTCACTATTGATAATCAACATATAATAAATAATATAAAACAAATTTTATACCTTTCCAATATCATCTTAGTGTTATTTATTCATCAAATCATATCTTAGCAACTTAGTAATGAATTAGCAATTAATAAATTATATAGAAATTTGAAGCTCTAATTATCTTTTTTTAGGTGGAAAACAATAACATTATAATTTTCTATAATTTACTAAATTTTACTGTGAAAATAGCTACATGACCATAATTTACTATAATTTCAATGCACTTTTCTTGTAATTTTCTGTAATATTGCCGATATATATTAACAAATAAAATTTGTAATTTTTTAATAAAAAAATAATCCTATCTTCATTTCATTTCTATACATATCCTATAATTTTCTAATTCGGATCGCAAAAAAAAACAACAGAGAAAAATATTGGATCAGTAAGATTGAAGACAAAAAACAACAAATAGATTTTCTAATTAAGAAAGAAATTCAAACATTTAATACCTTCTATAGATACTATAATTCAGAAAAAAAAAAAGATAAAAGAAGGATTGCAGAAAAAATTGTGATCTAAATAAACAAAAATTACAGATTTATGAAAAGAATAAAAAAAATAGCAAAAAAAATCAATAGAGAAAAAAATGAGCGAGTTTTTAGCATTACAGAGTCTGGAACTCATAACTCGAATGAGCACTCCCGAGTTAACTGAGTACTCATTATGTCCTAATTTTTGATCGATTTCTCTCAACTCGGCTCGTTTTTTGAGCGAGTCCGATCATTCGCACGAGTACTCGTCTGAATAATCTGAGTTTCAGAATACTAGGGAAATATACGATATTTGGGTCTTGGACGGTTAATGCACACTGTATGATGTGCATTAATGTTGAGGGCAAATCCGTGTAGCAATTGTATCATCTTTCCCCTTCTTTAGAAAAATTCATAGCTTCCAAGAAGTATCTAGCTATTCTCTGGTTGAAAAACCTGAGTAATAAACAAGGCAACTTACCTAGCTACTAAATGGCTTTTTAAGACGATAGTATGCATCTCTCCATGGTCTCCTTGGCCAGGAATTTGGCACCCTGTCAACAGATGGATATTGATCGACATGAAGTAATGAAATTTGGTTTGAGTTTGTTGATCCATGACGCTAAACAATCATGGCAAATGGCTTACAGATGGATGTCTCTTCTCAAAACTAAACATACCAACTTCTCTCTCTCTCTCTCTCTCTCTCTCTCTCTCTCTCTCTCTATATATATATATATATATATATATATATATATAACCTGGCTTCAAAAATATGGTCCACTGACGTGAAGATCTATTTTTGTCTACAAAACGGCCTAGCAAGTTCACAGAGAATTATTCTAAATGCTTCTTGTCTACAATTGCTCAACTTTCTTCGAACATTTTACGTAAATCCAATCTAAATAACAATAACATACTGTATCATACCCAAAGTTTACTTTTCTGATGTCAATAATAACAAAAGAAGTTCATAACTTTGTAACATATTGTATGACAAAAGCCATGTTTCCTTATGGATGTTTCTTTATAAACTCTACAGCTCTCAAGTATATAATATATAGTGCTTTTGGTCCAAAATGATAAATAATCTTCAGACACTTTTTAAACAAATCAATACTTGTGCATAAGTTATTTAACGAGAGCATGAGAAAGTAGTGTTCAGATCCTGATGTTTCTTCGTGCAAATACAATCTGCAGTTCCCTTGGTTAATAAGCATGTTCGAAATAGTGCCCAGTATAAATGATATTCATTATCTGGGAGGATCTGCTCAATGATGACAGAGACACCTAATATTTAACTCGTACCCCTGACATCAGATATCCAAATTCTGACATGGAAACCACTCCCCATCCAGTACAAACTATATAGCAGTAAAACCTCTAGGGAATTTACAACTGCAAATCAAATGTGCATCATATCCATGTCACAGCATCACATCTTTACATGATATTAAAGGTATCCAAAAATTCTAAAATGACATTAAAATTATGAAAACATTTTGCTTTGCAGAGCATGAGTCATTGTTTGCTTAAGAGACTATGATTGGTATAATTGACAATTATAGCTTTTTGAACACCTTAATTTATAAAATCCTTAATACAGATTATATCACTAAATATATTATGTCTTAAGAAATATATAAGTATTCACTTATACATGCTCACATGCACAGAAAATCAGTGTCATAATTACTTCATTAAGCATGAAATGATCATTTGTTATTTATATTAGTAAAATATCATAAAGTTAACAAGGATTCATCTATTACTAAACAGGGGAAGTTATCTGTAAGATAATAGGACTAAGAAAAAATAATAATTGGCCTTAAGGCAGAAAAAACAGATATTATTGTACACATCACAAAATAATTAAGACAATACCTACTTCTATATTTGTAAGTTATTTATAATAAGAAATCAATAAAGAAATATATGGTTATAAATAATACATAAAAGAATCAACAAAAAAAATACCTCCACTCTTGTGTGGTTTGCTTCTAGATCCCTTTCAAGCACATGAACTTTGCTCAGAGCTGGCTTCCCTGCAAAAATAACCCCCCAAAAATAAATACAGATGTACAAGACATTCAAACTCAAAGGAAAAAATTGTCACAAATGATCCCTAAGATAAATCAGATAAACATTGAACAGAGTGGATGTAAAGCCAAAAAGGTAAGCATGTTAAGATACCAAATATGATCTTAGTTTCTCAGAGGGAATAAGCAAATTAAGTAAATGCAGAGAGGATAATTATATCTAAAAGCTGACAGTGGAAGAACCTGAAGGAGATGCAACATAAAGCCCTGTTGCCACCCCTGGGTAATGCATTACCCCAATAGGCTGCCTGATAGAAATCTGCAATCGGAAAAAGGAAAGGAAAGGAAAACTTAAACCTCCACAGATTGTGTGCAGGAAAACACGTATTCTAGAACTACACAGAAAAAATGAACAAAAGAAAGAAGAAAATACAAGACAGTTTGAATGTGGAGAAGCTACAGAAAGAATCAACGAAGTTGTCACAAACTAGCTCTCTCAACAAGATATTTTTACATGAGCTCGTGTTGAGACTACTACATAGAGAACAAGCAAGAGATAAACATTGAAATAAAATCTTGAAGGGCATTTAGTAGATAGATTAATATATTTCATGGTCTCTTCAGTTTAAGCTCATGACTGAAAGCCAAGTAGGCTGGCTAGTAGATTCACATTCTTTAGCCATGAAATTCAAGCTCATGTAACAGATGAGCGGTTGAATATTTCAACATCAAGATACTTAGACCATGACTACTTCCAAATGGATTGAAAGAGAACCCTTCCCATTGAAATAGAATGATGGTCCACTCTAATCTCTGTTCCAGTTGATAAAAATTATTTAAACCTTCCCAAAAGCTAAGAGAAAATAATAGTGTTGAGCTCTCCATCTATCAACCGCCTATCCACAAAATGGATGGACGAAAGTAGAAAGTTTTTCAGACCTAGACTAGGATGTTTCAATCCCAACAATAATCAAGGGTTTTTAAATGTCTTGATCAAAGTAGAAGATAGAAGCCAAATCATTATCTAATCAATGTGCTGGTTTTGATAATCCATCTTGTGTCAGCTTATTGCCTACGCAAGAAACTTAAAATCATTTGATTTTTTTTTGGTCAACGTAATTATATAAATCAACCAGAACATAGTGAACTTTCAACTTGAGACCTATGATTGAAAGGCACGGATTTGATTTCAACTTTAGAAGTAGCCAAACCTAGAAAGTTGAATCATTTATTTTAGATGGCTGTATGTATGGGTATTGTGGGAGTAATGAACATCAGCTACATAGGTGGAAATTCCCTCCTTCACCACTTGAAATCAACTCTCCACCATTTGAGTGGATCATCAGCACTGTCTACATAGATCTCCATTGCCAAAGACCTACGCACACCAAAAATTATGTGATTTTTGTACACTTTGGCACGGATACCTGATAAAAGGTCAAAGTGCATGGAGATATTTGGTATATCCACATTTTTAGTTATGGGGATGTTGTTAATCATCCAATTAGCAGGTGCAAATTTAGAGCTTTAAACCATTACACCAAATCCACTTGTGTGTGCGTGTGCCGTGTATCCATTAATGGAGATAGACTTGTCTACTTCTGGACGGATATAAAACAAATCTGTCCAATTGAAATTCTGATAAAGAACTCAAATTATATGTTCCATCCATGCATATGCACTTGGTGTGACTGAAAACCAAAAGCCAAGTGCTCTAAAATATCTGTGCCCTTGTATCAAGTAGGTACAAAATTGAGGGTAAAAGTAGCATGGCATTAAAACATGATATATACTAGAAACCCTTGTGCACAAAATTTTTGTTGGGTCTTACAAGTACTAGACCATAGATCTAAACAACTTGATAGTTTGGCGATCCTTTTTGTGCTACTTGATGCATAGACAAGAACTTAAAAGCATTAATTTTTTTTTTCTTTTGGGAACTTTTTGATGAGTACAGTTTTGTGTATTATTTATGTCCAATTGTTACTTATTTATGGTGAATGAACAAAACTACTAAGGTAAATTTAGTGTTTAAAAAAAAAAAAAAAACAGGTTTCGAATAAAGAATGAAGAAAAGAAACCCAAAAGATGAAATTTTGCAAGCCCAAAAGCCCAAGAACAAACTACATCATCTGATATCCAGATTTGCATCAGCCCAAAAACAAAGAAAATCAATCATTTAAAAGCAATCAAGTGGTTAAATAGTTAAAATCAATCATTCAAAGATCAAAGGAGACTCAAGTGGTTAAGAACGAGATTGGGTCGATCTTCATAATAGCTCCATATTCTCCTATCTTTTTGTTGTGATGTATTTTGATATGAACAATATATCTCTCTACTTTGTCTATAAAAGGAGGAAAAATTCTTATGTATAGATGTGGAGTTAAGATTGAAGTTTAGCCAATTTTCATTTTCTTTCACCATTGTGGTCGTAATAAATGTTTTTTAGAGTTTTCTACCATAATCAACGAATGGAGGGGTTGTAAAAGATATTTAGTTCAATAAAAGTTCTTTTCTTCATTCATTATTCATGTCGATCTTCTTTCCCGCTTCTTTATGTGTTTGTTACTTAATAATTATGAACAGTTAATTTCTTAAATACAACGAGAATGATGAAGCTATATAGAAATTATAACTAGTTGAATAATCTCTCTATTTCTATGCTTAAAATACTAAAGATTAAGATGATTATATATATAGAAATAGTTCATAGATCGCATTTAGACTTCACAAGTTATTTATATTGACTCGTTCCATAATAATCTACTTGACTTCATAAGTTACTTAAATAGAATCATTCTTTAATAAGCTATGCTTGATTTAATTGTAATTCAAGATTGTTGCTCATTTATTTTGTCATCGTGATTCAATTTTTATTCTTGAATTTATTAACTAGCCTTAAGATTGATAAGTTATTGTATAATTTGTATAACTTATACTTTTCATGAACTAGCTGATCCATATAAGTTTGAATTTAGAGAGATTTGTTCAATTAATATAACTAACTATATAGTGTATTCAACCCAACGTAGTTATTTTTTATTCAGTGACATGTTACTTAGGTAGTCAACCACATCTCCACATGAACTTTCAGTTCGCTTAAATAGATTTAAAATTAAAGAAAAACCCTTTTTCACTGCAGATCAACCCACAATTTCCACAATGTAAACGGTGCACTTATGGTTATTTAAATTAAAACACATCACTCTATAGTGTAGATCAACTTAAATAAAGTGGTTTGTCATATCATTAAATTTCTGTGGAAGGATTTAATTTCCCAAAACCTTCCAGAAGCAACCAAGTCTGTCTGCAGAGATAGGTACGTAATATGTATATACATATAAGCACATACACAAACACCCTGCGAGAAATCGACCAGAAATTGGCAACCACACAGATTCCTTTTTAAGAAACATAAAAATGGAAATACATGTCTGAGCATGTAATGGCACTATTCTATCAAAAACAAAGATATTCAACTATACCAAGCACAACAATTTACAAGAACGATTACACAAGCTGCAGATATAACTGATGTGACATGAATGCTTCTGACTGAACTGTATATATTTCATCCATAAATCACCACAATGTTCACTTACCAACAAGATTGCAATGTAGAGAAGTACAAATTGAAAGGACATAAACTTAGAGATAACTCCTATAATATGTTTAACTCCTATAATATGTTGACTGGATTTGTCTAAACATAAGCATTCTGAAAGCATATAAATGCAGATTTTAATTCCATTACACCTGAAATCAGGGGGAGCTGGTTACACTATATAGAAAGTTTACCTCATCCTTGTCAAGTAAGCCAGTTACCAATGCTCGATAAAATTTTGAAATTTCCCGTGCTTTGCAGTCCTCTGGTTCTGAGTTTCTGGCAATTCGATGAAACGACCAGGGATAAGAAGTAAATACAGACAGTACATTTCAGATCCATGATATGCACCAAAATGCAAAAAAAAAAAAAAAAAAAAAAACAACATTAAAAATGTAAATATGGTCACAACTATGATGGCAAAGGTTAATGTATTCATGAACCAAACTTCAAAGGAAGTAATTGTCTTTTAATGACTGGTAGTAATTATTAAGCATGTCAGAGTTGATAAAATGAAAGATGACTTACCCATCTAGGTTTATTACCTGTTATTTATATAGGAAAGAAAATAAAGTAACAGAATCCCTTGGTATTCTAAATATTCTAACATTCCACCCAAGCTGGAGCATATATCTTGTTCAAAAAATAGAGGAAAAGAAAATATTCTACTTTGTTAATACTCCCTTCAAGCTGGACAGCCCAGCTAGTTACAAAGAATAGAAAACATTTTAACAATAGAGGCTATGATGATATCCCCTCGAATTGTTATAAGTAAAACTTGAACCATTAAAACAGATCAAAACCAATCAAATTTATGTTAGTTATTCTTATAATCCCCAACTGCTAACAACAACTACTAAGCCATATGTCCCAAGTACTTGGGGTAGGCTACATGAACCAAAAGAAAAATCACGCAGGGACAACCACGTGGATAATCCTTCTCCACTCATTCCTATAGAGCAATATGTCCTCATTTAAACCTCTAGCCTTCATATCTTTTCGTATTAACTTCATCTATGTTTTTTCCGGTCTTCCCTTCGCTCTATTTAACTTGTCCTACATTGATAATCTCCTTTCATCGAACTGATGCATTTATAGGTCTACATTGCATATGTTAAAACCATCGAAAGCGATTTTCTCGCATTTTCTCTTCGATGGGGGTTACGTCTACCTTAGTACGAATATTTTTCTAAATCAATAAAGACTAATACGTGACAATGTTTTATGCTGGTTGTTACAGGCCTACCACAACCCTTCTCTTTTATTTTGACTTAGGACAGATAGTGAAAAGACGAAAACTTTAAGCCTAACATTGGCAGAGTAACTGGAAAATTTAAAATCCAACTGTAAAACTTATAAAAACTGAAACAGTTACTGGAGACATCATGGACTGAGAAAAGGTTGCAAATGGCCAAGGTGGAACAATGACTTGAGACAACCAAGACTAAGTCTGGAGATAATCAATACCGAATAAAGTCTGGATACGAAAAGCATCAAGTAACCAACTTGTAGAGATTAATAAATATTTTTTGGTCTAAATTCGGTAGAAGATCATTTAAAAATTGGGAAATTAGGTTTGAGAAGGCACTAGTAGATTTTTGTTTCTAGATAGTGTTAGTAGATCATTACCGAGAGGAGGGCTTAGTCAATCATCATAGGTAAGAGGGTGTCACTAGATAGCTATTAGTAATAGAGCATTGATTGGATGTCGTTGGTAGAAATTCGTTGATGGACCACCGTGTTGATAGATTATTGTCGTTGGTTGATTATGGTATCAAGTTGTCAATAGTTTGCCATCAATAACAGTGCACCTATAGATTGTTGTCAATAAGCCATCTATAGAAGCGCGTTGGTAGATTGTTGTATTCAGGAGAGAGTCAGCAGACTGTCTTCAGTAGGCAAGCATTAATGAGACATTGACAGTAGATCACCTTTAAAGGAAGCATTGGCAAATGGCATGACGCTAAATATGATCTTCATGAGAGCCGCCCAGCAAAGGCTCGAAAGTTGAAGAAGATAACGATCAATGGATAACCCTCTTCTGATACCACGAGAGAAATTATATAACGTTTCTTTTTTTGTATTTTTTATATCAATTTATTTCATGTTAACCGTGTCAGTCTGAATGTCGAATACTAATGTAGGCCGATATCAAGTAAACTGATGAAATCTTGAACATTGATCACCAAATCATTTGAAAAACTTGACTAAAGCATACATCTCACCTTTTTGGATAATGATAATTTTCTAATTTTTTGGAACAGGCTAAGTCATGTGGGCCTCAATTTAACTAAGTGGAGTTGTGAAACTCCGACTTCTAGGCTTTGTTTCATTTCGGGATGAAGCAATTATTTTATTAAATTCCTTTCTTTCTTATACCTTCATTATATGTGTAACGTCCCATTTTCCGGAGGGATACGAAAACGGAGTGCGTTACCGGCGGGCACGTGTAAGTCGACGTGCACGAGGCCTATAAATATGTAAAAGAAGAAATAAATGGAATTGAATACTAATCATCAACTAGGATCTTGAAAGTTAGTCTACTGCCATATAAAAGAGAAAATATACATGTCTAAGATAAGCAGTAACAAGTACAATACTGATACAAAAGTTAGAAATAAAGTCCCAAAAGGGTGATACATACCAAACAAAAAATACAAAAGCGGAGGCCTATAAATCTATTGCTGCTCGGTCTGCTCTAGAAAGTACGGATCATGCAGTGGCGGATTCTCGCTCACATCTTCAGTATCTGAGCGTGTGGAGGAGCTCAGGGTCAAACCCGGCAAGTAAAATAATAAGAAGTACGGAGCGTGTAATATAAACAAATAGGTAAGGTATGGGTGTGGATATGTAACTATACCCATGTGTGAAAAATATTAAATGATCAAGTAATGATATCAATAAAGAATGTACATACTATCAAGTATGGAGACTAATGGTGAATAACTAGACTTGTATGATAGGGAGCATGCAATATGTACTAACAAATAAAATATGAATTGATATAAAAAACATATGCACATGCATGGTGAACTAATTTGTGAAGAAATAGATCTGTATCGTATGTGATCGATATCAAGTACGGAGACTAATACATATCAAGTCTAGGTTAATATCATATTTTATTTTATGTTTTGAACTAAGTGGTGAAGAAATGACTCGTATCGTATGTGATCGATATCAAGTACGGAGACTAATACATATCAAGTCTAGGTTAATATCATATTTTATTTTATATTTTGAACTAAGTGGTGAAGAAATGACTCGTATCATAGGGAGTGTGCAATATGCACTAAAAAGTAAAATATGACTTGATGTAAAAAATATATGCACATGTATTGAAACAGTAATGATTAAGTAGCAATATCAAGTAGGGATATACATGTATATTAAGTCTAACTTAATATCATATTTTATTTTATATTTTGAACTAACTGGTGAAGAAATAAACCTGTATCGTGAAAGTACCCGTGCATACCCGGGACCTGGCCAAGATGCTGGCACTGAACCAGCCGTGCCGCTAAGCACTCAAGCAGATACCGATTACTGAGTAATCGGTCGTCCCATCAACATGGACTAAACAAGAGATGATGGCTCAGTACCATCCGGGCGCCCCCGCGGATGGGCCCCTATTTCGGTTGCGCAACCTATCCTAAACCTTTCACGATACAATATTTGTCCACCCTTTAGTTCTCCCATAACCCAAGATTTCAAGTTATATTACATGCAAATCAATCCGGAATATGATAAACTAATCATGTCAAGATTAATACATATACATGTCTAGTAACAAGAAAGATGTGGTCCATGTCAAAATCAAGTTAACAGGCAAGTTAGGATCCATGGCACCATCAAGACATGTGTATATACTAACAAGGAAAATCCGGAATATTTTCATGTATTTTGTACAAGTAATTAGTATGTATATGTCAAAGTAAATATGATGGAATGTCAAAATCATGTTAACAGTCAAGTCAAAATCCATGGCACTATCAAGACGTGTATGTACTAATAAGGAAAATCCGGCATAATTTTGTATATGTTGTACAAGTAACTAGTATGTATGTGTCAATGCAAGTATGATGGAGTATAGAATGTTAGAATGAATGTTATGAAAATGATCATGTATGTAAACTACACATAAATACAAGTATACATATAAATACGTATGTGAGTATTAAGATGTAAAGATACCTAGGATGATCATATATATGAATCATGCATATACAATTATGCATATAAACACATATGTAATTTCATGTATGTTGTACAAGTTACTAGTATGTATATGTTAAGGCAAGCATTATAGTCATAGAATATTAAAATGTGTTATGCAAATAATGATCATGTATGTAAACCATGCAATATAATTATGCATATAAACACATTAGGCAAGTGAGTACTAAATTTGTAAGGATAGGAATTAAATAGGCTTAACACTTTTATAACAATTAGTTTAACAACATATTGATTTTCTAAATTCTAGTATGATTTCATAGTATGGAAATTAGCAAATTTGTTAAATCTTAGACATGTATATATATATATATATATTTAAACATAGATTAGCATAGAAAGAATTATAACCTAACATAATATCTCGTATGAAAGAAATATTTTAACAATTTAATGTAGAAACTTATTTATTTAAAATCTTCTTTTTAAAATATGATTATGAATACATACAGATATATATATATATATATATACCTATGTTCTAATGGCAAGTGGAAAATGATTTAAAAATCATTGCATTATATATAAAGAACTTATATGGAAAATTCAAATGTATATCCAAACATGATGAATATTCATAAAGGTAGTATTTTTATAATTTAAAAATAAAGCATATAGTTTAACTTTATAACTTGTAGTTTAAGAATGAGAGATTATAAATAAAATGATAAATTCGATATATAAACATAGGGTAAAGTATAAAAAATCATATTTTTATTTTTCTAGAATAATCATAGAGATTTTTGTATAGAGATATTATGTTTTTAAGTTTTAACAAATCAAGATTCTAAGTTAACCATAAATAATTAGAATTAGAAATAAAACATGAGAGTGGATGCGATTTTAATTGCCTTGATAGGTTAAGGAAGGTAAGCCTATCTTGAGGCTAAAGAAGTTCTCTTTTTATTCTTTTTCTCCTCTTTTCTTCTCTTTTCTTCTTCTTCTCTTTTCTTCTTCTTCTCTTGAGTTGGAGTAGAAAAAAATAAAAGGAAGAGATGGATGAAAAATAAAGGAGAGAAAACAAATGAAAGGAGGGGAAGAAAAAGATATAAATAAAGGAGAGATATGAGGTAACATGATGGTTTGTCATTCTTGACCAAAGGACAAGTATGGTGAAGGAGGTATGGGTGAATAAAAACAAAATAGGAATAGAACAAATAACTAATAATAATAGGTTATTAAACTTATTTAAAGTTATAATTTTAAATTAAACTAATCCAAATAAAATCAAACTTCATCTTTACAAGTCAAAAGAAGGAAGACTAGTAAAAATATGTGTAGGACCTACCGGTGATTAAAATAATATTATTTTAAGTGACTATCTTAAAAATTTTAAGAAAATCACAAAAATATAGAAAACTAAGACAAACACAACACATTCATTTTGGGATTAATCTGATATCAAGAATGTAAGTTATGATGAAATTAGGTTGTTACAATATGCATGTATATATTTTACATATATACTTCTATATTTAAATCCTAATCAATCACCCTAGCCCATTCCCCCCCTGGCCATGCCTTTTCCTTGGTCCTTGGTCATGGCTGGTCAATGTTTGGAGTGAGGGACTTGTCCCCCATAATTCCCCACTCTTTCACCATTCTCTCCCTCACTTATTTTCTCATTCTCTCTCTCTCTCTCTCTCTCTCTCTCTCTCTCTCTCATTTTCATTGAGAAGAAGAGAAGAAGCCAAGTTATCGTCCTAAAACCCTAGCAAGGCGAGTATAATTCATCAATTCTTGCAAGCTTAGAGAGATTAATCCATGATTTGGCAAGAAATTCCAGAGTCATATTCCATGATGATAGATTTCAGCAAAACAAATTAGAGAACCCACTAAAGAATCATAAAAAACCTAAAAATGATTTTATGATTTTCCCCTAAGCCAATTTATTTAATTTGTGCATATAAATCACTTGATCGATCGATTCACCATACATGTCCTGAATTCTACTCTAAACTAGACAAATATGCATCCTTGTGCACTCGTAGCATTTTTAGTGATTCATGCATGCTTTATACCCTATGTGGATGTGTGTCAGTATGTGAGTGTACAAGAATGAGTGTGAGAGACTTTGGACAGTGTATCACTTTATGCATGCCTAATGATCCCATTAACAATGTTTTAACTTATATATGCTTGAGTAATTGTGCAAAATCGATCAAATCCTAAATTATATTCCGCTAGAAATCTGTCTTGTTCAAGCACTAGCCAAGCACTAGCCATAAAATGACTATAACTCCAGCACCATAACTCCAATTATGTTCATTCTTTTCTGAAAAAGACGAAATTTATAACTTTTATCTTATCACTATTAAATTTCAACTATAACTTTGCCAAATCAGGAATTGAAGTCATATCTGCTATGAAGCCGAGAGGATGTTATAGTCAAATGCACTGTCATGAGATAATAACTATAACTTTGAACGGGAACTCCGATTGAGCTTATTCTGGTCTTATTAGAAAGATAATTCTGAGGCCCACGGCTTCCCCATGGTGGCTCTTTTTTATTCTGGCACTATGCCCTTAAAATTGTTCATATATCCATTTCAATTTATTTCACATTGTTATTTTATATTGTATGACGTATATCAAGTTTTCTCTTATTCCTGTATTTATACAAGTTAATGTATGCATGTGCTTCACGGGATTCAGCTATTGTTGACTATATGAGATTATTGATTATACTGGCAATATTGTAAACTCTATAACTTGTACTTGACAAGTCAGACATCCTCGCACTAACTGTAACTGAACTACAATAGTTACTCCCTTGCTATCATATGTCATGACTCATGCCCATATCACATAGATCTGAATCGGTGTACAAATAATGGACCGTATTAACACCAGTCATACTATGTAATACTATGTATCGATTGCACCATTGTTGATCATACCGTTGATAATGATATTGGACTGAACTATAACTCCACGTGACACGTAGACATTGACCGTGGGTATTGCGTGAAACTGTCATGCCCTGCTTCCAATATACGAGCACATGTATCCAGTATCGGCAATATATGTAACAACCTAATTTCATCATAACTTACATTCTTGATGTTAAATTTATCCAAAAGTGAATTCGTTGTGTTCGTCTCATTTTTTATATTTTTGGTGATATTTTTTGAAATTTTCTAGATAGTCACTTAAAATAATATTATTTTAATCACTGGTGGGGCCTACATATATTTTGACTAGTCTCTCTTCTTTTGACTTGTAAACATGAAGTTTGACTTTATTTGGGCTAGTTTAATTTGAAATTATAGCATTAAACAACTCTAATAACCTATTATTACTAGTTATTTGTCTTATTTTTATTTTGTCTTTATTCACCCATACCTTACCTTTACCATGCTTGTCCTTTGGCCAAGCATGACAAGCATTCCTCTTACCCCCATATCTCTCCTTTGTGTATTATATTTTTTTCTCTCTTTCCTTTCATTTATTCTCCTCATCAATTATTCACTCTCCTTCATTTTTCATTTCTCTCTTCCTCTTTTTTTTACTAGAATAACAAAAGAGAAGAAGAAAAAAGAAGAAGAATAAGAAAAGAGAAGAAGAAAAAAAGAAGAAGTTTTTTAGCCTCAAAATAGGCTTATCTTCCCACCCATCAAGGCAAGTAAAATCACATCCACTCTCATATTTTATTTCTAACTCTAATTGTTTATGGTTAACTTAGAATCTTGATTTGTTAAAACTTAAAAAGATAATATCTCTATACAAAAAAATCTCTATGATTATTCTAGAAAAATAAAAATATGATTTTTACACTTTACTCTATGTTTATGTATCGAATTTATTATTTTATTTATACTCTCTCATTCTTAAACTACAAGTTGTAAAGTTAAACTATATGCTTAATTTTTAAATTATAAAATTCCACCTTTATGAATGTTCATCATATTGGGTATAAATTTGAAGTTTTCTACATAAATTCTTTGTGTATAATATAATGATTTAAAAATTATTTTCCACTTGCCATTAGAAAATAGGTATATATATATATGTATTCATAATCATGTTTTAAAGAGAAGATTTCAAATAAGTTTATATATTAAATTGTTAAAATATTTCTTTTATACGAGATATTATGTTAGATCATAATTCTTTTTATGCTAATCCATGTTTACTTGAAAAATATATACATTAGTAAGATTTAATAAATTTGCTACTTTCCATACCATGAAATCATTCTAGAATTTGAAAAATTCATACATTGTTAAAGCAATCGTTATAATAATGTTAAGCCTATTTAATTTCTATTTTTACAATTTAGTACCCACTTACCTAATATGTATTTATATGCATAAATGTATATGTATGATTTACATGCATGATCATCAAAGATATTTTTACACTCTAATCCCCACTTACATACATGTTCATATGCATAATTGATATATGTGTGGTTTACATACATTATCATTATTTCCATAATACATTCTAATATTCTATGACTATCATGCTTACCTTGACATATACATACTAGTCACTTGTACAACATATATGAAAATATGCCGAATTTTTTTTATTAGTACATACACATGTCTTGACAATGCCATGGATCCTAACTTGCCTGTTAACTTGATTTTGACACTCCATCATACTTGCCTTGACATATACATATTAATCACTTGTATAACATACATGAAATTATACCGGATTTTTCTTATTAGTACATACACATGTCTTGATAATGCCACAGATCTTGACTTGCCTATTAACTTGATTTTGACACTCCATCATGCTTGCATTGACATATACATACAAATTACTTGTACAAAATACATGAAAATATGCCGGATTTCCGTTGTTAGTACATACACATGTTTTGATAGTGCCATGTATCCTGACTTCCCTGATAACTTGATTTTGATATGGACCACATCTTGCTTGTTACTAGACATGTATATGTAGAAATCTTGACATGATTGGTTTATCATATTCCGGATTGATTTCCATGTAATATAACTTGAAACCTTGGGTTATGGGAGAACTAAAGAGTGGACAAATATTGTATCGTGAAAAGTTTAGGATAGGTTGCGCAACCAAAATAGAGGCCCATCCGCGGGGGCGCCCGTATGGTACTGAGTCATCATCTCTTGTTTAGTCCATGTTGATGGGACGACCGATTACTCAGTAATCGGTATCTGCTTGAGTGCTTAGCGGCACGGCTGGTTCAGCGTCAGCATCTTGACCGGGTCCCGGGTATGCACGGGTATTTTCACGATACAGGTTTATTTCTTCACCAGTTAGTTCAAATATAAAATAAAATATGATATTAAGTTAGACTTGATATGCATTAGTCTCATACTTGATATTGATTACATACGAGTCTATTTCTTCACCACTTAATTCAAAATATAAACTAAAATAAGATATTAATTTAGACTTGATATGCATGTACATTCTTCCTTGATATCATTACTTGATCATTTAATATTTGGGGTATTTACTGGTTTGCCCCTCAAATCTTTAAATATTATAATTTTACCCCCCAAATCTTCATATTTATAATTTTGCCCCTCAAATCTCATAAGTTACAACAATTTTGCCCCCCTCTCTAACTTTCCCAAACACAGTTAATTTTTTGACCATTTTACCCCTCATTTCCTCTTTTATTTTCCTACTCTTCTTCTTCTCTCTTCCTATTTTCTTCTTATTTTCTTCATTATTTCTCCTCTCTTCCTCCTCTCTTCTCCTTCTCTTTTCCTTCTCTCTTCTCATTTTCTTCATTTTTTTACTCTTTCATGTCATGCATTTTCCTCTAGTTCACCAAATCAATTATCTCAATGAAAAAAAGAGAAGAAAATAAGAAGAGAGGAGGAAAATATGAACATGAAAGAGTAAAAAAAAAAAATGAAGAAAATGAGAAGAGAGGAGGAAAATATGAACATAAAAGAGTAAAAAAAAATGAAGAAAATGAGAAGAGAGGAGGAAAAGAGAAGGAGAAGATAGGAGAAATAATGAAGAAAATAAGAAGAAAGGAGGAAGAGAGAAGAAGAAGAGGAGGAAAATAAAAGAGGAAATGAGGGGTAAAATGGTCAAAAAATTAACTGTGTTTGGAAAAGTTAGAGAAGGGGGCAAAATTGTTGTAACTTATGAGATTTGGGGGGCAAAATTATAAATATGAAGATTTGGGGGGTAAAATCATAATATTTAAAGATTTGAGGGACAAACCAGTAAATACCCCTTAATATTTTCCACACATGCGCATACTTTCATATCCACACTCATATTTAACCTATTTGTTTATATTACATGCTCCGTACTTCTTATTGTTTTACTTGTCGGGATTGACTATGAGCTTCCCCACACGCTCATGTACTGAAGATGTGAGCGAGGATCCGCCATTGCAAGATCCGTACTTTCTAGAGCAGGCCGAGCAGCAGTAAATTTATAGGCCTCCGCTTTTATATTTTTGGTTTGGTATGTATCATCCCTTTGGGACTTTATTTTCAACTTTTGTATCAGTATTGTACTTATTACTTCTTATCTTAAACATGTATATCTTCTCTTTTATATGGCAGTAGACTAACTTCAAAAATCCTGGTTGATGACTAGTATTCAGTTCCATTCATTTCTTGTTTTACATACTTATAGGCCTCGTGCACGTCGGCTTACACGTGCCCGCCGGTAACGCACTCTGTTTTCGTATCCCTCCGGAAAATGGGGCGTTACAATATATTTGGTTTAAATATGCCAAAATCTCAGTAAATTTGCCACAATAATACTCAGTAATTACGATAGAAAAATTCAATAAGAATTTGACTTTTCACTTATTGGAATGAAATTTAGATACAGTTGAAATAAAATACAATAAAACTAAACAAAAAGAAGCAGGGAATCTCTAATTCATTATTGAGTTTCAACCTGATCTTTAAACTACATCAGATCTTGCATCAGTTTTGGTATGTCTATCAGTAAGTCAGGGCATGCACACCCAAATTGTCAGATTGCGACCAAAACAAAATATATAGAAAGAATATATAATATGATGGTTATGTCCAAACATAATAATAACACAACTTTTAGAAAATATGTAAGAAGATAACTATAATAATGATATTAATTGATTTAGATTATCTTAATGTCAGTTTAGTTAAGTCAACTTTATAACAGGGTATTTTTTTTTAGGATACTATGTAATTAGAAAATCTAAGTGATGGGATACTACTATTTCGATTATCTCCTTTACAGACCCAGAAAATAGTCACATAGATTGTCCGGTGCTGAGTCGGACCTGCCGTCAAGCAAACATAAATAATAGTAAGGTATGATCCAGCAAATCATCATGTACCCATGATGTGCAAATTATTTAGTTATATAACTTAACATTTTACAACCGAAACAGAGTATATTTCCACCATTCAATTTTTCTCCAACCCAGTATCATTCAATACAGTTCATGTAGATCTAAATTTTGGTTCTAATAACTTTTATATGGATCATGTCATGTACAATATTTCAATTGGATTTTATTAATTTGTTAACATGATTTATAGACTTCGTTTAGTTTATGCTTCATTCAATAGATCACAATTGACTATATTAAAGATTTACTAATTTAAGACATCATAAAAATTAGAGATATTGGGCAGGCAAGTGTATGGACGCTGGAAGATCAACGAATAAACTCACATAGATTTCGTTTCCCAATGTCGATCAACAAGCAATCTCCTGTCGGATTTATAGTCAAAACAAAAGTTTCTTCTTACTCACTACCAGTCTGCTTGTCTTTAGAACAACTTCGCACTAGATGCTCGTTAAACCGGCAATGGAGACATAGGTGATTTGCAATTCTACATTTCTTTCATATGTCATATCTTCTTGCAATAATTGCAAACAAACTTTCCACATTTCTCATTGGGTCTTTTAACAAAAGGTGCGAGCTCCAAATGTAAAAAGAGAAGGAAGAAGGTGTTTTTCATCGGCGAAATAGCGGCGGCTCCGGCAGTGACTCCTATAATGGTTCTTCATCGGTGGCGGCTCTTATAGTGGCGGCTCTGACGGTGGCTCCTATAGTGATTCTCCTATAGTGGATCTTTTAACAAAAGGTGCGAGTCATAAATGTAGAAAGAGGAGGAAGAAGGTGTTCTGCATCAGCGAAGTAGTGGTGGCTCTAGCGGTGGTTCTTATAGTGGTTGCGGTGGCTCCGAGGGAGGCTCCGGCGAAATGAGAGAAAAAATTTTGGAGGGAAAGTTTTAGAGGAACATTTGTATGCTTGAAATGGGTTAGAGATATGGGTTTATATAGTTTTTAAAATATGAAAAGTTTTAGTTTAATTTAGAGGATTATTTTTTAGAATTAAATAGGAAAATTAAATTGGAAGTTTCATAATTGAATTATGGAAAAGGCGAAAAGTTAAGGAGTTAGAGAATATTAAGTTTAGGAGTTAGAGAATATTAAAGGTTTTGGAGGATATAGAAAGTGAAAGGCCATTATTTATAATTGTGTTCATTTATTTATTTATTTTAAGTCTAAAGAAAATTAAGAGTTATTATAGAAACCATATAGTCGAATGGAGTTACTTTTTATACGAAGTATTACTAGTGGTGTGGTCCAAGCCTTGGAGTTGGACATGTACATACATTACTAGTGCTATAGCATGGAACGGGATATTGCTCTATATATTATACTACGATGGCGTGTTCTTGGTCTTGGAGCGAGTCATATATATACATTGTTGGTGTTGTGACCCAAGTGTCCTAAAATACATTCCAATTTTCATTGTCCAATTTCAAAATAATAACTTACGTAAGACCATTATAAAATCTTGAGTGTCATGACAAGATTATAGACAGAGTGAGAATCGTGTACCACTTAGAGCTAAGCGCTAGATAAGACCAAGTGGAGATCAGTTCTTGAATATATGAGAGCCACCTCTATAAGCTACAAAATATTTCATAGTATGGGATGCGAAATGCAGTTCTCCTCTAGTTCTTTTATTGGTATACATGATACGTGTGGTTGACCTCTACGTATTACATTTATCTGTTTTCTCCTTTTTATTATTTGATGATTATATTGCAAACTATTTTAGCTTGCATGTTACATACTGTACGATACATATCCATGCATCATATAGGACATGATTATGCTAGCACCATTATATAATTATTGCTTTGAGCACAAGATCTCGATTATATTACTTGACAAGTCTGATCCTGAGCTATGCCACATGCACATGGTTGATATTGATTTTAAGAATCCAAAGCATCACAAGCTGATGACTCATCCCCCCTAGAAGGACAGTAATAAACTCTAGAACTCGCCCTCTTTTTGTTTCTCAGACATGTATGTTTCGTTATTATCATATATCATTTCGTATATATTCTTTTGTTGGGCTTCGTTACCATCTTTTGTACTCGTATATTGTATTCAGACTTTGTACTTGTTTATTTTGTTACTAACATGTTGCACTTTATCTTACATAGCAGTTAGTTCTTAGTTTCCTATGTGTACAGACCTATTGTACCTTCATTTATTTATTTCCTACTCTGCCTTATTATACTTTTGGTCTCGTGGACATTGTATGGTGTATGCTCGCCAGTAACATACTCTATTTTCGTATCTCCTAGGAACTGGGGCATTCTAATTAATAAGAAGAAAGATGGTGTATTCATATAAGATTGTTACATGTTACTTGTATAGTCGAGAAATAGAGTAATTACATAAAAGACCCTCAACATTCTAAATATTCGAACAAAGCATTCTAGAAAATACATCTTAGATAAATTGTTAAAAAAAATTACTAATAGAAAAGTTTAACTAGGAATTGCTTGAAAACCCAAAAGTTTTCTATTTCTCCATAGACTTATTTAAAATTTAAGTAACAAGGAGTTGAATTTCTAAAAAATACTTTAACATGTCTGATAAGCATTCCATGTGCCCCTCAAGTGTGAAACAATGCCAAAAGCAAAGTCAAATTATCAAAGAAATGCTGTTATAATAATGTATGCGAGTTGTAACTGATAACAGTAATAAGTTAATAGATGACATGATGACAACCATCATTTGGAATAAGTTAAATAGGCCTGTTACCAAGTCTCATCACTCAACAGACTTCCTCCCATATTACATATGAGCCAAAATGCAGCTACCAGGATTGAGCCAAAACATTGGCTGGGTGGGGGTGGGGGTGGGGGTGGGGGTATGGGGGCAACTATATGGTATATAATTCTATGAATATATACACATTAATAACTTACATAATGTTTTTACTTTAAACAATAAAGTTAGCCTGAATTTAAGTTAATCCCTTTAATCAAATTATGTTTAAATAGATTATCCACAAACTTATTAAAACATACTTTTAGGAAAATAATTAAATTACAAAACTTTATTTTTCAGTTTTTAAGGTTAACCATAATGGGTGTGAATAATCATCTGAACTTAAATAAAATGTGATAGAATATAAATAAAAATGTATTTCATAATACAAACTGTGCCCATTTCTATAGATATTTATTAGTTAATAATTTGGTACCACGTAGACTTTTACTTAAAATGATGAACAAGCAGGTGATAGCGAAACTATTTGTGATTCAAAGAAATGTATGCTTTAATGCAGAATTTCAAATCAGTTATAGTAAACTGGAAAAAATTTATATTTGATGAAGTTACAATCATGTGGACCCTTTCCCTTTCTTTTTGTACAAGATGTCAATTTGATCACATAACTGGGCAAGTTTCAAAATGATTAGCCTTTTGTTATTCTTAGCCAAGCCACTGAAGCTTCTCCCTAAATAGTTTTCCCATTAATTCTAATGTTCGATATATACAACACCAATTATGGTGCACGCAAATAGATTTTCATCTCATGATCTTAATTAAGAAGAAAATGTTCCAATTCTTGTGCTTTCTAAAATTATGAGCTAACTCTTGTTTATTTTAATTATCTATTTCTCCCATCTTATTTCCTCCCTTGACTCTTAAAAATTAATTCAACTTACTTTTCATTTATAATCAGTCCTCAAAACTCTAATACAAATTGTTCTCACAACTGCTTGTGCTGACTGCAAAATGGTCTTCTTACATTTTCAACCCATAAACGTTATGTTAGAGATCCCTAAGAAATAAGTACTCATAATAGCGTGTTCTATTTGGCTCCTCACCTTTATCTCCAGCTTAGAGTTGAATGTAATTCCCTAGAGAAAATTTATCAACTTTCTACTAGACTGACTCAGTCTAGGAGTTTAGAAGCTTCTTCATGGTTGCATGAATTGAGTGACCAAAAGCGTGTCTTGCAACCTACCAAAAACTCTTTTGAGGTTGGTTGCACTTAATTGAGTGACCAAAAAGTGGGTTTTGCTTCCTACCAAAACCTCTTCTAGGTTTCTCCATGGCTGCATTTAATTGAATCATCAAAAAGTGCCTAGCAAAATTCTTCTAGATTCTGTGGTTGGACCTTAACTATGTGTGCTTTCCTCATCAGGAATTTGATGTGCCAGAGGGTTGAAGTGATCTCAGCAACTAGTAGTACAATTTAGTCAAATCCAGTAACAAGTATGCTTCGGTTCATGGTATGGGCAGGGATACAAGGTACACAACTTTAAGCAATATGTGGTTAGGAGTAGGCTTAATCGGATAGGTATTCTAGGGACATGGTATCCTTAAGAGTATTGTTAAGGTCATTTCAACAAGTATACACGTAATATTTACTTATATGTGAATAAGGAAATGCCAAAAATAAAATATTTAAAGTTAAAACATTAAAAAGCTCATTGAATCCCCTAGCCATTGGTTCCGTTATTCTATTTTTCAGGGCACCAGCTTTTGTGATTCATATCACCAATGTACAATAGAACGGTATGGGTGAACTGGGTCGCAGTATGCATGGTGTGGACAGAGAGTGGAAGGAATCATTTGACACTGATCAAATCTTTTATGAGTCTCTGTTATACATTCTATGTATGTAGGGACACTCCTCCCACCCCCTCCAACTGAAATTTGTGTGTCCGATTATGTCCAACATGGTACCAGTGTCCATCTATGTCCGACATATAAATGTCTCTTTATTCACTTCAACAATATGGGCGAGAGGGGTATGTTATGCCATTATTGACACAAGCTAAATGATTTATGGTTCATTTTACTATATTAGCCTTTGGTGAACAAAAACTTATTTATATATTTGTATGAGGTACATATATTATTAAAAAAAAAAATACACATATATAACCATATCTCGTATCCAGATATAAGATGTTGGGTTGTTGTGTCTACAACCTCGTATCAAGGACCAAGTACAGCACTCATGTCCATGTCTACATATCATAAGATACGCTGCAATATTACTGCAACAGAAAGCTCAGATAGTGGGATGGATGATGATATTGATGACAATGGTGATTTAACAGGTATTAGAGGCATAACCAAACATACTCCATGAAATAAATCATTTGATATTAAGTACTGCTGGTTTTGAGAAATCAGCTGATCAAATTGACAAGGAATCTACAATACCAAGGTCAATGCAACATAAGGAAAACAGGAAATGCAGTTCTAACCACCATAATTCTCAATGCACTGATGAAATTAGAGAGAACAACCACTTTGGAAATGTCATGACAAAGACCAATTTGAAAAGAAAATTATGCATTGCATACTTGAAACTTTTTGATAGCTAAAAATGCATAACACATGTCACCTGCTATTTCCGGCAACCAACGCACCCTTGGCAAAGTATGCAGCAAGGCAAATTTTTGCTTGTTTGGTCTTTGCACAAAGAAGTATACCTGGGTCAGAAACTAATTAGGACATAAGCCACCAAGTAATGAGAGACAAACAACGTGATATGTGTGAAACACCTCCCTTATCAGTTATCATTTACTTTCTCTAGTGCATGGATAATTGTGGACCCTCTTAATCTTGACATGAATATCGTTCTTTAGCTAAATTAGTGAGGTGGTTGCACCTTTTTTCTATGCAAGCACTTCTGGTTAAAAAATATATGTGTGTGCTATATGACAGGGATTGTGACTGCAAGCACATGAAGAAGTTTAAGTCAAAAAGGAATTGTAAAAGAGAATAATTAACAAAGACTTGACAATTTTGGTACTTCAGCTGTCTTCTCGTGATTGTTCTTTTCTTTCTATTCTTTCTTTCCTATAATTTCCCATGTTTTTTCAGTTTTCTTTTTCCTAACCCACTTCCTCTTCCCTGTATCATTGAAAAAGGTTGCCACTGATGGTCTGCATCAGAGAACTGCAGCAAAAAATCAACTGTTCAAGCTGGACAACACACAGACAGGAAAACAATAACTAATAGCCATAGCATACAATTTAGTGTCACCAAATACTTCAATTACGCTAAAAAAATTTACAACCTTAGCAATACAAAATATCATTGTTCTAAATTCGGCCACAACGAATGATATATCGCCTGATATATTGTTTTGGAGGGTCTACCGATATGATTCAAAAAGCAAAAGCATAATATTGGCTCTTATCCCCTCATATATCATCCAATATCCCGCTACCCCATATAAAAACTCCACAACCGATACAATCCCGATATCCGATATTTAGAACGTTCCAAAATATGCTGCACATTCAAATTTCTTTAGACAAGCCGAAATTGACAAATTTTATTTGAATGTAATTAAGTTTTTTTTTTTTTAAGATACATACCCTCTAAATATCCATTTTAAGAAATTTACCCCCAAAACAACGAAATTGCCAATTTACCCTCCACATTATTTGAGATACGAGAATTCTACCATTCGTTGTTGCTCTTTGAGAATAAAAAGAGAATATTTGCGGCTTGATGTTGTAACAACCTAATTTCATCATAAGTTACATTCTTGATATCAGATTAATCCCAAAATAAATGCGTTGTGTTTGACTCATTTTTCTATATTTTTTTGATTTTTTTGAAATTTTTAAGATAGTCACTTAAAATAATATTATTTTAATCACCGATGGGTTCTACACATATTTTTACTAGTCTCTCTTCTTTTGACTTGTAAAGATGAAGTTTAACTTTTTTTTGGATTAGTTTAATTTGAAATTATAATCTTAAACAACTCTAATAACCTATTATTAGTATTCATTTGTCCTATGCCTATTTTGTTTTATTCACTCATACCTTACTTTATCATGACAAACCATTATCTAATCCCCCATATCTCTCCTTTATTATATCTTTTTCTTCCCTTCCTTTCATTTGTTTTCTCTCCTTCATTTTTCATTCATCTCTTCCTTTTATATTTTTTTACTCCAACTCAAGAGAAGACAAGAGAAGAAGAAGAAGAAGAAAAGAAAAAGAAATTATTTAGCCTCAAAATAGGCTTATCTTCCTACCCATCAAGTCAAGTAAAATCACATCCACTCTCATGTTTTTTTCTAACTCCAATTATTTATGGTTAACTTAGAATCTTGATTTGTTAAAACTTAAAAAGATAATGTCTCTATACAAAAATTTCTATGATTATTCTAGAAAAATAAAAATATGATTTTACTCTATGTCTATATATCAAATTTATCATTTTATTTATAATCTCTCATTCTTAAATTTATAAATTGTAAAATTAAACTATATGCTTAATTTTTAATTTTATTTTGTAACTAAAATCTTTTATAGCCAATTTAGAATCTTGATTTGTTTAATTTTAGAAATGTGATATCTTTATGTTTATGTATTAAATTTATGATTTTATTTAAGGTCTCCTATGCTTAAACTATAAGTTACAACTTAAACTATATGTTTTATTTTGAAATTACAAAGAAACCACCTTTATGAATGTTCATCGTATTGGATATAAATTTGAAGTTTCCTACATAAGTTCTTCTTGTATAATGCAATGATTTTAAAATCATTTTCCACTTGCCGTTAGAAAATATGTATATATATACATTTATTTATTTATTCATTATCATGTTTCAAAGAGAGAGTTTCATATAAATATTACATTAAATTTACTAAAATATTTCTTTTATGCAAGCTATTATATTAGGTCATAATTCATTTATGCTAATTCATGTTTACTTGAAACATATATACATTAGTAAGGTTTAATAAATTTTGCTATTTTCCATACCATGAAATCATTCTAGAATTTGAAAAATTCATTCATTGTTAAAGTAATCGTTATAATAGTGTTAAGCCTATTTAATTTCTATTCTTACAATTTAGTACCCACTTACCTAATATATATTTATATGCATAATTGTATATATGTGTGGTTTACATACATAATCATTATTTGCATAACACATTCTAGTATTCTATGACTATCATGCTTGCCTTGACATATACATACTAGTCACTTGTGCAATATACATGAAATTATACCGGATTTTCCTTACTAGTACATACACATGTCTTGATAATGCCATGGATCTGACTTGCCTATTAACTTGATTTGACACTCCATCATGCTTGCCTTGACATATACATACAAATTTCTTGTACAAGATACATGAAAATATGCCGGATTTACCTTGACATATATCCCTGCTTGATATTTTTACTTAATCATTACTCTTTCCCATACATGTGCATATGATTTTTATATCAAATCATATTTTACTTGTTAGTGCATATTGCATACTCCCTACGATACGGGTTTATTTCTTCACCAGTTTGTTCAAATATAAATTAAAATAAGATGTTAACTTAGACTTGATATACATGTATATTTCTGCTTGATATTGTTACTTGATCGTTTAATGTTTTTCACACATGCGCATATTTTCATATCCATACTCATATCTTACTTATTTGTTTATAATATACACTCCTAACTTTTATTGTTTTACTTGTCGGGTTTGACCATGAATTTCTCCACACGCTCAGGTACTGAGCATGTGAGCGAGAATCCGTCATCACACGACCCGTACTTTCTGGAGCAGGCCGAGCAGCAGTAGATTCTTAGGCCTCCACTTTTTGTATTTTTGGGTTTGGTATGTATATCTCTTTTGAGGGCTTAGTTCCCAACTTCTGTATTAGTACCTAATTATTGCTTTCTGTTTTAGACATGTATATCTTCTCTTTTATATGGCAGTAGACTAACGTCCAAGATCCTGCTAGATGACTAGTATTTAGTTCAATTCATTTCTGCTTTTACATACTTATAGGCCTCGTGCACGTTGACTTACACGTGCCCGCCGGTAACGCACTCCGTTTCCATATCTCTCCGAGAAATGGGGCGTTACAGATGTTTTCTAAAAATAGTCCTTCCCCTCTCTTCTCATCCCAAATTTAGGACTTAACCCATTTTTTTTGCTCTCTGGCTCTTCTATAAAGTCCCAAATTACATTAAGAACTCAAACCAACTTCAAATCTTAGCATCTGTAACTTCCCCTTCTTTATCATCAAAATCCTTCTTACTTTAAACCTAAATAACTGGGAAAAAATGGAAAATATCTTTATTTAAATAAAACAAAAAATTGTTCATACCTTAGCTCAAATACGCATCCTACTTTGAACGTAATCATCGAGTAAACCCTTTAGCAGAGCTTTCAATTACCATTTAATTAAGAATGTCCTAATATGGTATTAATTAAGGATATCATATCTATTAGATTAGAAAATTATCTTATATTTTGGTTTAGTTTAGATTTAATCCCACATCGCCTGTTAGACTGTTTGTATGGTGTTGAAACACCTATAAGTATATGCATCCCGTTACTCATAATGAATAGATTAATTAATTCTGATTATTTCACAATATAGTATTAGAGTACACTATGAGATAAATCTCAGCCATCAATCTAAACAATCATAATCGATGATCGACTCCAATTCTGACTCTGACTCCAATTCTGATTCCGATGTCGGCTCTGATTCCGACTCCAACTCCGTAATCGTGTCACCAATTCGATATCTGACTCCGAATCTGATTCTGATTCCGACTCCGACACCGCAATCTCGTCGTCAATTCGATTATGTGTCTGCTTCAGTTTATATTTCTTCTCTGCTTCGTATCTGCAGGGACTCTAGCTAGTCCCTCTTCGACTACAAGGGTGTAATTCAGGCCTAATGCAATCCTTTGATTTTTCCTTTGCCTACTGCTACTTCTAAATAAAAAGTTTATCTATTGATACCACTGCTTCTAAGTAACAAATTTATCTGTTGCTTACTACTACTTCTAAAAAAGATTATCTGTTGCCTACTACTATTTCTAAAAAAAAAATTCTCTGCTGCCTACTAATACTTCTAAAAAAGAAGTTTATCTGCTTCTTACTACTGATTTTAAGAAAAAAGTTTATTTGCTGCCTATTACTACTAAGAAAAAAGTTTTTTCGCAGCCTACTAAGACTTTTGAGAAAGAAATTTATTTATTGCCTACTATTGATTCTAAAAAAAAGTTTATTTGCTGCCTACGACTATTAAGAAAGAAGTTTCTTTGCTGCCTACTAATATTTCTAAAAAAAAAATTTATCTGCTGCCTACTACTACTTCTAAAAAAAGTTTATCTGTTACCTACTACTACTGCTAAAAAAGAAATTTATCTACTGCTACCTATCAATTTTCGATAGTAAGATAAAAGCTTACCATGGTGGTGATAGGTGTGCTCTGATGATTCACGTGATTCATTTATTACTGTTGCACATCCATTACAAATTAATCTGTACCATTGAAAAAGAAGAGTATTTTCTAATCTATGTAACATGTTGGATACAATATACTCCAACTTAAGAAGAGTGTTAGAAAAGAAAACTAATTTGTATTTGGGTTTAGTTTAAATTTAGTCTCACATCGCCTATTGGATTATTTGTATAGTGTTGAGACACCTATAAATAAATGTATCCCTTAATTCATAATAAATAGATTGATTGATTCTAATTATTTCATAACAATATCCATGAATTTGGCACTAGGACCTTTCTCTTCTTCCATTTTGATGCATACTATCGAGGTCTAGGTCTGATGAATGAACGTGGCAAAATAGAAGATTCAGAAGAAGATGCCAAGGAGGCAAGTGATGATAACTAACCAAGTCCATATAAGGATTTTTCCAAGGTGAACAAATTAAGACAGGGGTGTGGACGACTAGGAAGGTGAGAAAGATGTATCGCTAGTTCTGATGAAGAAGAAAGAGGCATCACTAGTTCTGATGAAGAGGAAGAGGCACTAGTAGTTCTAATGAAGAAGGAAAAAGTTAGGGTGAGGAGGGACAAAGGATAGAATTATAGCAACTCTAAATCCAACATATGATACGCAGACAAAAGCATGCAATGCAAAAATAAACCTTAAACTACATAGTGATTGATGGAGATCGGGATTTGATTTGGGAATAAATTAGATTTGATTAGAATTAGATCTTATTAGGATTTGGATTTTATTAGGATATTTGATTGGATTAGGAGTTTAGATTCTATTAGGATATTTGATTGGATTAGGAGTTTGGATTCTATTAGGATTTTGTTTATTAGGGTTTTCCTATATATATGGGTTTGTATGGAGAATTAAAAAAGATGAATAATATTTAAAAATTTCTTGAGAAATTTCTGGCGTGGATTTCGCTTGAGCAAATCTTTTCTCGAGGATTCGTGGAGAGTGGGCATGGATTCGCCTGAGTGCATTCTCAAATCCCATAAGTTCTTCCCCAATTTATCTATTTTCTCCAATTCATCAAAAAAAATCTTAATTTTCAAAACCCTAACCCTAATTTTACCTCCATCCTGCGTCAAATTTGATATCAGAGCCTAGATTTTTTTCTCCATCACCATTTTCTTCTTCCACATCTCCATCCTTTTTTATTTTAGTTTTTTTATTTTTATTTTTATTTTGAAAAAAAAACTTCCCCTTTTTCTCTCCAACAACAGTCACATGTTCCTCCTCCTCTTCTTTTCTACCCGCAACAGTAAAAAAAAATACAGATCTGAAAAATAAAAACTTTACCTTCTTCTCTCTAACAACAGCCACATGTTCCTCCTCCTCTTCTTTTCTACCCGCAACAGTCAAAAAAAAAGTACAGATCTGAAAAAAAAATACAGGTCTGAAAAAAAAAAATCTTCCCCTTATTCTCTCCAACAACAGCCACCTATTCCACCTCCTCTTCTTTTCTACCCGCAACAGCCAAAAAAAAAATCTAAATTTCTTCTCCTTTTCCCTTTCTTCTCTCCCCAATTTCTTCTCCTCTTATTTTTCTCCACCTACAACCCACCAGCACCATCTCCACCCCGCTCTCTCATCTCCGGCGACTCCACAGCAGCATCAACCACATCCTCCATCTCCAGCGACGCTGTCGCCTCCGGCAGCAACCTTAACAACAAGCAACAGAAGCAGCAACAAGTAGGCAGAACTGCAGCAGCAACAGTAAAACTACTGCAGGACAACAGCAACGATAGCAGAACAGCAGTGACAGCAGCCAATAACAGCAAAACAGCAGACCAGTACAGCAGTGAAGGGAAAAGTGGTGATTTGGAGCCCGTTCGGAGTCCAATTCGAGTCAGATTCGAAACGTTACTTTCCTAGATTTGTTTCCAACAATTGTGGCAGGATTTCAGGGATCTTTAGCAGGCGAACCAACTTCGGAAAACTCCAAGGGACCACTACAAGTGCACGAACTTTTTCGATATTTGGGTAATTTCTAAACTAATCCATTTTCTTCAACAAAATTTTGTAATTATTTTTGTGAAATTCTGCATAAGATTGTTAGTTAGAATTACTAATAATTATTTGCCAACTCATTGCTTGCGTACATACACACATTTTAGGATCCATTTCCTTGCATTCTAGAAACTAAACCTTAGAAAATTTTATTTGATCATATAATGCACGCATATAAAACTTGACTGAGTCTAGGAAACTGCATTGCATATGCTTGTTTGATTGTATGCTTCTTCGTAACGGTAAAATGACCACCCCAAGCTCTAGTAATGTGGATGAAAAGTTAGAAATCATGATGAAACAATTAAAAACTATCACTGAACAAATGGAACAGTTTAAAATTGTTAATAAACGATTGGATGCACTAGAATAATAAATGGACAAGCTAGAAGAACAAAATAATCAAATTTATAAGAATGAATATAACGAAAGGAATTACGATCAGTATAGAGGACCAAAAGATCGAAATGAAAGGAATAGAGATGAGAGTGTCTCTAGAACTAGACGTGTTGAAGATGACATCACATGTAAGATAAAAATAGAAACTCCTACATTCGACGGCACTCACGACCCTAAAGTTTTTAGTGACTGGCTTGCAGACGCGGATTACTATTTCGATTTGTATGACATGCCTGAAGAGCGTAAAATACGATTTGCTCGGATGCGACTGACAGGGCCTGCTAGGATATATTGGAAATCGGTAGAAAAAGAGTGTGACAGATATCTGGATGCGATAGAGACTTGGAATGACATGAAAGCTAGACTTAAAGAGAAGTATCTTCCAGTTACATTTAGGAGTCACCTTTTAGATAGGTTGCATAGTCTTCGCTAGGGAAGCATGACGGTCCAAGAGTACATGACTCAATTTGATGAACTGACACTTTGGTGTGATTTGCGAGAGGACCGACACCAGGTGATATTTAGATTTCGTTTTGGACTACGCGCTGACATACAACGAGCCATGCATATCCATTCTCGGAATATAAGTTCCCTTACTCAAGCTTGTCAATTAGCAGAAAATATAGAAAACTCTCTCAAATTTTTTACTGACCGCAAGTTTACTCCTAAATCCGGGAAGCAGTCCAGACGCCCTTCTAAAGATAACAAGAGACCTAACACCCAATTCAACAAAGACTTTAAAGGTAAAACCGTAATGGGTGAGTCATCTAAACAAGACACGAAAGGCGTAGAGTGTTTTAGGTGTTATGAGTATGGCTAAAAAGTTTCACAGTGTCCCACTAAAACTTTACTCGTAGAAGAACATAATGATGATGATTTTGAGGAAGAAGTATATGAACCAGTAGGAAACGCTAGTGAATCAAACGAGAAAATAGTCATTTCAAATGTGCGCTTAGGCGTCATTAGGTGTCTTTACACTAAAATAAAATATGAAAATTGGCGTAGATCTAACATTTTCACCACGTACATCACACACGAAGGAAAGAGTTATCGAGTGATGATTGACGGGGGTAGTTGTGTGAATATAATCTCAAGAACAGCTGTTGAGAAAATGGGCCTCAAGTTGATCCCCATCCACAACCATACAACGTAACATGGGTAGATAAAAGTGCTCAATGTATTACTCAGTATTATTTAGTGCCTATCCAGATGTCAAGCTATCAGGACCAGTTTTGATGCGATGTGTTAGATATGACCGCCGCATATATCTTGCTTGGTAGGCTATGGTTGTATGACTTAGATGTGATGAGTTTCGGCAAGTCAAACACATACATTCAAATTTAATGGAAAGAAAATTGTTTTGAAACCCACACCACCTAAGTCTAGAGATGAGAGCCCAAAGAGCGAAAAAGTCACAGGCCAGATATATAAAAAGTCTCTTCACCTGATAAGTCGATCACAATTCCCAAGGAGAGTCTAGAGGAGAGACTAGCGTATGCGGTAATTGCTTTAGAGAGTCTTCTAGTCCACCTGTCGTTTACCACCCTGAGATTCATCAGATTCTCACTGATTTTCATGATATCATTCTCGATGAGTTACCTGATGAACTTCCTCCCCTTCGAGACATTCAGTATGTCATTGACTTCGTGCCAGGGACCAGTTTGCCCAATTTACCTCATTATAGGTTGAATCATGTTGAGCACGCTGAGTTGAGAAGACAGGTCGATGAGTTATTACGGAAAGGCTTTACTAGAGAGAGTTTGAGTTCTTGTGTCGTTCCCGCTCTACTAACACCTAAAAAGAACGGTAGCTGGAGGATGTGCATTGACAGTCGCGCCATCAACAGAATTACCGTCAAGTATAGGTTTTCTATTTCTAGACTTGATGACTTATTAGATATGATGGCTGGCTCTCAAATCTTTTCGAAGATAGATCTTCGAAGCGGATATCTTCAAATCTGCATCCGTGAAGGGGATGAATGGAAAACTGTTTTTAAAATTAAGAACGGATTGTATGAATGGTTGATCATGCCTTTTGGTTTATCTAACGCACCCAGCACATTTATAAAAGTTATGACCCAGATATTGCGTCCTTTCTTAAGCAAGTTCGTTGTTGTCTATTTTGATGACATTCTCGTCTTTAGTCGAACCCAAAAAGAGCATATTTCTCATTTGACATAGGTTTTAGAGACTCTCCGTAAGGAAAAACTGTCTGTCAATTTGAAGAAATGTGCATTCTTAGCTTTCTCTGTTCACTTTCTTGGGTTTATTGTCTCTAAAGACGGAGTAGCAGTAGACTCTGATAAACTTAAGGCCATAAGAGAATGGCCTACTTCTTATACGATTCATGAGGCCAGAAGCTTCCATGGTCTGGCCACATTTTATAGGAGGTTTGTTAGGAGATTTGTACCATCATGGCTCCGATCACTGATTGTCTTAAGAAATGGGAGTTTCAATGGACTAAATCTGCTACTCATACTTTCGAGGAAATTAAGAAGTTGACCACTACTCCGGTCCTCCATCTTCCAGATTTCTCGAAGGTTTTTGAGGTAGCATGTGACGCATCAGGCGTAGGTATAGGTGGTGTCTTGAACCAAGAAAATCATCCTATCGCCTTTTTTAGTGAAAAGTTGAATGAGACGAAACAACGCTATGATGTTTATGATCGAGAGCTTTATGCAGTAGTGCAATGTTTGCGTCATTGGCATCACTATTTGCTACCAAAAGAGTTCGTTTTTATTCAAACCATCAAGCTCTACGTTATATCAATTCCCAAAAGAGAGTAGGGTATCGACACATCAAGTGGCTTGAGTTTATTCAGGAGTACAATTTTGTACTCAAATACTGTGTCGGAACTGAAAATGAAGCCGCTGATGCATTAAGTAGAAAACTTTGCACTTTACAGACGATGAGTGCTAGACTATCCTACTTGTCGGGACTTTGGTAACATCTATTCATCTCTGACACAAGATCCTCCTATTATAGTGATGCCTTTACCATTGTTGATGGTTTTTTATTTCGAGGTATTTGTCTATGTATTCTCAATACTTTTTTGCGTGATCATCTGATTTGGAAAATGCATACGGGAGGGATCGCTGGTTATTTCGATCGAAATAAAACTATCATTCTTGTAGATGACCGATTTTATTGGCCAAGCATTAAACGTGATGTTGCGCGAATTGTATCGCATTGTCGAGTTTGTCAGGTAGCTAAGAGTAGAAAGCAGAATATAGGACTCTACACACCATTACCCATACCCTTTACACTTTGGGAGCATTTTAGCATGGATTTCATTTTAGACCTCTTTCGCACACTTAGGAAACATGATGCAATATTAGTTGTGGTGGATAATTTTAGGGTTAGTTTCGTCTTATCCATCCCGAAGCATCTCGACGCGACTTCTATCCACCGAACCTCCACCACCTTCATTTACAGACACTTCCAGAACCGATGTCGTCCGGGACAAAATCCATTTCCTGGTGGCAACATGGTTTTGCTTTTTTTGTGGTATGGGAGCGTCTACACTCGTCGATTTCGAAATGGCATATTTTATCCCTTACCACAAGACTTCGAATGCCTCACATGTTGCACACTTGTTCTGTAAAAAGGTAGTCCGTTTGTATGGCCTTCCTAAGTCAACTGTTTCTGATAGAGATGTTCGGTTCACAGGTCATTTATGGTGAACTCTCTTGAAGAAAATGGGTACCACACTTAAATTCTCCACTGCTTATCATCCACGGACAGATAGTCAGACAGAAGTTGTCAACCGTAACTTAGGTGACTTGCTTCGATATTTAGTGGGCGACCATTTAACTACGTGAGATCTTGTTTTACCTATAGCGGAGTTTGCATATAATAATTCAGTCAATAGGCCTACTGGGATGAATCTATTTGAGGTAGTTACAGGTTATAAACCTAGAAAACCTATAGATCTTCTTCCCCTCCCCATAGGTGATAGGCCTAGTCCTCAGCCGAGTCTTTTGCACAGCATTTGCATAATTTGCATGATCATATTTGTCGGCAAATAGCAATTAGTAATAATAACTACAAGCCTACAGCAGACTCGCACAAAAAATTGTAAAAATTTACAGTTGATGATGAAGTGATGGTTAGAGTGTGTCTGGAGAGGTTCCCTTCAGGAATCTTGAAGAAACTTCATACTCGACGTATGGGTTCTTACCGAGTTCTAAATAGAATTGGTTCTAATACTTATGAACTTGCGATTCTCCACAATCTCGGGACCAATTCAGTTTTTAACGTCCAGGACCTGACTCCATACCATACTTCATTTGATTATCCAGCAGTTATCCCGGATTTACCATCATCAGTTTCGCCAGGACATTTGCATTTTCCCATCCGTACACCGCCACCTACTCCACAGAATCATCATATAGATCAGATTGAAGACATTTTGGATGATCAAATTGTTTCAACTGCTGATGGTGGATATCAGCGTTATTTGGTTTGCTGGTGTGGACGTCCAGATTCAAATTGCACTTGGTTGCGCAACGAAGAAGTCCAGCAGCTCGACTCAGATTTGCTTGATAATTATCATTTTCGTCATTCACCGGAGTTTCATGTTTTGAAGCCGACGAGAATTGATGGAGATCAGGATTTGATTTGGGAATATATTAGATTTGATTAGATTTAGATCTTATTAAGATTTGGATTTTGTAACAACCTAATTTCATCATAAGTTACATTCTTGATATCAGATTAATCCCAAAATAAATGCGTTGTGTTTGACTCATTTTTCTATGTTTTTGTGATTTTCTTGAAATTTTTAAGATAATCACTTAAAATAATATTATTTTAATCACCGATGGGTCCTACACATATTTTTACTAGTCTCTCTTCTTTTGACTTGTAAAAATGAAGTTTGACTTTTTTTTGGATTAGTTTAATTTGAAATTATAATATTAAACAACTCTAATAACCTATTATTAATATTCATTTGTCCTATACCTATTTTGTTTTATTCACCCATACCTTACTTTATCATACTTGTCTTTTGTACAAGCATGACAAACCATTATCTAATCCCCCATATCTCTCCTTTATTTATATCTTTTTCTTCCCCTCCTTTCATTTGTTTTCTCTCCTTTATTTTTCATTCATCTCTTCCTTTTATTTTTTTTACTCCAACTCAAGAGAAGAAGAAGAAAAGAGAAGAAGAAGAAAAGAGAAGAAAAGAGGAGAAAAAGAATAAAAAGAGAAGTTCTTTAGCCTCAAGATAGGTTTACATTCCTTAACCTATCAAAGCAAGTAAAATCACATCCCCTCTCATGTTTTATTTCTAATTCTAATTGTTTATGGTTAACTTAGAATCTTGATTTGTTAAAATTTAAAAACATAATATCTCTATACAAAAATCTCTATGATTATTCTAGAAAAATCAAAATATAATTTTTTATACTTTACCCTATGTTTATATATCGAATTTATCATTTTATTTATAATCTCGCATTCTTAAACTACAAGTTGTAAAGTTAAACTATATGCTTTATTTTTAAATTATAAAAATACTACCTTTATGAATATTCATCATGTTTGGATATACATTTGAATTTTTCATATAAGTTCTTTATATATAATGCAATGATTTTTAAATCATTTTCCACTTGCCATTAGAACATAGGTGTATATATATATATATATATATGTGTGTGTGTGTGTGTGTGTGTGTATGTATTCATAATCATGTTTTAAAAAGAAAATTTCAAATAAATAAGTTTCTACATTAAATTGTTAAAATATTTCTTTCATACGAGATATTATGTTAGGTCATAATTCTTTCTATGTTAATCCATGTTTAAATATATACATATATATATATACATGTCTAAGATTTAACAAATTTGCTATTTTCCATACTATGAAATCATACTAGAATTTAAAAAATCAATATGTTGTTAAACTAATTGTTATAAAAGTGTTAAGCCTATTTAATTCCTATCCTTACAAATTTAGTACCCACTTGCCTAATGTGTTTATATGCATAATTGTATTGCGTGGTTTACACACATGATCATTATTTGCATAACACATTTTAATATTCTATGACTATCATGCTTGCCTTAACATATACGTACTAATAACTTGTACAACATACATGAAACTATATATGTGTTTATATGCATAATTGTATATGCATGATTCCCATATATGATCATCCTAAGTATCTTTACATCTTAATACTCACATACGTATTTATATGTATACTTGTATTTATGTGTAGTTTACATACATGATCATTTTCATAACATTCATTCTAACTTCTATACTCCATCATACTTGCATTGACACATACATACTAGTTACTTGTACAACATATACGAAATTATGCCGGACTTTCCTTATTAGTACATACACGTCTTGATAGTGCCATGGATCTTGACTTGCCTGTTAACTTGATTTTGATATGTACCACATCTTGCTTGTTATTAGACATGTATATGTATTAATCTTGACATGATTAGTTTATCATATTCCGGATTGATTTACATGTAATATAACTTGAAACCTTGGGTTATGGGAGAACTAAAGGGTGGACAAATATTGTATCGTGAAAAGTTTAGGATAGGTTGCGCAACCGAAATAGGGGCCCATCCGCGGGGGCGCCCGGATGGTACTGAGTCATCATCTCTTGTTTAGTCCATGTTGATGGGACGACCGATTACTCAGTAATCGGTATCTGCTTGAGTGCTTAGCGGCACGGTTGGTTCAGCGCCAGCATCTTGGCCGGGTCCCGGGTATGCACGGGTATTTTCACGATACGAGTTATTTCTTCACCACTTAGTTCAAAACATAAAATAAAATATGATATTAACCTAGACTTGAAATGTATTAGTCTCCGTACTTGATATCGATCATATACGATACAGATCTATTTCTTCACCAATTAGTTTACCATGCATGTGCATATACTTTTTACATCAATTCATATTTTACTTGTTAGTACATATTGCATGCTCCCTACCATACAAGTCTAGTTATTCACCATTAGTCTCCATACTTGATAGCATGTACATTCTTTCTTGATATCATTACTTGATCATTTAATATTTTCCACACATGCTCATGGTTTCATATCCACACCCATATATTACCTATTTGTTTATATTACACGCTCCGTACTTCTTATTATTTTACTTGCCGGGTTTGACCCTGAGCTCCCCCACACGCTCAGTTACTGAAGATGTGAGCGAGAATCCGCCACTGCATGATCCGTACTTTTTAGAGCAGACCGAGCAGCAATAGATTTATAAGTCTCCGATTTTGTATTTTTGGTTTGGTATGTATCACCCCTTTGGGACTTTATTTCTAACTTTTGTATCAGTATTGTACTTATTGCTGCTTATCTTAGACATGTAAATCTTTTCTTTTATATGGCAGTAGACTAACTTCAAAGATCCTGGTTGATGACTAGTATTCAATTCCATTCATTTCTTCTTTTACATATTTATAGGCCTCGTGTACGTCGACTTACATGTGCCCGCCGGTAACGTACTCCGTTTTCATATCCCTTCGGAAAATGGGGCGTTACAGATTTTATTAGGATATTTAATTGGATTAGGAGTTTGGATTCTATTAGGATATTTGATTGGATTAGGAGTTTGGATTCTATTAGGATTTTGTTTGTTAGGGTTTTCCTATATATATGGGTTTGTATGGAGAATTAAAAAAGATGAATAATATTAGAAAATTTCTTGAGAAATTTCTATCGTGGATTTCGCTTGAGCAAATCTTTCCTCGTGGATTCGAGGAGAGTGGGCGTGGATTCGCCTGAGTGGATTCCCAAACCCCGTAAGTTCTTCCCTAATTTATCTATTTTCCCCAATTCATCAAAAAAAACCCTAATTTTCAAAATCCTAACCCTAATTTCGCCTCCGTCCTGTGTCAGTGGTGATCTGGGAAACACCCTCAGAATGCAAGAAGAAAGCCAGGTTTAAGAATTTTTACTACAATGAAAAACAATTATATATGTGGCCATGCAAAATAGCAAGAGAGTTTGTTAATATTGATGCTAAACAGAACATTAAAATGATCCTAAACTATGTGAGAGAAGCAAGCAAGCACACAAGAGACAACGCAGATCAAAATCAAATATCCAGCATTCAACAATTTATATCAAATCTACGACTAATGACTAAAGATTAGTTTGGAATTCATAGTAACACAATGTATAAATCATGAGTGATCCAGATTGGATCCTAAGGCTTAAAAGTTTGCTGCAAGGCTTTCAAACATGTCTTCACCTTGTTCCTTTAAGAAAGTTGAAGAAGAAGTACATTTGAACCAATATTGAAAATAACCCGTTATGGAACTCGATATATTACTTTATGATACTTAACGCAACTCTTGCACCATTTAACTATCAAAAATAATCCAGTGCACCATAACGATGCATTTTTTACGTTGTTTTACCTTGGGCTACGTTATTTTATGTTATATTACATTATGTTACGTTATTTACTGTTATTTTTTTAGTAATTTCCATATTGTTGCTGATTATTTATTTTGAGTGATAACTAATTGTCGCAATTTGTTTATTTGTTGATTGCTTATTTGATTTGTGATTGCTTGTTTGTTTGCATATTGTAATTCCCTTCCAATTGCATTCTTACTTGTTGGTTCTATTAAACTCGCAAGTTATCTAAAATGAATAATAACAAATAAGATAGAATTGAGCATTACAAAATATTCGAAATCTTATTTTCATGCTTAGTGATGGCTAAAATTGCGGTTACAAATTTAATATAATTTATGTAGACCAATGTGAAAATCACTGTGAAACTTGTTAGAAACTTAGAATATGTTCTTAGTGTTATGGAATATTTTTATATTTTTTTTGAATTTTTAAATTTATTTTCCTATTTATAAAAAAATTATATATAATTTTATATTTATTTTTATTAAACAAATTGAAAATTGGCATAACTTACATTATGTGTTACGCTACATGTGATATAATCCATTAGCGGCAAAAACATTGCATTACTGCTATTACTATTTTAAACATTGGTTTGAATACGCTACGAGTCATCAAAATTTGGAAACATAGTCACAGGAGTTTGCTAGGAATTTCATGTGTTATTCCATGGAAATTAAGGTAATTTCAGACCCCAGACTGATGCAGTTCTTAAGGAAAAATATATTCTTTCCAAGGAATATTGGATTGCTGAAAATCCTAAGGGCAGATCTGGATTGGGTCGAATATAAGGTTCAAAAGGATGAGATTTTAAGTGATTTTGTAGTTATTTAGAGTCAAATCTGGTTCAAGTTAATACTGAAGTGAAAAAAGGAATCAAGAGGATTTAGGAGGCTTGCTAGGGTTAAAGTTGGGGTTACTAATGGTGGTACGGTTTAGGTACATGAAGGACAGATCTAAAAGAGCGCCATTGAGGGAATTTTGGCGCAAAAAATAGAGGGAACATGGATACAAGAGGATAACAAATATATCGTCTTGAAAAGAGTTCCAAATCCAAACTGCATCACACATCACAAACAACGATAGAGGAAAACTTCTGTAAAGTGCATAAAGACATTTAGAGGCAAACCATATTATGAATGCATACATAGCCAGAAATACAAAACAACTCTGATAAGAAAAGAAGCTCTAAAAGTCTAAACACATAATAACACAGAAAATTCCTAAAAGGAATATGAAACTATCTAAAGACCTACAACTACTCATCAACTAAAGAAAAAATAAAACTTGACCTAATGTCTGATAACTTCAGCAAAATTAGACTTATCTATAGGAATTTCCTATCCTCTGAGTATACTGACGTGGGTGTTCGATCACCATCAACAAGTAGGCAGCAGCTACCTATAGCTCCCTCCTTGGGGTCAGGGGATATTAAGGGCATTTACCTCTTAGACTGTCAAAAAATAGATCTCAGCTAACGTTAACCACAGGGATAGAATAAATGGTCTTTAGATAATTTGAGGGGTACACTGGCAATTATTTTGATTTGAGGATAAGTTTTTATGAAAAAATTTTGGGGTATTGTATGCAAAAAAAAAAAAAAAAAAACTATTATTAATTAAAACTTTTATAACCATAAGAATTTTGGGATATTGTGTGTAAAAAAAACTATTATTGATTTAAACTTTTATAACCATATAAAGCATAATCACATGCATAAGCACATTGATCTAATGAGGTCAGCTCACCTCCATTGTCCCATGAAATATAATAGGACCATTAACAGGGGACTAAAAATACATATGGTCAATGATAATCAGCCCTTTTTTCGCATATGTTGTCTTGTTGAGGAAAACTTTGTGTAAACAGAAGTGTCAAATGTACGATTCTGTTTCACTGCCTTCCCAAGAATGATTTAGCAAGATAGGCTGTTGAGTGTCATGCAGATTAAAGATCGACAATTAGAAAAAATCATGGGAACTTATTACATTGAACTATAAAGATTACAGACATCAAAACCTTAATTAGATCATGGTGTAAGACACATTATTACATTAGTAATGATGACCTTGATGAGTGCTAACATTAACAAATCTAAAGCACATTAGGAGGCATCCATGGAAACCCAATTACATTACAAGACACTCAACGCATAATGCACAAGCAAACTGCACTGAGAATTCGTAACTTAACTTCTCGGTAAGAAGTAATTAAATTGCTTTCCTAAAAGGTATACTTTACTGGAGAAACTTCATATATTTAAAGCTAACAATGGATAAACCTGATGTTCCCCTCCCCAAGCGATGAACAGGTGCAGGATGTGGGTGTTGTACCACTTGTTTGGAAGAAGAACATGAATTCAGTCTCCATGCTTTCCATTGAAGCTGCCTTAAAACAGTCCGCTGCTGAAATAATCCTCCAGGTAGAACTTGTAAACCAGAAGGCTTATTCATGGCAACCTAGGGCAAATAATTAAAAAAGTAAATAAAAACAATGCAGGCAAGCATACATAACAAACTTTATGATAAGTTATATAACCAGATTTCCAGGTGCACATTCTTTATTGCAATGAAACTACTATAAGACAAGCAGCAGATGTCTTCCCTCAGACAAAAATTTCACATTTATTGTGACTGATATATCTCTCGTTGGTGAGGGATCTACAAGTCACTTGTATATTATATTATGCTTTCAGTTGACAGTGCAAAGGAGATACCAAGAATATCTCGCGGAAGTAGCACCATAACTGTATCTTATCTTACTTCTCCTCCTTTCCTTCATTCCTTTATTTAGCATCCGTCTCTTCATTATCAACATGTAATTAGAGTCTCAATCATCTCTTCAGTTTCATGTACATAATTCGTATTCTGAGAACTAGCAAAAAAGACCTTAAACTAAATTCTCCTTGCATCCTAACTTCTCCAATCTCTGATCTCCATCCATGTTTTTTCTAATCATTTTATACAATTGCATCTATAGTACATCTGCAGCTTAATTTTACCATATCTAGCTTGATGAAAGAGATTTAGGGGGAATCCAACGTCTTAGTTTGTCAGTTTTTTATCCAAGCCACATGGAAGGTTATTCAATTTTGGCATTTTGAAGGCCTTGTAGAAGAGTTGTGCACCTTGCCAGGATCAACAGTAGGGTTTGACTACAGACCCCACGCCAACCAACCCAATTACATCATTCTTTTGTTTGAATTCCTGAGTAGGTGACTCAGCCTAAAATGCACCTCTGTTTTATATATCGTAAATGAAGTTTTAAGGGATATAAATCAATATAGTTATCAGGGAAAAGGGTTTTTTTCAAATGCATTTTGCTCAACCAGAAGCAATATATTAAGGCAAAGAAAGTTAAAACACATGCCAAGAAAAGATCTGTCTGCTAACAAGCTAAAAAAATTATGTTCCAGGTTAAGAGATGGGCATGTATCAGGCGCTGACTACAGGTCGCAATTGGTAATGACAAACCCATTTGCTTTACCCATTACCCTAATATTTAGAATAGGGAAACTTTTCTTACTTGTTTATCTAATAGGATATGTTAAAGATTGATTTCCTTTACCTCTTTACTCATTTACCCTTTTTAAAAAATAATATCAATATCATTAGCAGCGTATAATAAGAATTCCTTGTAAAGCAACCTATGCTTAATAAGAAAATACTGAGAAAATAAGAGGAACTTTGAACAATGGATAGACTATACCTTCTAGCTGAATCGCTGATTTAACTTTGGCATGTTATAGAAAACATAAGTTTCTCCTTTCTTTTGTGTATTATTTTACTTATTTTATTAAAAAAATTCCTTATTTTTAGTATTATACCAATTTCACAAATTTACCCGACAGAGCAAAGCAAATTTTTTTACCTGTTACTCTATAGGGTAGGATAACTGAAATTTATAATTTACCCTAAATGTAAGGTTAAAGAGTTTGGTAAATAGCGTAAGGGTAAGACCTTTTACCCTACTCATTGTCACCCCTAATGTTGGCATTATTTTCTAGAAGTCTTGAGAATACACACCCCTGTGAAAAATGTGCAAAAAGTGAAACAGATTGACTGAGAGAAACTGATCATGTGTTGAATAAATCTGATTTGGGTAATGAGATTAATTTCAAGGGACATACATAGACTAGTGTAGTTAGTCTAGAGGATTTATCTATTGTATCACAGAAGCAGTCATATCCATGTGTTGGACATTGACACTTATTAGACACTCCCAAAATATGTGTCTGATATTACTTAGTTGTGTCTTCAATTTTATAACATACATTAAAGTTAGGATAATTTTTGGATACATGTAAACTTCCGCATACCCTTATTCATTTACGTTACATGTGTAAGATATATATTTGACTTCACTTATATATCAAACACAGTATTTTAGCAAGACAAAGCTTTCAAATTATTGACTTGAAAAAGAACTAGGACAAGTTTAGTAATATTAATTGTATAAGAAATTCAAAAACGTGTGAGAACTAGGATAAGTTTAGGGAAAATAATTGTATAAGGAATGAGTTATATTGTATTATGTAAAAAGTCAATGAGCCACAGCCTACCTTTTCCAAAAAATCTAACAATGTACAGTAGGTTGTATTTTAGTATACGAACATTGTATGTTACATGTTACTAAAAAGTGTGAGCCTAGACATTGAAATGCATAAGCACATCAAGGAATGTATGTATACATTGACTATGAAATTAATATATTTTAATACTATCTTGTACGATGGTCTGTGACGTATCCAAATAATATTTTAAACAACGGCCACTATATCAAATATAGTGGCCTATATAGCAGTTTTAACACCTAACCGCAATAATATTTTCTTTCTATTGTTTATCGTTTATGGGTAAAAATTGGTGATATCGGCTTCGAACCGATATATCATGCTCTACTTCTGACTTCAAAAATTGTCCTGTATCATATTATATCGAAGCCCATATTTGTGGGTGAAAAGTTTATTAGATCGAAATCTAATTGACGTGAACTCATACTCAGCACTACTTTATATAATTCCTAAAAATTAGAATTCATTTGATTCGGTCGAACCCCAACACTTCCCATCGCTTTCTACAGTTGCACAACAAAATAGCAAACCGAAACATTAGGGATCAAGCCTTAGTCTCTCTCGTCGCATTCTATGTTGTGGGAAGAATCATCAGGAGGCAAACTTAGCAGTAGATCTGAAAGCGAACGAGGCAAGACCACATATGTTTGTATTTATTAAATTGATTTCCTTTCTCTTTTTCCTTTATAGGCTTCAATTTCTCGGCCATGGAAGGGATCTATCGGTAGGTAGAGTATTTTAAATTTTTAAAATTGTTTGAGAATATTCATTACAAATAATTCAATTCAGATTAGGGTTAAAAGAGTTCATATTTGATAACATACTAAATATATATCTTTCAGGATCTTATTCATTTCTATCAAATTTTTTAGTTATTTTCAATAATTTTTTAATAAAACAGTGATGAACTTAGAGACTTCAGCTAAGAATTAAGAAACATTCAAGTTCAAAAGTGTAAGAGGCGATATTGAAACCTTCTTTTTTATTTGGCAAGTGGCTAAATGCTTAATCTATAAAAGTACCGGTACTAATTATGTTAATTTGACTTTGTTTTAATGTTAATTGAAATTTGACAAAATAAAATTATTGGCGATGTATTAGGATTTACCCCATTGAATATAAGGCTAACCCTATATTAAGTTCATCCATAACTAAGTGGTGATCACATAATACTAGATCTTTCATGATCCTACCTTCCCTCAAAATTTTCAAACGCTAGATACTATTCCATACTATTCATATTCAATATAGTCAGTAGGTAGTCATCTGGTTTGTAGTTCTCATTCATCTCTTTTGAGATCCAAATACCCACAAGGAAATGTATTTAGTCTGTGAAAAAAAGTAAAGTTCCTACACGTGTATTAATATTTTATGTAGGCTTACATGATATATGCATGTATTACCTTATTCAAATTTGATTTGAGACAGAAAGACATAATTTACTATCCGCTATTGACATTTGATATTTTATTAAATATCCCAAATCTCTCCCCAATAGTTAATATTTGATATGAAATTTTTCCGGCCGATATATTCGCAATGGTCGAAATTTAAAACATTGTATCCAATATAAATATGTGTGTGTGTATGTACGTACGTACGTGTGTGTGTATATATGCTAATTACTATAACTTGAATATATATAGAGAGAGAGATTACTGTAGGTGAGCCGCCAGCTCAAAAAAAGTTACGTGAGTTAGAGGTAAAACTATAATGATCCAATGATTTTTCTTCATTTTTTTTTTATAATTACTATCTCTATCTCCTTAACTTCTTTCGGATTAAATTTTATAAATTTTAGAGTTCATTTACCCATTCATCAAGTACATATAAAATATTTTATTCATTGAAAACCGTTAATTTTGTATTAACTTGATGGAGGATCAAATCAAAACTAAAACCCAAGAAATTGGGCATGAGTGAACCCTAGGGGGTCGAGATCATAATTCAATTTTTTTTTTTAAAAAAACATTATTAGAGATAGTGAAAATGAACTGCAGCTCAGATAATTTGCGTGAGCTGTCAGCTCATTTCCATTTTTCTCATATATATATATATATCCGTGTTTGTATAAATGCTAATTACTATAACTTGTTTAGAAGTTATTAGCCGTTCTCAAATTTAGGGGGTGCTCATGTTTGGGCTTTTTAATTTAACAAGGATATTATCCCCTACTTGGATTTTCTATGAACTTGGACTAGAACTTGAACTTTTTCATTGGACTTATTAGGACTACAGAAATGCTTGGAATTGAAAAATGGAAATTTGTTGGACATTTGATGATATAGGACTTTCACTTTTTTAAATTCAAAATATGCTAGAATCTAATACTATAATGTTTATTTGATGGAATTCCCAGTAATAAATCCTAATTATAATGTTAAATATTATTATCTTATATATAATATCAGAGAATTATGATTTTTAACTAATTAAATTACAAACTTAATAAATGCTTTGAACTTTTGATATGTGAACTACCCATTATTATATCTTCAAAATAAGTTAAGATGAGCAAAATTATTTGTAATTATTAAATTAGAAGTAATTAATTAGTAGTACAATGTTATTGTTGTTAATGTTATTATTGTTGTTGTTGTTATGTTGTTGTTGTTGTTGTTATTTATAAAAATTTACCATTTATTATTAATTAATAATTAGTAATAATTCTACGATTTTATAAATTTTCATAACATATAGTAACTTATTACTTATTTAACAGTAATTAATTAGTAATTAATTAATTGTGAGAGAGTCCAATTGTCCAAGAAGAAGTCACAATCTAATAGGAGAATCTAAAGTTCCTCTTTGACTACTTTTAGGGCCTGGACTACTAAAGTATACAGATTATACTTAGATAAGGATTCTAGAATGGGAAATTCTAAATGAGCAGACAACTTGACTTAGTGAGCACCACACCCTAACTTATAAAGAATTACAAGTTTGCCAATTTTTTTTTAACAAAATTACCCTTCATCTTGTTGGAGAATCTCAGATTCTTTGACTTTCTAGAAGATTGTGCATGGCTATAAATAGCCAATTATTTTAGGCTGATATATTTTGACTTACTAATTTTGGCTGATTGTAAACTTTCTAATTTATTTAGTCAATGACCAATTACTAGAAATTAGCTTGTTTCCTAAAATAGGCCAATGATCTTGTACTATATAAATGTATTCAGTTTATGATCAATATGAAGAAGAAGAATTTCAGTTTTCTGTTCATAATATCAGAGCTCCTCTACGGCGCTTTCACACCAAAAAAAACCTTTCTCTAAATCTTGAGTGTTGATTACCGAACTCTTCTCAATTCTTCTTCATTCTATCTCAGTTTTTTTTATTACCTTTATCTCTCATCATGTCAGATTCATCTGAAAATCAACCTAATGTTATTAGTATCAATGCTAAGATTAACCAAGGCGAGGTGCTAGTTGAGTCTAAAGGAGAACTACAGAATATTCAGTTTTTCGCTGATTCAATGGCCGGAATTATCCTTAATGATCTCAAGTGGTTAAAACCTTTCTTAAAGGAAAGGAAAAATTGAGCTATCTTATAGGAATCGGACCCGCTGCTGAGGACGCCACCTTTAAAATGGGACGAAGAAGATTCCATGATCATTTCATGGCTATGGAACTCTATGACACTTGAAGTGAGCCAGACCTACATGTTCCTCATAACTGCCAGAGAAGTTTGGAAAATGGTTCACCAAACCTATTCAAAAATGCAAGATGCTGTGTTGGTCTATAAGATCCGTACCAAAATTAACACCACAAAGCAAGGTAACCTTCCTGTCATTAAATACTATAATACTATGAAAGGCTTGTGGCTTGAGTTGGATTATTATCAAAACTTTAAAATGAAATGTGGAGAACATGTTGCCATGTTGCATAAATTTGTAGAAAGAGAGAATCTTTGAATTTCTTGTAGGCCTCAATATTGATTTTGATCAAGTTCAAGTGCAAGTTCTTAGGAAAGAAGTTCTTCCATCTTTTGAGAGTGTTTTCTCAATAATATGGGTTAAGGAGAGTCGTCGAGGAGTGATGCTTGAAAATCTAATAAATAAAGGATCAGTCATGAATTCCACAAAAGATGGACACAATGCCGAGACCAACAAGAATGAAAAATAGTCCAATCGTGAAGGGGTCCAGTGTACTTACTGCAAGAAGGTACGTCATACCAAGGATACTGTTGGAAACTCCAAGGAAAGCCTCCAAATGTTGGAGGAAAGTGAGGAAATTGTGGGGGATAGCAAGGACAAGTCCACATGACGAATGTGGAGAATGTTCCTAATGAAAAAACAAACCAAGAGGGACTGGAACTGTCAAGGAAGAAATAGAAAAGCTAAAATCCATGCTGAAATCAGTTGAAAAATATGGTAGCTCTTGTTCCCTGGCTCAATCAAGTAAGTTCGTGTCCAAAATAGTACTTGGATCATAGATTCGAGTGATATTGATCATATGGTTTATTCACATCAGTTTTTCCTCATATAAGCTAGGGGTGGCAACCGCAACCAGGTCATGCCCGACACAGCTCAGGCATGGCCCAGAGCAGGCACAGGCGTGTCGTGCCTTAGCACGTGCCATGCCCGGGCAAAGGCTCGGGCATGGCACGCCGGCGCAGCCCGCCAGGCATGTACACTGCCCGTGCCTGCACGTGCAGGCCCGGATTATTTTATTTTTTTGATAAATCAAAATTTTGGTTAGTACCATTAGTTTAGTTAGTTAACTTAGTTTAATATATTTAGTTAGTTCTAACAAATAAAAAAGATTATGAAAATGAAATTTTATTATATGAAATATTATTACATTAACAAATTAAATCTATAAATCTCTTTGGAAATCATACAAAGCCCGAAGACTGGGGAGGGGACCCTAACCGTCACCCTCAATTTGTTCTTAGTATTTTTCCAAGAAAATTATGACTTATGAAAAATTACATTAAAAAATTACAATTGTAGAATTCTAAATGAAAAAAAATTATAATTGTGAAGAGGAAAAAAATGAAGACTTAATAGTGTAAAACTCTTCAATTTTTATTTTTTCTCGGATGAGTTCTCTTACTCCAATTCGTTTGATCTTCCTTCATCTATTTGTTCAGCGTTCAACCAGTCCTTTAAGCGAATACACATCTCCAATGTGTTTATTGTCATTGAGCTCCTCCATTCCGCTAGTACTCTACCACATACACTAAAAGCAGATTCCGATACTATTGTGGATGCCGGAGGGTTTAGTAGATCGCAAGCCATATTGGAAAGCACAGAATATATTTTCTTCGGTGATTTCCACCAGGCCAAAATATCAAAATCTTCATAATGGTCAGGTGAATAATTATCTGTGTTGGCCCTTTTTAAATAATAGTGAAGTTCATTAAAAAAGTATTAGTTTGCCTAGATTTTTTTACGGTGGAATACGGATAACATTATTGATTTTCTACTTTTTTGAACAGCAGGTTGGTTTATATTTACTGATTTATCACCACACATATCTTCATATGTACGATACATAATATCTAAACACGTTTTAATATCATTAACTAATTCTTGAACATTATTTGTATAACCATATTTGTATTAAATAGGTCTATTAAAATTTCCATTCTATCTAATTTACATCATGGATTTATAATGGTTGCAAAATACAGTATGGAATATTTCTAAAATATTTACTAAATTTAATTTCCATGGCTTTACAATATCTTCAAAAAATGGATTATTCCAATTTTCATTAAAAACTGAATTAATTTCAGTTAAATAATAAAGTGCAATGTGAGTGCTTGGGTAGTAAGTACCCGAAAGTGCTCCAGTTGCATCTTTAAATTAACTTAAAAAATTATAATGTAATGCAAATAATTCTATTCATTAACATCAAAACCACAAGATCGTAATTTTATTTCATTAAACATATTTACTATATTTTTATATTTAATTGCCCCATCTAATATTTTAAATATAAAATTCCATCTTGTTCTTACATCTTGAGTAAAAATTCTTGGTAAGATTTTAAAATTGTTACATATTTGTTTAAATTTTATCTTCTTGGCTCACTACATTTTACAAATGCTATTGTGTTCCTAAATTTAGTTATTGAATCATTTACTACTTTAATTCATCTTGCACACACAAATTAATTATGTGATAAAAACACCGAATATGAAATAATTTACCATCTAAAATCGGTTTAGTAATATTTTATAAAATTTCTATTGCAGCCGTATTTCGGAAGCATTATCAAAAAAATAGAAAAAAAATCGTTCTATTCCAAATGCAGCAAAAACACTTAGTAAGAATTGTGAAAAATTATGTGCGTTGTGTGAAAATTCAAATCTTGTAAACCCTATCATTGTTTTTTGAATTATTCAATCTTGATCTATATAGTGGGTTGTTACACATAAATAATGACTATCATTTAAGGTCTCCCAACAATCGGAGATTATTGCAACTCTATAAATTATTGAAGTTAAAATGACAATTAAACTTTGTCTCTTATCTTAATATATTTTTACAATATCCAATTTACAAGTTGATCGTGGGACTTTTTTAAATTCGGGATTATGCGTCATTCTTATAAATTTTTCAAATTTTAGATCTTCAGCCATGGGAAGGGTTGTTTTGTGTGCACTATGTATGTTGCTAATTGTTCTCTATCGGATATAGGATTAAATTTAAAGGTTGCTAAAGTTCCTCCATATATGTTTAATTGTGTTTGTTGTGGCTCATTTGGTGAGTATGCAATTTCTAAATGTCTTTTAAAGTGATCTGTTCCACTTCCTTTAGAGAAGAAGTAGGGTATTTGATCACATTTGCATTTAACTTTCCTAACACCATCTTTTATAAATTTTTCAAAGTGATTCCATATATCGGATTTTGAACCCCCAGTGAGGATGGTTGTTTTGGATATTGTGGTTCGGGTGGACTTTCTTAAGGCAAATTAGATAACTCTATATTTTCGTATGACTGTGATGCAAATGGACTTGGGGAGTATGTTCTAATAGTTCACAAATAAATCAGTATTCTTCACTTGATAAAAAAAAGGATAAAAACTACCTGCGACTTGAGAAGAAGCGTTGGATGAGTAAGGATCTATTTTCAAAAAATCATAAAAAACCGAATAAAAATAAACTAAAAATATAAATATTTTAATGCCGCAAGCCAAAGAGAGCTTGAGAGTTGAAATCAAAAATTGCTTCTATTTTTGAAGAATGTTGAGACTGAAACGAGAGGAGAGATTACTCGGAAGATATCTTCTTGATACTTACTCTTGAGTATTGAAACTTGACGGAATATGGATGAAGTTTTGTATATGATTTTTGTATTTGGAAAAATTAGAGAAAGATGAACATTAAAGAAAGTTTGAGAATTGTGAGGAAAAATAAAATTGGCGGAAGGAGGAGGTATTTATAAGAGGGAGAATAAGTTTTTTTGTAAAAAAATTACAAATCACCCTCCAAAGGCTATTTTGACAGTTGGGGGTAAAATTTGTAATTTTTTTGCAAAAAACTCCTAACAGCTAGTTTCATAGTTCTTGGGGGTTTTCTGCAAAAAAATTTGCAAACCCCCAACAATCAGCTATAAGGGCTATTTTTCAAAAAAAAAATAAAGATAAAAATAAAATCCATGTCGTTCCGTGCCCAGCACGTGCCGAGAACGGCATGACACGGACATGCCATGACGGGCCGGAGGCCCGAGACCCTAGCTCAGGCCAGCATGTGCCGGGACAGGCACGTGTCGGGCATGTGCCAGGCTGGGTATGCTCGACAGGCCGCCCGGCCCATTTGCCACACCTAGTATAAGCACGATCCTAGCAATAGGAAAATCAAAATTGCCGATGAAACTTTTACTACTGTTATAGGTCAAAGAATCATTCCCCTTTCTTCCAAAATTATATTAAAAAATGTTCAACATATTCCTAAATTAGCTGTAAACCTTCTATCCATAAAATAAGCTACATGTGATTTGAATTATCAAGTGATTTTCTATTCCACACATTGTATTTTGTAAGACCGAGTCTTAGGGAAGATGATTGGCCTTGCTAAGGAAAGTAATGGGCTCTATATCCTTAATGTAAGGAAGACAGTAACTACCCTTTCAAAATCTTATTTATCTAGTTATTTTGCCAATAAAGAGGACATTTGGCTCCACCATTATCGTCTTGGTCATCTACCATTTAGTTTGCTCAAGACTATGTTCCCATTATTATTCAAAAATATTGATATAAGTAGTTTATATTGTGATGTGTGAATTTACTAAACACAAACGTGTCTCTTATCCGTTGAGTAATACTAAAATGTATGTTACCTTTTTCTTTAATCCATACCGATAAATGGGGTCATTCTAGAATTTTAAAAATTACCGGGGCAAGTGCTTTGTTACATTTATAGATGATTGCATAAGGGTAATTTGGATCTATCTTATAAAAAACAAATATGAAGTCAGTAAAATTTTTTCCAAATGATCAAAAACCAATTTGGAATGAGGATTAAAAACCTACGGAGCAAAAATGCAAGAGATTAATTCAATCAAAATCTTTCATATTTTTTCAAAAAGAAAAAATTATTCATTACTCATCTTTCGTTAATACACTGCAACAGAATGGGGTAGCTGAGCGGAAAAATAAACACCTCTTAGAAATCACACGAGCACTTCTGTTTCAAAATAATTTTCCTAAATCTTATTTGGGGAAATCGGCCCTCACTGCAGCTCACTTGATAAATAGAATGCCCTCTAAAGTTCTCGGTTTCAAGAGTACTATAAGTGTATTTCACGAGTATTACCCCAATTCACAAAAAGTTTCCAAATTAACCCCAAAAGTTTTTGGATATGTGGTTTTTGTTCACATTCATGATAGTGACTAAAGAAAACTCGATCCAAGAGCATTAAAATGCATCTTTGTTGATTATTCTTCTACTAAAAAAGGGTATAAATGCTATCATCCTACTTCTCGTAAATTCTTTATTTCAATAAACGTTACCTTCGTTGAAAAACAGGAAATTCTATTTGCGCATGGTTTTTTACTCTCGACGCCCTGGTCGTTCTTTACACAAAACTTCTATTTTGAAATATCACCAACTTACTTTCTGCACACAAATTTTTTTTCCAATGTTAACCCTCAATCCGTTTTATCTAATTTCCTTCGACAAATTTTTTCCCATTGTGAAAACCCCCGATCTTTCTTCCCCGACCAACCAATCGGACTAGTCGCCACCCCAAAATCAACCCCCGCACTTCATTACTGTCCCCAAATCCATGGCCAACCCCCGATCTTTCTTCCTCGGCCTACGAATCGGACTCGTCGCCACCCCAAAATCAACCCCCGCACTCTATTACTGCCTCCAAATCCGTAGCCAACCCCCGCCTTCCTTACTCAGCCTCCTCCTCCATCGCTATTGACTGCATTATCCCATTCCTGCCCCCAAATCCGTACCGCCGACCCACCCATCGAATTCGTCGTCACCGTCGCCACCCCAAAAGAACACGTACTCAAGAAGTTATAAAACCCGAAATATTCTTCGCGTTGAAACCAATGTGAGTAGGTGTACATTGTGTCGTTGCATATACCTACAATAGTCGAGAACAAATGAATCATTACTCTATATTATTTTGTCACAACATGTAAATTAATTAAAATTAACAATCTTTTCATATCGTCTTTATTTCATACATGTATAATTAGTGCATACTTAAACCCATGTAACAATTTTTTAACAATTTTGTTAGTCGTGTATATTCATGAAAATTAACAATTTTTTATCCATTTTTGTTTGAGTTGGATAATAGTTTACAACAACAACAACTAAGCCTTTTATCCCAAGTATTTGGGGTAGGCTATATGAACCAAAAAGAATCACGTCGGATCGATCACTTTGATATTCCTTCTCCATTCATTTCTATAAAGTAATATCTCCTTATTTAAACATCTAGACTCCATATCTTTGCGTATCACCTTCATCCATGTTTTCTTCGATTTTCCCTTCGTTTTTTTAACTTGTCCTACATTGATAAACTCCCATCTTCGAACTGGTGCACTTGTAGGCCTACGTTGCACATGACCAAACCATCGTAAGCGATTTTCTCGCATCTTCTCATCGATGGGAGTTACACCTAGTTTAGCATGAATATCTTCATTTCTCACTCTATCTCTCCTACTGTTGCTGCACATCCAACGAAATATGCGCATCTCTGCTACACTTATCTTTTGTGAATGACGTTTCTTTATGGCCCAACATTCCGTGCCATATAATAAAGTTGGCCTAATAGCAGTCCTATAAAATTTTCCTTTCAATATTAACGGAATGTTACGGTCGCATAAAACTCCCGTTGCCCTCCTCCATTTCAACCAGCCAGCTTGTATCCTATGGTTAACATCATTATCGATCTCTCCATCATTCTGAATAATAGAACCCAAATATTTAAACCGACTGCTCATTTGTATCTCTTGCCTATCTAGTTTTACAGCATTATAGTTTATGGTCCGTCGTTTACTAAATTTACACTCCATATACTCTGTTTTAGACCTACTCAATCTAAAACCTCTAGATTCTAATGTATGCCTCCATAACTCTAACTTGGCATTTACCCCTTCTCTTGTCTCATCAACTAAGACAATATCATCAGCAAATAGCATACACCAAGGTATCTCATCCTGAATGGATTTAGTAAGCTCATCCATCACTATAGCAAATAAGAATGGGCTCAATGCAGATCCTTGATGTAATCCAATTGTGATAGAAAAATCACTAGTTAAACCACCATATGTTCTGACATTGGCCACTACTCCATCATACATATCCTTAATTATGTCGATATACTTGACAGGAACTCTTTTCTTTATCAGTATCCACCAAAGTATCTCTCGTGGAACTTTACCATAGACTTTCTTTAAGTCAATAAATACCATATGCAAATCGCTATTTCTCTCTCGGAATCGCTCTATAAGTTGACGAAGTAAATGAATAGTTTCTGTCGTCGATCGCCCCGGCATAAATCCAAACTGGTTCTCCGATATTTTAACAGTTTGTCGCAATCTACGTTCAATTACCCTTTCCCAAAGCTTCATAATGTGACACATGAGTTTTATTCTCCGATAGTTAGAACAACTCTGAATGTCGCCCTTATTTTTATACAGAGGTACTAGGGTACTCTTTCTCCATTTATTTGGTATTTTCTTAGTTTGCCAAATCTTATTAAAAAAATCTGTTAGCCATCTCACACCAATTCCTCCTAAGTATCTCCATATCTCTATAAAAATCTCATCTGGACCAACAGTTTTTCTTGATTTCATACTCTTCAAAACCTTTTTTACTTCAGACTCTTTGATTCTGCGCATAAAACTACGATTAATATCCTTACATTGAATAGTAAGATCTCCCAAATCTTGAGTAAAACTACCATTATATAATCTATCAAAATAATTTTTCCATCTTTCTTTAATCTTTTCGTCTCGAACTAGAACCGTCTGATCCTCATCTTTAATACACTTTACAGTACATAAGTCTTTAGACTTTCTCTCTCTTATTCGAGCAATTCTATATATATCATTTTCTGCCTCTTTATTATCTAGCTTCTCGTACACTTGTTTATATAATTTAGTTTTTGCATTCCGAACAGCTTTCTTAGCCTCTTTCTTTACTAGTTTATACTTCTTAAAACTTATTCCATTATTATTATTATTATTATTCAAATCTCTACAAAGGTCTCGCTTGATTTTAATAGCATTTTTTACCTCTTCATTCCACCATGATGTATCCTTACATGGTGGAAATACCCGACCATGAAACATTCTGGTCTGGTATTAATACCCGACCAACAGGCGACGTATCCCTTGCAAAATAAAGCTAATTAATGATAAATTTTAAACAAAAACGCATAAAACCTATAAAAAAATTCAAATCGTACGTTTGATTTGTTTTCTGACACCAATTGCATGTTGGAATTTTCCATTGGCATAAGAAAACTCAAACTCAAATTCCAAACCCTAATTTCACTTGTCACGGTAAAATGAAAGAATTTAAAATTCTTTTAATCTTTTTAAGAATGTTAATGTAAAAAAATTTAAAGGGTTAAGAAATCAAATCAATGATTTTTGTTGGAGATGTATTTTTTTAAATACCAAAAAAAATATTTAGGGTTTTAGAGAGAAAACAAAGAAGAAAGACGATAAGTCATAGTTTTAAATTTTAAAAAATTTTAGTTTGGGATTTATAAGGGTAACTTAGTCCAAAAAAATAATGTTAAACTTATAATTATTTACAAGTTTCAAAAATATGTGTCAAAAGTAAATTTCCGTGTGCATAGGCCTTTCTATTCAGATTCTCATCTTCAAGGGGAGAGTGCGAGTGATGATAAAGAACATGAGCAACTATTTTTTCCTGCCGTACAGGTCACTGTTTAGCCTAAGACCACAGTCTCACCAATTCTAGATCAACCATATGACCAGCCTTTTGACTCATCAGAATCAACCCTACATGACCAGCCTCTTGACAAATATAACCCCAATTGCTGAAAAACTATCCTAGTCTACTCAAGGAGAAGAGAGCTTGCTTCCACCCAATTGCAATTGCAAGATTCAACTGCGGAACCAAGTATGAAGTCACAATTATTCTCTCTATTGATTGATGATTTAGATGTTCCTGTAGCGGTTAGGAAAGGAGTTCGAAATTGTACCCAACATTCTATTTCTCACTTTATTTCTTTGGATAGAATCTCACATAAACATCGTTGCTTCCTCACTAAATTAGATACCATTCCAATTCCCCAAACTTTCAATGAAGCACTTAGGGATGAGAATTGGAAAATTGTCGTGAATGAGGAAATGAAAGCACTTAATAAAAATTGTACATGGGAGATTGTTGATCATCCAAAAGACCAGAAACTTGTAGGATGTAAGTGGGTGATACAATCAAGTTTAAAACGGATACAAGGCTAGGTTAGTAGCCAAGGAGTACACTCAAACAAAAGGAGTAGATTATCAAGAGAATTTTACTCCGGTAGCTAAAATGAACACACACCGTATTCTTTTATTTTTGGCTGTTAATTTCAATTGGTGTTTGCAGCAATTTGATATCAAAAACGTTTTTTATATGGTGATCTTGAAGAGGTATATATGGAACTCCCACTAGGTTTCGAGATACATTTCAAAAATAATCAAGCGTGCAGGTTAAGAAAAGCACTTTACGGGCTTAAGCAATCACCACAGGCTTGGTTTAAAAAATTTACTAAAGTAATGCTTGATATTGGCTACAAGCAAAGTCAAGGGGATTATATTCTTTTCTTCAAACACTCGGCAACAGGAAAACTCAGTTTTGATTGCTTATGTGGATAATATCATTGTGACAGGTAATGATGATGAGGAAATTCCAAAGCTTAAGGCTAAACTTGTAAAAGAATTTGAGATTAAAGAGGTTGGGAACCTCAAATACTCTTAAGGGATTGAAGTGGCTTGGTATAAAAAAAGGTATCTTTATTTCCCAACAAAAGTACATCCTTAATCTCCTACGAGAGACGGGAATGATGGGATGTAAGCCTATTGATATGCCAATCGTACAAAATCATCACTCATCAGTTGAGTGAAACAAGAGACAATGAAACTGTTGACAGAGGAAGATATCAAAAGTTGGTGGGAAAACTAATTTACCTGTCTCACACGTCCAGATATCGCATGTGTTGTGTATGATAAGTCAATTCATGCACGACCCCAAGAACATTCATTTTCAAGCTATGTATAGAGTGATCCGATACTTGAAAGTTACTCCCAGGAGAGGAATCATGCTTAGAAAAGGAACAGATGACAGTAGAAGCCTACACGGATGCAGACTATGCTGGCTCACTCACATATCGACACTCAACGACATGTTATTGTACTCTAATTAGAGGAAACTTAGTGACATGAAGAAACAAGAAACAAGCAGTAGTGTCTAGATCAAGTGCAGAATCTCAGTTCCGTGTAATGGCTCAAGGAATTTGCGAGCTCTTGTAGATAAAGAAACTCATAGAAGTTCTGCGAGTTAAGTGGCATGGACTTATGAAGTTGTATTGTGACAACAAGTTTGCTATAAGCATCACCCACAATCCGGTTCAACATAATAGAACAAAATATGTTGAGGTGGATCAACACTTTATCAAGGAAAAGATTGAAAGTGGATTGATCTATACTCCTTATGTTTCTACGAATAGTCAAATAGTAGACATGCTAACAAAAGGATTGCACAGCTCAATTTTCCAATATATTACTAGCAAGCTGGGAATGGTAAACATTTATTCTCCAGTTTTAGGGGGAGTATTGAAGAATCTCGAATTCTTTGACTTTCTAGTAGATTGTGCATGGCTATAAATAGCAAATTACTTTAGGCTGATTTATTTTAACTTTCTAATTTGAGTTGATTGTAATCTTCTTAATTTATTTAGTTAATTATTGATTACTAGAAATTAGCTTGTTTCCTAAAATAGGATAATGACCATGTACTATATAAATGTATTCAGTTTATGATCAAAATGAAGAAGAATTTCAGTCTTGGTCTCGTTCGAACATTTTATCGAATACATAGTATTGCGATGACAAAACTCAAGAGACCTGGTCTCGTTCAGGTATTTTGTTAAACATCTTGAGTATGCTGACGAGGTCTCCGCACTTTGCATATATTGTGATGAGGGTGTTGAGATAGTGGCGAGGGAGCAGTGGAGATTGTGCTTGGTGAGAGAAGCGTGGTGCTGGCAGCTTATGGTGGTCGGTTTAGATAAAGGGCTGACCTATAGGGAAAAACTGGCCAATTTACTGGGTGGGGGAGCGGGGGAGGGGACGACCGCTAAACCGAACGGGAGAAGGAGCGAGCAGGGGAGAACAAGCAGAGAGCGAGCGGGGAGAGCAATGGATTTGAGAGGATACGAGTGAGGGGAAATGGAGAATATGGGTTTGGGCAGGTTAAAATTGGAAGAAAGTGGGTGCTCACAAAGAAAAACCCTCTCTCTTCAAGAGAGAGGTGGCGCTCACTAAGCAAATGGTGCTCACTAAGTCAAATGGTGTGCTCGTTTAGAATTTCCCTTCTAGAATCCAAATCCAATCCAAGTGCAACCAATAATATTAGATTTTTAAACCCTAAGTATGAGTCTAGAACAAGCACACTAGGTTTCTAAATCTGAATCCAAGTCCAAAACAAATAACACTAAGCTCTAACATTTACGAGAAAGTCTTAGTACAATCAAAAAGTCCAAACCAATGACACCACCTCAACAAATTCAACATAAGTTTTGGATCATGGTACAGGTACAGGATATACTACTTTGAACATTATGCAGTAAGAAGGGACAAGCTTACTCAAAAACTACTAAGAATTATGGTATACTAGGGAGATTTTTAGGGTCATTGCAATAAGCATGCATATATTACTCATGTATATGTAAACAAAGAAGAAACCACTGTTCTTTTTATAGAGCAAGTCTTGAAAACAAGAAATAAGTTTATTCAGAAAAAGCTTAATACTAACACTAAATACATCAAAAAAAAAAAATTATTCAAACAATTAGCCAATAGTTCTCGTTTTTTATTTCCTGAGTCGATAATTTTGGCCATCCAGATTAAGAATGCACCACGAATCATGCGCACAAATATCGTAGCAATTTGAGGGACTGGAAGAAATTAGGTAACACTGGTCCACCCTGCATATTCATTTAATATTTAACGTGCAATAATATATGTTAATAAATAAGCATCTTATTGACCGAGTGAAAGGATTTTCCCCTCACCCTTGAGAAGTTCACTCATTCCTTGATGAATCATCAGGTTCATATTCAAACCACAAACTTCTCTTAGGATAGATTACCACAAAGAACCCTTGCAGTAAAAAGCGTACGAACTGAATAACCATTGTTCTGAGTCCAACAAAAGGTATAGGGAAACTTTTTTTAAAAAAAAAATTCATTCAATAATGTTTGAAAATGCAGACATCCTCCAAAAATAATTATAAAATCAACCTATGCTAGAAGACCATGAAGACATAAAGGAAAATGAAGGCCCAGTTCCTTAATTAAAGCATAGAAAATGGGCAGAAAACTCGTATTTCCTAAGAACCATAAAGGTTCTGTATCAAACAAAATTTACGAAAAATATACTTGGTCTAATGAATTATACATATTATAGCTCTAATAATTTAAGTAACACTTACCATATACTCATCTTCGTAAAGAACTTCTAACAAGTAGGGCACATCAGGTTCTTTCCAAGGCAAACGATAATAGACTACTTCACAACCAACTCTGAACAAGGAGAAAAAGTAGCACAATGAAGACTAAACAAAATGAAAAATGAATATTGCACATAATTTGACGGCATAGAGAGATAAAGAAGATTAGTTATGCACTTTTTCAAATTCAGTAGTTACATCCACAGAGTGACACCCTTATTTAGATTTTAAGGGAAGTATAACCTTAGCTAAAGAAAGTGCACATATCCTTGTCAAATATCAGTTAAACTTAGTAGAACCACTTAATCCATAGTAATCCAGTCATAAAGATATGCCCCCCAATAAGATTATGGACAAGTGAAAAAGGTTTCTGTAATCAAATTAAAAGTCAAATTAAAAGGTTTCTGTAATCAAATTAATATATAATTCTGCATGAAGTGAAGTGCAAGGGAAGGCCAGGAATAGGATGACCAGGGGAAAAATCGAATACAAATAATAAATTGGCCAAGCAAGTCTTATGGGTAATTTGCTTCCTTATCCTGCACATTCTAGTATGAGCACACTTACCAGACACTATATATAAGTGAGATATATGTGTCCCCTTATCCAGTTTCAGAAACTGTCACAATACCATATTATAAAAATATAGGAAACTGTTCTAACAAGTTACATGGACTTATTGGATACTCAAAGACACTTATCCGACGCTTTAGGAAAATAGTATCTATTAATAAAGTTTTCAGTATCAAAAACCTTCACAAAATGGTAGTTATGTATACTTTTATGGTATGTGAAACTTTAAGAAAACTGCATTACTTGATAAGTATCAAGTCTCCGCTACTTTTGAGAATCGATATCTATATTGATATTAGATTGTGTCTGAAAATGGCATAGGAAGGCACTCAATAGAAATACTACTTCTATACAAGTACATTTGTTGGAAACTATATTTGGAAAAAGAAAGAATTTGTGCAAGATTTTAATAATGCTTAATATATTTTTTTACAGAAAAAATAAATGTTTATAATAAATTAAATACTTACATTGTGTTACTCATAGAATAAGATTTTATACACTTATATAATGACAATACTTTATATGCGTGCGTGTGTGTGTTATACTATAAGATTAATTATTAAACATATTACTCATGTAATGAGTAATTGATTTCTTACTTTGAGATGCATATAATAAGTAATGGACTTCTCCATCTGAGATGCAATTGTGCTTCTAACGACAACTTACTAAGGTAAGTTTTTAAAGAGTATAGACAGTTATGAACAAAGTCAAACCTGCATAGTTGAATAATGTTTCTAAGAAAAAGTGGAAACAACATAGATGTAATAAGTTGCATATGTTTCGAATAATCTTTTTTGGTGTCATCATTTCCTTTTGGGCTTATATAAGTTTCTCAAAAATTTATTCTACCATACCCATATAAAATCTCCTTAGAGCTATAAAAAAAATTCAAAAACATTATTATCGCTTTGTTTCTAAGTTTCCTTTGAGTATGTTATAAGTATCTCTGACATTTTTTTTCTAACATACCATATATAGTGTCTTTTAAGATTTTAGTAGCATGAAAGTTTCTTTAGTTTGAAATAGTTTCTCTTAAGTTTTCATAAAGCATCCTAATATCACGTTTCCTATGATTTTTTGAGGGGACATATCTCATGTCTATGTCCAGTATCGTGTCCCCTATTCATGTCTCATGTTGGTAACTATTGTATAGAGAGCTATGTAGACTCAATCCACAAGTTTGTATATCAATCCAGGTATGAAACTATCAAGGGAATATGGGGCGTTGTACCCCACCCATCTCCCTTCTAAAACAAAATAATAATAGCAATTATAATAATGACATGATATAACTAATAAAAAAACAAAGAAAAAGCAAAGTCCCCTTCTATTTCAATATTTTTCCGTTTTTCTAAGTAAAACACTCTACAAAGTCCAAATAAGTAGCCCCTATCAAATTCTACAAAACCATAAACAAATCTAAGCCCCGCATGAGGATCCAAACCTAATAGTTTAGTGGACTCATTTGTATCCAATATTATCCAATATCCAATATTTCTCTTCAAACATGGCAATTTCAATTAAAAATCAAATAAAAAAGATTAACTGATTCTATTGCTCACAAGCGTTGTTTTCATTTTATCAAGGTTTTAAAATCGATGGATATCAAAATATACTGCAAATACCACAAGATTTTGAGGTCCACGATATATGATATATTATGTCCAATATTACTGACATTTTAGATGTAATACACTTGATATGATTCTAATACTTAAATTATCGTCAATGCTGATATGAGTTCTTATATTCTAAACCTAGTTTTTTATTTTGAGCAATATCAGCCATGTTAAGATATGGCCAACTAAATTTGCGTAGACGTTACTGACCTAGATAAATAGTTACAGTTTTACCTTTAACAAGTTGACATATTGAAGATCCAATAAGAAATGGAAGTTATTTCTAGGATAAATACAGACCATACCTAGCGAATAAGTTTTTGGAAACAATTTAGAAATCCATACCCAAAAACTTGGCTGGAAATCTGATCAAATGAGAGGCCCCACTGCCACCTATCGAGAAGTCTATTGGTTCTAAATTTAATGAGAAAGGATAATAAACATACCAAGAGTTAAACCACAGGAACAGCACATATTAACATTTGGAACACAATATGAAAATGCCAAAAAGAAAATAGTCAAAATTTGGCCGCCAAGAAGGCAAATATTAATATGATGATTGAAAACATAGTTCTCATATTATTATCTATGGACGTAGATAGTAGTAAGCAAGCTTCATTCAGAAAGTCAATAACTTTGGCAATGCCCTTCCCTACTCGTCCATTCCATTCACCAATCACACCCTTATTGTTGCTATGATGGATGGGCAATCACTAGACAACCTAAAGGTCCTCCTCAACTGTCTTGAAATCCTCTTTGATCAGAGCGTCAACTTCTCAAAATCATCAATATATATGCTAGGACAAAGAACTTATGAAGACATCGATCCAAGATCCAGAATAGTGTATTGCATGGAAGGCTTCTACCTATTACCTACTTAGGTCTGCCTATCAAACTTACATCACTCAATTACCAAGAATGGTAACAGATTGTTGGTCATGTACACAAAAGACTATTGTGTTGCAAAAGACAGTGTTCCTTGAGAGGGAGAAGGCTCATCCTTGACAAGTCAGTGCACTACATCCTCCCACTTTACTTTTTGTCCTTCTTTCACACTCCATAATGACTCATTGACTATATAGATCACAAAAGAAGGGCTTTCTTCTGGAAGGACGAACAAGTGATGACTGGAGAATCATATTTTATGGTGGTTATAGAATTTACAATCTATGTGACTTCAATGCCTCCCTATGAGGCAAATGGCAGTGAAAGATTCTATAAGATAGTATGTGCTCTGTGTCACCATGTTAAGCTTAATTACTATTAGAATCGATGCATATAATCAATGGATGATAAAGTCCCTAATTGTTGCTCCCAGTTCTACAAAGGAGTCCTCAAGATCACACCTTCCTTTAAAATGGACCTTTGTTTTAGAGCTAGAATTAGAAACAAGGTGCAATTTTGGAAGGATTAATCGATCAACCACTATATTGCATAGCCCGTCCTATCCCATCTTTCCCTTGACTTTGATTCTACAATTCAATCCAAAAAAGCTCACAATGGCATGTAGCTCCTTTCATTATCCAACGTCTTCTCAAACCACCAATAACAGCTTTTCTATTCACTTATGGGCCTTGCCAGTGACCAAAAACACTCTTTGACAGAATGACATTCAGACAGGAATCCTTCCATCGACTGCCTTTTCTGTCTCTTGCACTAATTTCTATTGCTCTTATCAAAGTCTTTGATAAAACTGCTTTTACTATTTGGATAAAATTCCACCAAAAGTCAAAATCACAGTTTAGTTGGCACTTTTCAACAATTTCATCAGCATAAACTCTAAACATGCCACACATCTCACCCTACATCAACTACACTTTCAACTTGCAACCAGATTCAATTCATCAATATCAGTATTCTGAAGACCGACCGGTATACTAGTATTAATCGTCGGTATATCGGTTTTTATGAAGAAACAAGACAGGATAGGCATTTTTTTTTACCAAATATTGTTTTTGACCGGTATGGGCCGATATATCAGCCACATGCCGATGGTCCGATATATCGGCCAATAACGGTATGTAAAAATACCGGCCAGTATTATAGAATATCAATTTTTTAATTTGGATTTTGGTTGCAAGTTAAACCTGTTAACCCGTACCGATTCACTGAAATGAATCAGCGAACGATCCACTGAAGTGAATCAACAAACGATCCAATGGTTCACTGAATCAGTGGGTCGTTCACTATTTACTTCAGTGAATTAGTAATGAGGAAGAATCTATGAATATGTTTTGTTTAAGGGAGAATCAGTGGCTATGTTTTTGTTTGCTAGTAAATCTTTACGGTTATGCATATTTTGTAATGTTATATGTCTATTATTGACGCTAAAATTTTGTAGTTTTAATTCAACAATTTTTTATCTAAAATATCTGTTGAATCATAATGAGGTTTTTAATATGTATTTATGTAGTTTTAATTCAACAATTTTTTAATCTAAACTTTAGTTTTAATTCAATAATTTTTTTAATCTAAACTTTAGTTTTCTTTATGTATATAGTACATTGGATAATTAATATCTAAAGTATACTTGAGTATTCAGTTGGATAATGATTGTCTCTTGGTGCATTTGTAGATGCTCTGAACGGTTGGTTTTTCGTAATTTTAATGCACATAGACCAAATTATGTACCCTAAACATGTTTTAAGTATTTTAATATATTTTATATAGGCAATGATATGTTCATCTTTTAACCGGTATGACATCGTTACAAGACTCTGGTATTTAGAGTCATATCGCAATATCCCACCCGATATCTAGTGTCTGGTATGTAATTTGACCAATCGGTATATTACCGGTATATCACTAATATCCAATATTTAGAACATTGTTCATCATATCTTATCAATTGCTCGTATGTGCAAACCATCTGGGATCATTTTCACCAAATACTTGACATCAGCACATCCCCAGCATCCTTGCATGCATTGTTTGGCAGCAGATACCAAAGCAACAACAATCAACAAAGACAACATCTCCTTAGCTTGTTTCTTAGACCATCATGTATGTGAGAAACATGAGCAAATTCCAAGACAAATTGTTGAACACCAAATCTATTATACGCAAGGTTTTCTTCCTTCACCAAGCTTGACTGGTATGAAATGAAGTTCTCCCTCACCACCACCACATTTATATTTTGATTTTTTTTTCCCCTGCTCTGTATTACCTCTGGTAAGCCTTTCCATAACCATTACATTAAATATGAATTTATAGATGGTGGACTACATTTTAAACAAGCAAGCAAATATTAAGAAAAAAGATTCATCATAAGGCATTTGATTCAAGATATAAGTGATCATATTGTTAACATCTATATCGATGCCTACAGCATTGTGTATTAGTATCACAAATGCAGCAAGCATAAATTTTCTTTTCTAAAGGGCAGAGAGTTTGATATAGGTACTGAGAATAGTAATTGAGGGTACTACTGATTTGTTTCCAAATTAACTAAATTTAACATTTAAGGCATTATCAAGATAAGTTACCTGAGAACAGTATCAGGATCCGTTACCACATCACCATCAATCCTTATCTGCAACAAAACAAACTAACTAACAAACTACACGAAATCGCACCAAAAATAGAAAACCCTAGCACCTTCATCATCAAACCTGCCCGTTCTTGATTCTCTGCATCCAACTGTTCGAATTTGGATTCAGACAAAAAAAAACAAACACTTAGCGAGCAACAAAAGATCCCACCAATTCGAGAAATTTAAGCAGCTTGAGACAAAATTACCCTAGCAATGGAGCAGAACTCTTGTACTTTGCCGAGTAGAACTCGATTAGGGTCTTACCTGCAAAGATTTTAGGGCAGAAGATATAAACTCGACCTAAAATGGAAGAAAATTAGGGGAAATTTGAAGAAGAGAGGAGTCACCCGAGTCGATTGATTTGACGGCGTCGGTGTAAGAGATGCCTTCGTTGAGTCCGGGCCATGGGACGCCGAACGTGTAGGGTGGCCGAGGAATTTGCTCCGACGTGGAAGAAGACGGAGAAGAAGCTGCCATTGATTGATCAGCGCGGGGGTTTTGGGGTTTTGAGAAAATTAGGAGATTTTGTTTTGGGGCTGCCTCGGGTTAGGTTTAAAAGCCCACTCCCCTGATTAGAATCCAAATGGACTGGGCTGGGGTTGCATTCAGAGTTGGGCTTGAGAGGAAACGCTAAAATCTAAACCTTTTGACCTTTTTTTTTTTTAATAAATTAAGCAGAGGCCACACACAATGGGCTTGTAAAAAATTCTCCCCTAGGTAGGGAATTTCGATCAAATAGTTTGAGCTGTATTCTATTTTTACTATCTCTAATGTGTTTTTTTTAAAAAAAATTTTGGAGTGTGATCTCAACCTTTTAGAGCTCACACATATCCAAGTTCTTGTATTTTAGTTTTAATTTGGTTTTCTATCAAGCAGACACAAAATTAACGGTTTTTTGTAAATATAATATTTTGTATTCACTTGATGAAATGACAAGTAAACTTTATAGATTTGATTATAAAGAATCTAGTGAGATGGAGATCATAATCTTAAAAAACGTAAACAAAAAATAATGGGACCATTTCTATTTCATGGTTGACTTAAGTAATTTAAGGGAGTTGGCGGCTCATAGACAACTATATATATATATATATATATATATATATATATATATATATATATATATATATATATATATATATATATATATATATATGAGTAAACGGAAAATTTCCCGACAGTGAAGAGAGTTCCTCTACCATCGCTTAGGTGGTCCAATAAAATTATTATATGTGACGCCACTCAAAAAACAGTTAAGCGAGTTTTTTTATATTTGTTATGCGCTCTTTGTGTCTCGAGAATTCTGAATATTTCTCTTGCAAAGATTTGATTTGTTATTTATTTAGTTATTTATTTAGGAAAGACCTGAACATTTTTTTAGGGTAGTTTAGTGAATTCAACGTATTTGATAGAATGATTAAGTGAACGATTTAAGTATTTTTTTTATTTTTCTTTTAATCAACCTTTGGCCTTTTTCTCCAATAATTAGACTCTTATAATCCTCTCACCCCCATCTTTCTTTTTGGTCTTATTCTCCAATAATATAAACTTTTCTACTTTTTGAAATCTCAATTCATTTATTTGAAATGTTTACAACTTTAACACAATATGCATATTTAGTGAATATTTAGACTTTCCAATTAACTTTTTTGAACATGGTGTTAGTATTTTTTTTTTTTTTTTTTTTTTTATTTTTGCACTTTGTTGGTTTTACATTATTTTCTGCCTTTGCAAAAAATTTCATGGAGGAGAGGAGAAATTAGAGTTTATCTTGGTTTTTCCCTATTTGTTTGGCAAGAGAAAAAATATTTAAAAAATGCATGAATAAGTCCCTAATTACCCTCTCTCTTTATTTAATAATTAAATATTTATTAACTATTTTCTCTATCATTTATTTTATGTCGTTTTCCGTACAAAAATAGCGAAAATAATAGAAATCCAAAACATCCTAGGATTTTTATTGTTTCGAAACTAAGATGGAAAACGGTCACTAAAGATCCTTTTCATAACCTTTTTACCGCATTTTTATATCGAACAAGTAGTTAGGAGTGAGTAGAGTTGAGTTAAAAATCGAATAACCAATCCAAACCGAGCCAAATAAGTGAAACTGAACCAAAGTCGGTTTTGGATTTTGAACTTTGAAATCGAAACCCCACAAGCATATATATATATATATATATATAAAGTTAATATCAATTGGATACGTAAAGAGATACGATTACTAAACAATTAAAATTATAACTTAGATGTAAGTTTTAATTAAAAAGTCAAAACCAATTAAGCTAAACGAATCTAACTAAACCCAATTAGTTCGGTTCGGTTTCATTTCTAGTCAGTTGGATTGGTTTTCTAAAATTTGATTAAAATTTAATATCAATTAGATATTATAAAGAGATATGGCTACTAAATAGTTAAAATTGCAACTTATATAAGTTTTATAAAAAAAAATTAAAACCCAAAATGAGCTCAACCAAACCAATTAGTTCAGTTTAATTTCGTTTCTAATTGATCAGATTCGTTTTGTAAATAATTAACAAAAACCAAACCGTAGCCAGCAGCCCCTAAATATCAAAATCGAGGTATCAACAAGAAGAACGACAGTTTGAGCACTTATATATCATAATTTTCCTAAAACTGAGCAAATCAATGGGAGCACTACGAGCAGTTATTATAACTGAATCCATAAATGCCCATTGTCCCATGCATGTGTGCTGACATTGAGATAGCTCTAGCATTGATTATTCATCTAAACAATAAAGAAGAGAGAGAGAGAGAGAGATCTAAAGAGTAGCATGGATCCAATTAATGTCTCCCTGACTCGCCATGCTATGATGATGAATTGAATTGTGAGGAAGTTGTTTAACTGTCAGTTATGGCTTCCCAAAGCCAATGCATTCAAAGCTCGCATGGGTTCCAAAAAAAATTATATATATATATATATATATATATATATGAGAAAACGGGAAATACACCGGCGGTGAATGGAGTTCCTTCACTATCGCTTAGGTGGCCTAATAAAATTATAACACGGGGCGTCATTCAATGTAACAAATAAATGAATTATCTTAAATGACACCACGTGTAATAATTTTATTGGGTCACTTATGCGGCGGTGAAGGAAACTTCCTTCACCGCCGGTGTATTTCCCGTTTTCTCTATATATATATATATATATATATATATATATATGCAAACGGAAAATTTACTGCCGGTGAAGTGAGTTCTTTCACCGCCGCTTAGGTGGTCCAAACAATTATTACACGTGGCGTCGCTCAAAAATCGGTTAAGAGAGTTCTTTTATTTGCTATTTTAAACAGCGCCACATATCATAACTGTATTGGCCACCTAAGCGACAGTAAAAGAACTCTCTTCACCGCCAGTAAATTTCTCGTTTCATATATATATATATATATATATATATATTAGTATACGGGAAATTCACCGGCGGTGAAGAGAGTTCCTTCACCGCCGCTTAGGTGGCCCAATACAATTATTACACGCGGTACCACTCAAGGTAAAAAGAGTTCCATCATCGCAGTTTAAATGGCCCAATACAATTTTTACATGTGGCGCCACTTAAGATAATAAGTAAAAGAACTTCCTTAACTCTCTTTGAGTAGCACCACGTGTAATTTCTTTCACCGCCGGTAAATTTCTCGTTTACTCATATATATATATATATATGTGTGTGTATGCGTGAATTCCAAAATTTATGAAATTTAAACAAAAAAAAATTAAAGTGGTCATGATAATAATTGTTAAAAACATAAAGAAAAATAATTAGATCATTATAGTTTTGCCGCTAGCTCACGTAACTTTTCCTGAGCTGACGGCTCACCTACAGTAATCCATATGTGTGTGTGTGTGAATTATTGTAGGTGAGCCGGCAGCTTAGAAAAAAGTTACGTGAGCTAGCAATAAAACTACAATGATCCAATGATTTTTCTTTATTTTTTTTAATAATTACTATCTCTATCCCCTTAACCTCTTTCAGATTAAATTTCATAAATTTTGGAATTCATTTACTTTTTTATCAAGTGCATACAAAATATTTTATTCATTAAAACCGTTAATTTTGTGTTAATTTGATGGATGAACAAATCAAAAAAATTATACCGATACGTAAAGTCCATATTTACGTCCAAAAATGGATCTTCAACCTGCGGGGACATGTTAAAATACAAAATAATTTCCCTCAATTCTCACCATAATTTCAGGGTTTACGCAGCGGTATAATTTCTTTTTTTTTAATCCGTTTTAAATGCGCGCCCGGCAGTTAGTTGCTCAATACCATATTGAAGGATTTTTCTACTATACAAAAACTCCGAAATTGTGGTGAGAATTAAGAGAAATTATTTTATATTTTAACATGAATAATTCTTTATTGATACTAATTAATTAATTGTGAGAGAGAGTCCATTGTGTATCCAAGTCCAGAAAAAACCCAAATTTTTTTCTCTTGGACTACTATTGTCAGGGATTGAACTACCTAAAACACTATATTGTACTAGAAGTAAGATTTTAGAATCTAATTCCAAATTAAAGTCTAAGTGTAATCAGTAATAATAGATTTAGATTTCATGTCTACGTCCAAAATGAATAATACTTGATTTTGAAATCTGAATATGGGTACAAAACCAATAATTCAAAATAAATAAATAAAATCTTAGTTCAAGTAAGAAAGTCTAAGTGAATAAGATTCTCTTGGCACCAAACAATTGTTATCAGTGTTTTATTAGCTTATGTGATATAATTCCCTATTACGACGTGGTTTGAATCCTCTTAACCTCGATATAAGAGGGTATTTTGAATAAACCAGCAAGGTCATACTAAAAATATACATTTGCATAATAGTTTGAGATCGCAACATACATAGGTCTGATTAGTTATTTGTAGAGACATAATCACACTTTTTGATGTGTTAAAATACAAAATAATTTCTCTCAACTCTCACCACAATTTCGGAGTTGTGATGCAGTGGAAGGACCATTCAACATAATATCAGAGCAATCCAGATTCAATTCCTGCCGACCCAACATGATCAAAGGGAGTTTATCTTTTTTCAAGTTGAGAGTTTCAATCAAGGATCTGTCATAATCATCATAGATTATTTTATTAGATGGTTAAGTTTTATAGCAAAAATTATTTACATTACAACACCTTTGATGTTGCGTTCTTATTCTTATTTAGATTAATTACAAAAACTATCCATATACTGTTGAACTATTGAGAGTATATCATTAATATCCCATTATAAAAAATATATATCATAGAGTCTCCTTTTACTATTTTTTGTTGCACTTATACCTCTATTTGATGTCTATTTGGAAAGAATTTTTTTTTTAATGGGATATTAGTGATATACACTCAATAATACAGAGATTGTTATAATTACTATTAACCATTCTTATTTTACACTCAAAAACCATCCTAACCATTCACAATTTAATCCAAATTTATTTATATATAATAATAAATCGGTATTATTATCAATTTAATCTTTTTTTTTATAAATATAAACTATATTATTTATATTTAGATTAGGAATTCCTCATATCCAATTCAACTTTTTCACAAAGATCCCGCCGATACTTTTTTTTTTGTTTTGCTAGTCAAACTCAAAGATGCACGTATTTTCTGCAACATTATCCAAATTGAGTCTCCACTAAAAGTCGAATTCAAAAGCTCTTGAAAAGATGATAGAAGTGATGCCATTTGAGCCAAGGCTGATTGACAATCCCACCAATACATGAAGGGTTGTTATAATCGGATCCCAATATTATATCCCATTGGATAGAAGTCTAACCATCACTGGATAAAGAACCGTTGCTAGTGGAACTGGAATAATTAACAATGGGCAATTGTATAGTATCATTTGAACAATCCTCTCATATTTATTAGGCGTATTTACAGGTTTGTACCTTAAATCTTTATAAATTATGATTTAGTCCCCCACATCTTCATATTTAAGATTTTGTCCCTCAAATCCTCTAAATTACTACAATTTAGTCCCTCCGTTAGTTTTTCCATCCACATAAATTGCAAAATTTAATTTTTACTTTTTTTAAATAATGAAATGACTTAAATACCCTATAAAGAAAAAGAGGAGAAGAATAGAGAGATAGAAGAGAATAAGGAGGAGGGAAACCAATGAACCCAATTAAGAAAAGGAGAAGAGAGGAGGAAGAGAGAAGGAGAAGAGAGGAAGAATAGGGAAGGAGAAGAGATGAGGAAGAATGAAGAAAAAGAGAAGAGATGAGGAAGAGGGAAGGAGAAGAGAGGAGGACGAAGGAATTAAGAAATGGTAAAATAAAAAAATCATGTCAAAAAATAAACTGGACTAACCGAAGTTAGAGAAGAGAATTAAATTGTAGTAATTTAGAGAATTTGAGTACTAAATCCTAAATATGAAGATTTGGAGACTAAATTATAATTTATAAAGATTTAAGAGACAAATCTATAAATACCCTTATTTATTATGAATGCAGTTGTGATCACAGAAATAATATGTTGGGGTATTTACTGGTTTGTCTCTCAAATCTTTATATATTATGATTTTGCCCACCAAATCTTTATATTTAGGATTTTGCCCCCCAAATCTTATAATTTACAGCAATTTAGTCCTCTCTCTAACACAGTTAAATATTTGACCATTTTACCCCTCTTTTCCTCTTCTATTTTCCTCCTCTCTTCTTCTTCTCTCTTCTTCATCTCTTCTCCTTTTCTTTATTATTTCTCCTCTCTTCTTTCTCCTCTCTTCCTCCTCTCTTCTCCTCTCTTCCCTAACATAGTTAAATACTGAAAGAAGAGAAGAGAAAAAAGAGAGGAGAAATAATGAAAAAAAGGAGAAGAGAGGAGGAAAATAGAAGAAGAAGAGAGGAGGAAAATAGAAGAGGAAAAGAGAGGTAAAATGGTCAAATATTTAACTGTGTTAGAGAAAGGGACTAAATTGTTGTAACTTATGAGATTTGGTGGATAAAATTCTAAATATGAAGATTTGAAGGGTAAAATCATAATATATAAAGATTTGAGGGACAAACCAGTAAATACCTCTAATATGTTTTTGCTTCAACTGCCCTACGCTGAGGCAACACGTGAACAACCACATGTGGCTCTCTCTCAGTTGTCCCCCATACATAACCACTCGAGATGGCTAACTTCTTCCCGTTTAGTTTGATAAACTCGAAATATTATTAGTCTCAATTGTGGAATACAACCATGAATACGATTCGGGCTTGGATTTGATTGAAATGGGGATGTGACAGATCGTAGGCATTACATATCACATCAGTAGCATGGGAGTAGCCCAGAGAACGATCAAGCAAGCTTTTCTCTGGCTCTTTCACCAAACTAACACACACTCGACTGAAAATTTGATGGAAAGTTAAAGAGAGACCGTTGGTAGATCGACCTCCTATAATTATTTTACTTGGCTTTACAGGTCACTAGGGATCTCAAGAGTGCTACCAAGTCAAATCGTGTGGGTACAAAGGCATGCACTGCTATGCACTGCAAAGATGATCTTACAGGGTTATTTTAGGGTTTGTGTCTCATCCGTTAAGTATTCAGATACGATTAAAAATCATAAGGAGTCCCAGTTGGACTTGAGTTAGAATACTAGAGTTCTAATTGGATTGGAATACCAATTAGATAGTTATAGTACTATTCTAACAAAAATTAGGATAGAAACAATATATATATCTCTTATATGTTATACGAGAGAGATAAGCAATTGACTAAGAGATATGCTTATATTATTATGAGAGATGTAAGAGATAGAGAGATACTTGGATCTCTTCTTGTAACCTATTTATCTCATAGTGGATATTTCTCTCGTTGCTCCCGTGGACGTAGGTCGAATTTGGTCAGCCGAACCACATTAATTCTTGTGTTATTTTTGTGTTATATTGTTTTCTTCGTCTCTACTATCTCGATAGGGGATTCGATCTCAACAAGTGGTATCAGAGCCAGATTTATGAAACCGGAATCAAGATCGCGAGATGGTGGAACCGAGTTGGTAAAACTGGTCGACGAAAGCATCAAGATCAAATCATAAAAGAAACAAAGAAGGGTGGAAATTTTCCCCTTTTCTCCGCTGTTGGCGTTCAGAAAAGGGGAAATTTTAGTATATATCCATAGTGATTTTGAATGAGAGGTTGAAGGAGAAGAGGTTGGAAATTTTCTCCCATTTTCTCATCTGTTGTTGGCGCAAGAAGAAGAGAAGAAAATGAGAAGATGAAGGAAAAAGCAATTTTGAAATAAAACTTCAATAACAGTTTAATAAATATAAGAAAAGATTTAAGTAGGCTTAGCAAAAAAAAAACAGGTACGCCCCCTCTACAAATTCCCCTTCTTCATGTTTAGTTTGATAAACTCGAAATATTATGGGTCTCAATTGTGGAATACAACCATGGATATGATTCAAGCTTTGATTTGATTGAAATGGGGATGTGACAGATCGTAGGCATTACATATCACATCCGTAGCATTGGAGTAGCCCAGAGAACGATCAAGCAAGCTTTTCTCTGGCTCTTTCGCCAAACCAACACACACTCGACTGAAAATTTGATGGAAAGTGAAAGAGAGACCGTTGGTAGATCGACCTCCTATAATTATTTTACTTGGCTTTACAGATCACTAGGGATCTTGAGAGTGCTGCCAAGTCAAATCGTGTGGGTGCAAAGGCATGCACTACTATGCACTGCCAAGATGATTTTACCGGGTTATTTTACGTGTAAGGGATGATAATGGATGTATCTACGGACTAAATTTTGCTTCGTCTTATACAAAATTTTGAAATAAAAAAAAAATTATTTTTCTTATTCAAAATTTTATATAAGGAAAGCCAAAATTTAGTCTATAGATTATCATCCATATTTACGTGCATGTATAGTCTCTGCTGCAAATATATTTGTAATTGGTGTCTATTTTTTCCTCTAGGCCCATCATCTGTTGTTAGTATTAACTATATATCTGTCCATAGTAAGAGATGTTGTGCAAATGTCTGGATTAAACTGGGCCAAAATATTACTACGAATCATACGGTTAGAGAGAATAAGATATATAAGAGGCTTGGCCTTGGAAAGTATCAGATGTACTAACCGATGCTCTTTCAGGTAAATCATATATGAGGCTTTTACATATCGGTCCCGTAAAGGTTTAAAAATTAGACTTTAGTCCCTGAAATCTTTATATTTTGATTTTAGTTTCAAAATTCTTTTAGTTACTCCACTTTAGCCCCTAAATAACTTCCGTTAGACCAATTAAAATTTTGTGCCGAATTTCCCGTTATACCTATGGAAAGGAGGAAAATATCAGTTATTTTCCTCCCTTCTTTTTTCCTTCTCTCTTCCTCTTCTTATTGGGTTCCCGTTATACCTCACAAAACCGTCTTTCATCGTTTCTAACCACTTTGTTCGAAAGATGAAAAAGAGCGTACCCTAATTCTAACCAAATGACCTAAAACTGAAATTAATTTAGAATATATCAGTTATTTTCTCTACCTCTTAATATTAAGATTTAAATTTACCATTTATTTGGATGGAATAGCTAACGGAGAGACTAAAATGAAGTAACTTAAAGGATTTGGGAGGCTAAAATCAAAATATAAAGATTTCAGGAAATAAAGTCTAATTTTTAGAGATTTAAAGGACCGATATATAAAAACTACATCATTTATTTTTTGATTAGGTTGGCAAAGCAGTTTGTATTTGATTGTACTCTCTCATCAATTTTTTAGAGGTTTCACTTTGGTACTATGAGTGTATTGAAATATTGAAATAACTATTAGTGATGGAATACACACACATACACAAAAGAAAAAGAAAAATCGTCCAGCTTCTTCTACAAGCTATATTCGTGAAGGCAAAAATGATTGTTTTAGACCTAATCCAAACGGTAAAAGGTTAAACTTGGACAATAAGAACAAACAATAGCAAATAATAATAATAATACAGTTAATGGTTAATTTTTTAAAGTTGTTTTTCATTACAAATAACAAAAGTGTAACTTAAAGATGACTAAGAGGTTAGGATTATGGCTAGGGTTAGGATTAAAATTAGGGTTTGGAACGGAAGAGTAGGAGGAGAAGGAGGAGGGACGGCGAGTTCACACGGGGGATGAGGAGGAGGAGTCGGGGTGGCGGGTTCGCATTGGGGAGAGGATGATGGAGGAGGAGGGGGAAGTAGCGGGTTTGCAAAGGGGAGTGGAGGAGGAGGAGTTGGTGGTGGTTGTAGGTTTCCAAAGGAGCACACCTTTTTTTCCTACTGAGCCCATTTAAAAATTTGATTTTATTTATAATTTTATCATTTAAATTTTACAATAAAAATTCTCTCATCTTCAATCTCTCTCTATCATATTCTCCACCGCCATTACCCTTTCCAAAGGAGCACTCGACACAGACGAGCCCAACGAAAAAATGAGGCTTTTCCTTCATTAGATAGTCGTCGTACTCGTCATCGTACCATTGCTTGAGCTCGACGAAGGGCTGTGGATGGAGATGCGGAGGGGCGATGGTCTGGAAGTCGATCAAGGAGATGGCAACGGTGAGGACTGCGGATAAGAGGACGATGATGGCGTCCAGAAGGAAGGAGACGAGGCCCATCTTTCGGATTTTGATTTTTTTTCCTTTTCAAAAATAAAATTTTAGTTTTTATTAGCCTGTTGAAATTGAATATGATGAGATTTTAATATCTTATGTTTCCTTGTTTCCTTGATCTGGGCTAGACAGCCCCGATCCACCATAGAGGATTCGGGCTGTCTAGTCCGAACTTGCTGCAATGTTGGGAGAAAAATAGAGGATGGTAGTTTTTGAAATTTCAGGTGTGCTCACTAATAAAAAAATATATTTTCTTTTAAAAAAGAGGTGTGCTCACTAGGAAAAGTGGGCTCACTAGTAAAAATGGTGTGCCCCTCTAGAAACTCCCGAAAACGGGTGGAGGTGGGGGGATTTGGGAGAGTAATTTCTGGGCGAAAAAAAAAAGAGTGTGTCCTTTAGGAAAACTTAAGTTTTTAAACTCATAGGAATGTGCCCTTAAAATGGACGTGCCCTTAGTTATTTGAGATGTGCCTTTATCGTTTCCCCAAATGCTCACACAAGACGTTTTTCACCCCATATTTTAACCCGCATCGTATATAAGCCAAATTGAAGGATAATTATATAGGCACAACCTAAACATCTAAAAACACACCCCACTAAAATTGGTTTTAATGACAAGTCTACTGTTATTTTTTTGCCAAGTATATCTTATTTCTCAACTTAGTTCTAGGAGATTATATTAGGATTGGATGGGGTAGAGAGTGAGGGCGACAGTGCCAAGGAGAAAGAAGGAGTGGGGGCTTCAAAGAGAAGGAGAAGGAAGGGGTGGGGGCTTCAAAGAGAGGGGTTAAGGTAGACAATGAGTGAAGGGATTCTAAGGTGTAATATTCCAAAAGTTCATGTTACTCGTATCTCTTTCTTAGGTCTGAACGTGCTGAGTTAGGCTACCGGATATTAATTTGGACATTGAAATAATTTTTGCTAAGCGTAATTTTACATATTTAAGTCCAAATTACTTTCAGTTTTCACGGCTATTAGTTTTCTAATATTTATGATTTTTATAATTTTTTTGCCGAATCCCAAAAGTATTTTTGAATTTTGCTAATTTTAAAATATTAAAATAATATTCTAATTACTTCCGAAAATCGAAATAACAAAACTGACTATTTTATAGTGTTTCTTTTATTGAGCACTACATCCACATGGGCATATACCTCAAATCTTCCATTTGGCTATATTAATCTAACCTCTAGCCTGTAATTGTAGTAATAGACGAAGAGAGGAATATTTTTCCAAATAAATTGGGAAAAAAAAAGAAGAAGAAGAAAAAAAGAAAAGAAAAGTAGAAAAAGAAGAAGAGGAGAAAGAGAAGGAACCAAGTAAGTAATACTTTTATTTCTTTTTTTTTTTGAAAAAATTTATTTAACTTCTATTATTATGTGTACGCAATTTATTTTATGAATATTCTTGGCTCAAAATTTTGACTATTATTTTGCGAACTCGACTTATATTTTGGACTGTTGATCGATATTGAGAACTGAACCGAATTATTGGATCAGTTTTGACATACGCAAATATTGTAATATTTATACTTATTAAAAAAATAAAAATATTGATCACCTAGCTTCAAACAATTATTACAGTATTATTAATCATATTAACATACCTTCAAAGTAGGCAATATGACACAGTACTATTGTATCATTTGTAATATTTATGTTATTATAAGAAAATATTGAAATATTAATTCTTCATTGTACTGCTATCATAATATCGTATAACACAATCTTAAACTATACAATATTTGTATGAAAATATTGGAAAATTTATGAATAATGACTTTTTTCACTATACAATACTGACTTAATATTTGTTAAATACAGTATTGGTTAAATGTGATCAATATCATTAATTTAACAAATTACATATGATAAATACTGTAATTAATTATAAAAAAAAGGAGATATGTGACTTTATTTAAGTGTGGTATTATCATTACTCTTTGCTATAAATTATTTTTATTTCAAATTGAATAAGAATTTGTAGGATCGGTGATCTAAATTATTTTATTAAATCTCAATCATTTAGTGAATGACATATTGTACTAATACGAATGGTACATGATAGTGAGTATAGTGATATGATAAGTGAATGTAATATAGCAATATTGTATATACATAATCCAATACTGAATTGTTAATAATATCATGGTTAATTAAAATAGGCATTTGTCCATAGTGAAGGAATCATGTTACAACATTCTTATAAATCATGTATATTACGTATCATGAACGTGGGATGGGTAGAAGTTATATGATGGATAAGAATCATATCATATAAGAATTATTACAATGTTAAGACCGAAATTTTTTTACTATAGTGGCCTAAGAATACTGGATCACTGATTGATAATTAGTACCTAGTGTGGTATATCCCTTATTGTAATACAGTGTAGGGTATGAATTGAGTATCTAACGGTATGTTATGCTTCAGTGCTATGGGATTGAGGCCGGGACCCGGGTATGTACGGACACTTATATGATAATAGAAAATAGTGCTATTTTATTCATTATATAGTTTTTACAACTAATTTGGACGATAACTGCGACCAATATAATACATGATTAAGATATATAAAATAACTATTTCATCATGCTTATTTATTTATTTATTTATACTTGCTTACATACTAAATTTATATCTTCACGATCAATACTTATATAAATATGTCCATGTACACTGATACTCCCGTACTATGATAGTACACCCTTTTTTTTCCTTTAAGTATTGCTTGCTAAGTTTAAACCTCTAGTTTCTGAACCTAGGTTTTGAGGAAGTGGAAGAAGAGTCTGCACTAGTTAAAGATCCATATTTCGTTGATCAAGTCGAACGTCAGTGAGAGGTGGATCTACTATTTCTATCTTGTATATATTGTTCATATTTTATTTTGTCGGGCATTATTCATTCCTTTAGTTCTTTTGTTGTAGATATCTAGAATAGTGTATCATTTTTATATAATCAATCTTGTGTTTTATAAATATAACTTCAATTTCAGACATGTTATTTATTCATTTGTTGTGACAATAGTAATAATTAATCCATGATTATGTGACTGTTGGGTAATCTAATAAAATTTTAAGCAGCATCCTCTTTTTGGAATACAGTTGAAAAATGGGAGCGTTACCATAAGAGTTTAGGGTTAGGTTGTGGAAGAAGAGGAAAGAGGGAGGGAGAAGGGAGATAGGTTGCAAGTCTATAGAGAGGGCAGGAGGAGGGGAAATTCTATTTACACACTACAATTTACTTTTGACGCCCTGAATACTCTTTACACCAAACTTCTATTTTGAAATGTTACCAATTTATTCTATGCACCCAATTTTTTTTTTCAATTTTAACCCTCCTCCTTCTCTCTATCTCCTTATGTCGTCCGATCCCAAATTTTTCGAGTTGGATATTAATTCCCAAGTTAAAAATATATTGGTCGGGTATTAATATTCGATCAAAAAATCGCTTGGTCGGGTATTAAAACCCGACCAGCAGCCGATGTCTCTCTAAAAAAATCATAAATAATAATAAATTACAAACAAATACACATAAAAACTAAGAATAAATTGTAATTGTAATTTAGATTTGTCCTCCAACACCAATTGCATGTTGAAATTTTCCATTTTAATAAAAAAAAAACTCAAACTAAAACTTCAAACACTAATTTTACTTGTTACAGTGAAAATTTCTCTAGATCTTTTTAGGAACATGAATTTAAAAAATTTAAGAGGTTAAGTAATCAAAGCAATGGGTTTGTGGGAGATGTATTTTTTTAAAAATTAAATTTCACTAAAAAATATTTTTAAAGGTTCTAGAGAAAAAACAGATGAGTAAGACGTTGAGTTGTAGTTTTAAATTTTAAAAAGTCTTAATTTGTGGTTTAAAAGGGTAATTTAGTCAAAAAAAATAAATAGTAAACTTGTAATTATTTACAAGTTTTAAAACCGTGCGTGAAGAGTAAATTTCCGTTTGTAAATAGAATTTCTCCATGAGGAGGGGGTAAGAGGAGGAGGAGGAAGGGAAGATAGTGGGTTTACAGTGAGGAAGGAGGAGGAGGAGAAGAGTGAGGAGGGAGGAGGAAGAGCGTGTGGCGATTTGCAGTGAGAGATGAGGGGGTGATGGATTCAAATAGAGGGGAGGAGAAGGGTGGAGGTGGATCTACAGAGTTGGAGATTTGTCGGAGACGAGGGGCTGGAGGAGGAGATTTGTTTTTGAAAAGAAAAAAAAAAAGAGAATTTTGGGAAAAGTGAGAATGTGCCCTTAAAAAATATATCAAAGTTATGAAAAATTGAAAGTGGGTCCTCAGAAATTTAGAACGGGTGATTCCTTAGATATCTGGGGCATTGTTTTATAATTACCTCAGTTTTCCCACATGAAGGAGCCCACGAGGCAAGGCCCAGCGTCCCCTCCCCTCACCTCCACCTCCTGAGACGAGATGGGCACATTTCTCTGTGCACTCTTACGCAGGCAAGCACTGCAATGTGTCATTTTCTCCAGCAGATCTCGAGCATTACATTAAACAAATACTCCCTCTCTCTGCTTCTTCTGATCTCCACTCGTGCGCTCGTTACCCCCTTCCCTCTCTCTGTCTTTCTAACTCTTCCCTTCTCTCTCTCTCTCTCTCTCTCTCTCTCTCTAATGAAGCCTCCTGCTGCTGCTGCCACGCCCAAGCCCATGCTCTCCTCCAGCCCGGCCCAGCCCGAGAAGCTCCCGGCCCCGGGCCTTGCCCGCCTCCTCCGCGGCAAGAGCGCCGGCCGCACCCGGGCCCGCTCCGCCGCGAGCCCCATGTTCGTCTCCCGCAGCAAGAGCGTCGGCCGCTCCTCCTCGTCCACTGCTATCGACCCCGACGCCGGCGACCCCTCCTCCCCTAAAGTCACCTGCATAGGCCAGGTCCGCATCCGCCGCAACCGCTACCGCAACAACCGAAACAAGTCCAAATCCAACACCACTACTACCAAGACCAGCAGCAGATCTGCAGATCCCTATCGATGCCGATGTCTCTGCAGACTATTCCTGTGTCCGTACATATTCTTCTTCTGCTGGCAGAAGCAGAAGAAGAAGAAGAAGGTGGAGGAGACGGCAGAGGCTGAGGATGGTGCACCACCGACATCGCTAGTTAAGGAATCTAAGATCGAGTGGCATTTGCATGAAGAGAATGAGAAAGAGGAGGAGGAGATAGGAGACATGGATGCTGCGACTCCACCTCCTCCGAAGAATGCGTTGTTGCTGATGCGGTGCAGATCGGCGCCGCACAACCGGTCGCCTGCACTAGCTCTGAGCAGGTTCCCGGTGTCGCCGGCGCCGGCATCGGAGACTGAAGAAGAAGAGCAAAAGCAAATTGATAAGAGTAAAGAAGAGACGGGGGCCAAGGACGAGGACGACGAGGAGGAGGAGGAGGAGGAGGAGGGGTGCAGATCGTCCTCGACGTCGCAGGCGTCGGCAGGGCTGACACGAAGCAAGTCGGAGCCGGCGAAGAAGGGGGAGAGGCTGATGGAAGTGAGCTACTGTAAGTGGAACGTAAGTGAGGAGGGAGCGATAGGGGCTGCTCGAGAAGTGGGGCCCACTCTCTCGCCGGCGCCACCGCCACCGCCACCGCCACCGCCAACCCCTCCCATCCTCCTCCATTGAAACAGTGCCTTTTTTAAAAATCTTTTTAGTATTGATTATGAAGTTAAAAAAAATTAAAAATTAAAAAATGTACTTTTGATATATATCGCTATAGACTCTGTTACGGGAATTTCCAAACGAGCACACCACTGATTCCACTGAGTCAAGACTCGTGGTGTGCTCCTTTAGAAATTGCCCTCTCTTTGCTATTGTTGTTTTGGGTGATGTGATCAGAGGGAATCTGCGAGAGGAGGGATTAGATTTACAGAGTAATTGGGAGTGATTAGAGTGATGAGGGGGAGCCGTACACAAAATCTATTACTAATTTCAGTAATCGCTGACTTGCCAACTCACTCTACAGGGCTACTCTTGTTTCTTTATTTATTGTTAGTTTTGTTTAATGGGGTGTTTGGCAACTAGTATCCTAGGTCTAGCCAACTCACCATATACAGGTGGATATCATCAATTATCGCTAGTATTGGACGGGTCCCTCCCTGACACTTTCTTTGACAGGTAACGGAAAAAAATTAGAAAAAACTTTTAAAATGAAAATACAAGAAGAAGATTTTTCTTCAATAAGTTTTTAGTATTTATATGTGAATTTTTTAAAATAAAAAGTAGTCAGAAAGGTAAAAGGAATATTAACTTATTATTATAATAAATATTATGATATAATATTATATTTGTTTTATACAATAGATTTGAAAATTAATTTTTAGAGTAGAATAAAGAATAATAATTTATTTAGTTTCTTGAGTTTCAAGAACTCTTTTAACAAAAAAATGAGAGAAAGAAAAAAAAAAAAAAAAAAGGAAATAAAGGTGTCATATATGATCAGGACAACCAAACAAATGAATCAGTAAAAGTAGTCTTATTTTAATTACTTCCATTTTATTTCCATACAAATAAACATTCAAGAAGTTTCATGATTAATTCTTACTGATATCGAACTGATAAATTGGATTTATGGTCTAATTTCCCAAAAAAAAAAGAGAGAGAGAAAAAAAAAAAAACAATCATTTTCATGAAACACTACAAAATCTAATTCTAAAAAGAAAACGAATTTCCTGATACTTTTTCTTTCTATTTTATTCTTTTTAATAAAAATTAGAAGTATTCTACTTCTAATATTTTTAATGTTTGTTCATTATTTTTTTAAAAGAGGAAAAAAAAATAGAAGATAAATAAAATATTTATTTTAATAGCAGAAATAAGGAAAGACAAAGTTAGAAGATAATAAAATAATAATTTTTATTTCTCATTCTTTTTCCATACAAAAATCATGTGAAATAAACTAGAAAGTGATGGCCCCATATAAACTTCACCCTCACCATTTAAAAAGTAAGTTCCAATATACTTATTAACCAAACAGACACACAGGAAGTAGGAAAGTAAGCTTACTTTCACTGTTTTGATTTTACTTCTATACAAACAAACACATCCTAAATAAATTCACAACTTACAAAAAGCCGCAAATACAACTGATTTTATCACTAAATGTGAGGAACTTAATTAGAAGGGCACATACAAGCTTTTTTTTTTTCCTCTTTCCACTCTTGCATCGTCAATTAACTGTTCTTATTAACTCCTTGATTGATATTGCTATGGCTAGAAATCGAATTCAAAACTATTCTCTTAAAAACATAGAATCTTACTTATTGAACTATCACTTTCTTGAGTCATAATCATTGTGTCAAAAGATAAGGAACTTATAAATTATTGCTTACACGATAATTTTTGCTAGGCTTGCATTATTTTCTATTTCATGCGTATTGATTTTATGTTTTGGTTTTATGTTGAATTTGAATTTATGCTTAGCAATGCCGGATCTAACATCTCAATTTTCCCATGTATTTGCCCCCATATGTTTCCTCAATTGGTCTCAAGCAGGCAATCGCTTGTCTTTCTTACAGCGAATATTCTCATGTAATTGTTTTGGAGTTTTTGTATATTGATTCTTTAAATCTTCAATATTTTGATATTGGTCTATGAAAACTTTGTATTTTGATATTAGTCTCGCAAAATACTTAAGTTACACTAGTTTAGCCTCTTTGTTAATTTTTCAGTCCAATTAAACTGCAGATTTCAAATTAGATTCTAATTAGTCATGAATAACTGAACTACCTTCAATGTGTCTCATCCCCTCCATCAATCTCCTCTCTCATTATCTCCCACCTCAACTCCACCTCTGTCATCTCCGCCCTCTCCACTGCCCCCCTCCCCGCTCTCCCCACCGCCCCTCCCCTCTTCCCCCTTCCCTCCTCAACCCATCTTCTCCTCCCTCTCTAAATCCAACCGCTTCCACTCCACCATCTCTCTCTATCATCTCTTTCTACCACTCCCAAAAACAAATCTCTCTCTACTCCGCAAGGATTAAGTACGTTTTCAGCTGCTCTTGGACCAATTTAGGTGACCAACCTGGCATAGAATTGCTAATATTTGGATTAATGCTTATGCAAGAATCCTATATTCATAGTATACATAAATTTTATATGCTGGCTTTAACAATTAATTTAGCTCGAAGTTAATTGGATTTTTTTTCCATCACTTCAATACTGTGTTGTTTTATATGTATAATCTAGAGGAGAAAAAAAGAAATGAAAATTAAGAGCCAAAATACCATCTAGGCCATTTTTTACGTCAAGATGTGAAAAAACATAGCTAAAATCGTTGAGAGAATGATGCTCTAATAAGAACTAGAGAAAGTCATTCTTCTCACTTTTGTAGAAGAAATTTTTGGGGCAACATATTACGGTTGGGAGATATCCAAAGAAAACTAGGATTTGGATTTGGAGGGAAGAAATAGGAGAAATGAAAGTAGAGGGAGAAGAGAGAGGCTAGAGTTTTAGGAGAGTAGATTAGGAATTGAGACTCTAAAGTTTGTCCACAATTATTTGAAGAAGAGAACATAAATAGAGAGAGAGAGGAAGAAAAAGGATGGAACCGGTTTAAGAGAGAGAAAGAAAGAGGAAGGGGAGAAAGAGCAGATAGGAGGGAACAAGTTGTTCCCTCTAGGAAAGCCCAAGTTTAACGGAAAGAGAGGGAATAAATTTTAATTTTCTTAACGGAATCATTCCATAGGCACAAAATCAGAGTAACTTAAATGTTTTAGTAGGCTAATATCAAAATATGAAGTTTTAAAGCCTAATATCAAAATATTACATATATAAGGAATCAATATGCAAAAAACTCCAATTTTTTTTATTTTTTATTTTTTTTATTTTTTTTTTATTTACAGTAGACGATTGAGCCAATATTTTTCCCCCCAAATCTGGGGCAAGGCCATCGATGTGACATGCAATGCCCACTTCCTGTCATATCCCATTCAATCGAATCAAATGTTGGATTCGGTTGGTGCATGCATGCCCTTCAATCATAGTTGTATGCCACTAAGAGTAACGAAAGATGAATTATAATGAAAAGTTCCATTAGGTGGTTAACTTTTATGGTTCCCAACCAATTTAGAAAATAAAGTATCGATGCGAATAAATAACAGCTGAGAGGGATAGATGATGTGGTTGTCCAAATCCAAACGCATGTGTTTAAATGTCATTCGATACCTAAATAAAATTAAAATGGTTAAAGAATTGCTTTTTTTTTATTTTTTTTTTGAGTATGTCTTGTAGGTTTATATAATAAGAGAAAAAGCATCCAACAACTTCTTCAATATTAGGAAAAGAACTTTCAACCTGAGGAACCTTCGTATCTCTACAATAGCTTGTCATAACACAGCCCTATCCTGTTAATCAAGAAGCGAATTCAAATCCGTACACTCCCATAAGATATAAAAGGGGCCACGTCGCATCAGCTACAGCTAACACTCAACTCTCCAAAGGATAGTATTATAAAAACCAGGAGAGAAAAAATCAGAAATCAAGAGATATTAGGTCCCCTCGTAACTGAAATGAGTGACAAGGTACCCATGCAGCTTAGACAGGAACAATTACCAGCGATTAGAAAACCCCCATTAGGCTAGATTTACAATATTTCGTGGGAAAAAAAAAGTCATTTACCTGATTCCCATTAATAAATGGGGAAATAAAAACCTAATCAAAAGTAGCCACCTTTGCCACTGATCCAAGAATCAAAGTAAAAATTGGACACTGCACTCATTAAAAAGATTGTTGCAAAACACTAGCCACAAGAATCAAGCAAAATTTTTGAATTAAAAAAAAATATATTTTTTTCTAATTCAAAATTAACCTGTGTTCATTACCATCCCAAAGCAAAAGTGATGGGTTTGCACCTCCTTGTCTACAAGGGACGAAAATTTCCAAGAAAAAGGTAGATCACAGAAAATGCAAAAAAAGTACGTAAATTCATAGGTAAAAGGAAAAAAGGTCACTTAAACATGATAATTCAGTTACTAACTAGCTGCCAAAGTCCAAAATAGATAAAAGAAATAAAAACTAGACAAATTCCAAATATTCATACAATTCCAACATCAAAACAGAATACCTAAGCCAAAAGTTCTTGCATCCATTTCAAAAGTCTAATCTCAAACAAAATTGTCTTAAACCAAGGAAGCAGGAGTATATTAGAGTACTACATATCGAATAGATCACTCGATGGCAAAAATTTAGAGCCCCATAACTTTATGGGCGTGCGGGAGCAGGGGGTCCAGCAGGGCGAGCACCAGGTTGGCCGGGCTTTGCCATGTCATCCTGCAAGCAAGAAAAAATTGAATGCCAGTCAAATAATTCATTGAAGAGTGTAGTACAAGTGCATAGACAACATTACAGCTGTTTTGTCATGACAATGAGCAGTCTGGAAATTTTAACTTTAATTTTTGTCTAATTCTTGATAAAGAGACCCGATGCCAAAACAACAGGAAGAGTAACCATGAAACCTTTTGGTCTAGCAGCTCCAATTTACTGCTGTGTTTGCACCTTAACCGTGCAACCTAGTTGTGGACCATTGCAAAAGGGTAACAAATTTCCCATCCCAAGCATTTATCATACGTAATTTTACCCACATTAATAGATTGCATGGCTCCACTGTATATCAGATTGCAACCCACAAGGCCTAGTTGCCAAACTAAGGTTTCCTACAAGACTAATTAAAACCATGGTTTGCATGGATACAATCATTGAAATGTTACTACAACTCTAGCTGCAGCAGAGTTGCCAAAAAAATGGTCTAGGAGACCATTGTGCTTGAAACCATGATTTGGACAACCAAAAGACATTTGTTAAACATTCATTTTGCTTCAGACCATGATTTCGATAATGTTTTGCTCACCCCAAAAGTAATGTCGATAGTAATAATGGTTCAACTTTTAGGCCTGGCTTGCCAATCCAGCTTCAATCAGTGAAACCATGGCTCCGCGTGGCTTAAAGGCCAAACAACAAGAGTACACACAGTTTGTATCAAAACTTTACCAGACCATAATTTCAAGCAAAGAATGTGATTAGCGAGCACTTTACAGCTAGCCAACCCATGGTTTCAAGCATAACATATTATCTAAAACCATGATTTTGAGAACTTCAATAATCTAAAGTTTTGGAACCCACAAAATGAATCAAACCAATATGCAAGCCATGGTTTCAGTTCCAACTTAAATGCCAGGCTAAGGCTGATAGTCTTGGCATGAGAACCTAAGGCTGATAGTCTGACATAAAACCCACAAGAAACTATGGTTTCACATGCTGAAACCTTAATCCAAAGTGTATCCTAAGCATCACAGTTATCATGGTTCTGTAATGGGTATTGGTTGAAACAACAGTTCCAGATCTAAGAGTTTCAGATAAAACATGAAGCAAAGCTCTAGGTCTTCAATTGCTGCATTCTATGAAATAATTGATTATAAGTTCACAGATAACATTTAGTAGTAGTTTACAGCATGCATCTACAATCAACACCGAACATCCCTTTTATAAATTATTGCTGTACTTAAGTATTCAAGGAGGACAGGCAATCAAGTTTTATGAACGATCACATAGTATAAGTCAGTACCGTTACTAAAATGCCTACAACTATTTCAAATTTCACTTCAACAACACCATTTCACAGAAGGATGATATTGCCAAAACAAATAATATCATATCCATAGAGCAAGTATGATGTGACATCCAAACTTTATTGCAGTATACATCAATTTCATTACATAAAGACATCTACTTTAAGCAGGTCATTCTTCATATGCAAGTAGACACTATTTACGTGCCACATGGCTAAGCACAAATGTGCTGTCCCCCGGCAAGTTTTTGGAAGATATGATAACAGTACATCGGAATTCTAAAACTCGGCACACATGTTGCAGGGGAATAAAAGAGAATGAGAATGTTTACGCCCAAGACTACAGAACTAAGAGCTAGGATTCTGCTGTTCAACTTTAACAAAAAACTAACAATATTTGAAGGTTTGGGGCAGACTACTCAGCATGAATGTTTATGCCCATGCTCATGGCTAAGGCAAGACAGAGTACCCAACATAAGAAACAAAGAAACACAAGAACAGTCCATATAGGTAAAATATACTCGGAAAGAAGAACATAATATCACAATCTAAAACTCAACAGTAGTTAAAGTAAATAGGGATTATTTGCATATAGCTTCCCATAACATTTTTAACTCTCACAAATCTTGGAGAAAATTCTTGCTGCATACAGACGGATATTTCCACTTCCAACTAAATATGACAACAGTCAGATTGTCTTCCAATTAAATATGACAACATTCAGGTTGTCTATACCCACAAGGGAATGGAGTTTTGCTTGCTGAATAATGCTAAAGAAGGCACTTTTAGAATGATTCCTAGGTTCAGAAACTGCTATCTAGAAAAAATGACAAGACACTTGGGGTCTCGACCAGCTATGTTTAATATACAAGGGTTACTACTACAGCGCCAACTCTTCAAAAGGGTCTTTCAATAAATTTACAAGTACAAACAACATTAACAGATGGTTCTCCATGAATCATTTAGTTATTCTACCACCTAAACCGCTAGTAGACAAAGGGTTCCTGCTAAAATGCTTACCCTTTAAAAATATTTCTTCCCACAAATTTCTACAATTATCATTAACAAAGGGTTCCCTACTTATTATACCAACCAAACAACTGGTAGGCAACAGTTGTAAAACCAAACTGATAATTTTTTTCCCTGCAGTAATATTGTTTCCATATAAGTAATTCCATCACACCATCAAATGCAAAGGCAATTGCTTATCTTTTAATAATATGTACATAGAACAAAGGCCATGACCTAAACCTAGAACTTCCCACAACTCTTGACGCTTTGCCACCTTGGTTAGGCTCCAAGTACTTCTCACTACAAATTGATGTTCTGGATTTCAGGTACGAGTTTGTCCATAATGCTATATGAGGAAAAGGACTCTCATGAATTATTAATAGAATGGAACTAAATTTAAGTGCTAGTCATAATTAGAAATGGCTGAATAAAAAAGATAAGTTTATGTTCTTTCTTTGGAAGAAAGTAAGTTACTAGTTAAGAACATAAGAGAAGTTATAGAATTATAGTTGATGAAACAATATAGAATAGAGGCAGATCTAAGGGAACTTGGATGGAGACAATTAAAAAGGCTACCAAGTCTAACATAGTACAAAAGATTGCCCCTTAATAAAGCTGAATTTGAGAAAAGGATTCATGGAGCAGTCCTATACTATTGGGAGAAAACATTGTTCCTTAAATGAAAGAAAGAATTTTCTTACCTAACAAAGTAGATATCAAAATTTAGAATTAAACTGATGTTTATAGACAGATAAGGCCAAGTTGTAGGCCTAGTTAGGCAGTCATCCTAAATGCTAATTAATTTGTAGGCTTACAATTTGTAGTGAGAAGCACCTTTATTAATTTAACATATAAATAAGAATTACAAACTGATGTCACTGTAGGCATAGTCAGGCAGCCATCCTAAATGCTGATTAATTTAACATATAAATAAGAATTGGCCTAGGATTTTACTATACAAATCTTAACACAGAGCCACAGAGGTAATCCTAGTTAGCTAAATAGAGCTTAAGGATGCATAATTTATCCAGGGACTAAAGCCTAAAAGACCTAAAGAATCCAAGGCAAATCAAGCAAGTATTGAATACCATAGTCACTGCCAAATGAGTGTGAAACATTTTTCTTAAAGATTAATTGAGAAAGGAACACAAACAGTTATTAAAATAATACAAATAAATCTCTCAGCCATGCTTCAATCAAATATATAACCTGATTGTGTTACCATGGACATGTCAGTATAGGCCTAGTTAGGCAGTTATCCTAATTGCTAATTAATTTAACAGATAAAAAAGAATGGGCCTAGGATTTTGCTATATAGACCTTAACATAGAGGCATCCTAGTTAGATAACTAGATTTAACTATTGATAATAGTAATGAAGATTACTCTTATCCATCAGAAATATGCCATGATAAACAAGCAAAAACATATGTTAGCATTTCCAAAAATTAATTAAAATATAGAACATCCTAGCTTTAAAACTCAACAAGGGGATATAATCATGTTAATGACATAAATTCACATGGAAAATAACCATAAAAAGCAAAACACAGTAGAAATAACACTAGAGTTCATAACTTGCAATGTATGTCCATTTTAGGAGAATTTTGCATGAAGCTCTGATCTTTCAAAGAGGCAAAACAACATCATGTAGAATGAGCCAATGAAATTAAAATGCTAGCAAGCTAAAAGAAACTTACCCTGCGCCTGAAGCGCTGTGGTGGCTCACGGTTCCTCCTGTCAGTACGGGACCTAACTCTCACCACATGGGAGTGGATGGCACAAGAGACACAGTATTGCATCTTAGCATATAGCTTGGGAAGAGTGTACCCTAGAGAAAATAATTACCATCAATTCAGCTAAATTTCCATACAAACTGCATCAATCATAGAGAAAGAAAAGAGAAATCTAGATTACCTTCACAAATACAGGCCTCCTGCACATCTCTCACGGCAGCTTGCTCAACAATGTTCCTTACAAGGAACCTCTTAATGGCTTTGTCCTATAATAAACCCACAAAATTCATGCATAAATTTACAATACACATACAAATCAACATCATAAGAATAAACAATACCCAAGCACAAATCAATAGCATAAAGAATAAACAATATCAATGCTCAAAACTCCTTTAGTAAACAAGGACTTATTGCAATGGGGCTACAATGCTAATCTTTGAAAAGTTTAAATAGTACCCATGTAAGGGTCATAAATCTTGATAACCAAATTTCTTTTCAAAAGCTTCTATCTTGACCATATACTTTTAGATTTTTAGCACTATCCACCAACAATAATAGCAAAAGAAACTGTAAGCAAATATCTACATATATAATTATCTCTAAACCTTTTGAACAAACAAGTCATTCAAATCTCCATCACAAGCATACTAGTGTATAACTCTAGAGCATTAAAGCACGAACAATCTTAGTACTTAAAGGAATATCAATATCAATTCTCTGCAAATTTGCAAAGTTAATATAAGTAGGGCTTACAGTAGATTGATGAAAAATTTGCAATTTAAAATTATATGTAAGAATCCTACGCCAATATAACACCTAGGGTTTACAAAAAACAAAACAGTTACAGATCGAAGCTGTTCAACACAATCAGTTTCTTGTGTTTAGATAATCAATCATCAATCAAAAGTATAGAGATCTGGTATACCTTAGGGCAGCATTTGCCGCAGTTCGAGCAGCGGATGAATTTGACATGTCCACGTCCGTGCTTGTTCCTGCCTCCGTTCCTACGCTTGAAAGTCTGCAACCAAAACAAAATCACAAGGAAAAAAAAAAAAAGATCACATCTGAATCGAATCTAAACAACGAGGTGACGACATTGCATCAGAGAAGCTAGGGTTTCGATCACTCGCCATGGCTTCAGGTCGATTTACTTTTTGCCCTAGCTTCTGCTCTCTAGGGTTTTGGGGGAACGATGACAGACTGCGGCGGTGACGTACGAGGGAGAGACTGCCCTTATTATATAGGACTCGATTGGGGACGTCTCCGACTCCAAAGAGGCAATCTCAGCCGTTCATTACAATTACAGGCCGTTCATTACAACTAAATCCCAATATTCTGAACATAAAGCCCATGGGCCCTAAACCTGATTTTGCTCAATATTCAGTATACGCCTATTAATTCAGTTATTATTGGCGCGCTCTCACGGACTTAATATATACCCTCTATGATATCTCCACTAGTTTGTTAAATCATCATTGTTCTTGCAAATAAAGCAGGCAATCTTAGGATGTTGGAAAATGAGTGACGAATCTCCCGCAACCAATCTCAGAGTGCGCAATCTCTTGAGCACTAGGGGCTAGATCTAGGTCCTGATAAAGACCCTCAACTGCTCAAGTCAGCAAGCTATTGATAGTAAAGAATTTTGTTAAAATTAGATAGAGAGAGAGATTATCATGTTATATTATACATTTTGTCTATTTATAGGAAAATGGAAGGGATGGGATCCACGCTCTTAGACGGTATCTAGTTAAGTTCAAGGGGTTTTAAATAGATCTCTTATCGAGTCTGATAGTTGAGTTGTTATTGGGTATGACTGAAAATCTTTTTATTCTTCTTTAAACATAATAGCTGGTTGGGTTTAAGCCCGTATGAGTTTGGTTTGGACATTGATAGGCCCAAAAATTTATTGTGGCATGCTTATTCTCCTTGTTCCTATTGGATTCATAACAATATACTTTTTAGAGCATTTATATGTGGCTCAAAGTTCGTTATGCAGTTTTATCATGCCAAAAAAAAAATACTGTAAAGTTATTCTCGCGATTTAATCTCATCAAAGTGATCGAAGCTCAGAACTTGTATAGAATGATTCAATCATAATTCAATAGACTCCTTCCAGTAAATGCATCTAGAGGTTGTTCTTTGCCTCCATGTCTCTGTCACTTCTCGTAATCAGCTCCAGACTCTTGATATTTCAATTATGGGGTATTTACTGGTTTGTCCCTCAAATCATTATATATTATGATTTTGCCCTCCAAATCTTCATATTTAGGATTTTGCCCCCCAAATCTCATAACAATAATTTAGTCTCTCTCTCTAACACAGTTAAATATTTGACCATTTTACCCCTCTCTTCCTCTTCTATTTTCCTCCTCTCTTCTTCTTCTCTTTTCCTCCTCTCTTCTCCTTTTCTTCATTATTTCTCCTCTCTTCTTTCTCCAGTATTTAACTGTGTTAGGGAAGAGAGAAGAAGAGAGGAGGAAGAGAGGAGAAAGAAGATAGGAAAAATAATGAAGAAAAGGAGAAGAGAGAAGGAAGATGGAAGGAAGAGAGGAGAAAGAAGATAGGAAAAATAATGAAGAAAATGAGAAGAGAGGAGGACAAGAGGGGTAAAATGGTCAAATATTTAACTGTGTTAGAGAATGGGACTAAATTGTTGTAACTTATGAGATTTGGGGGGCAAAATCCTAAATATGAAGATTTGGGAGGTAAAATCATAATATATAAAGATTTGATGGACAAACCAGTAAATACCCCTTCAATTATTATATGTTCAAAAGGAAGTGTTAAGAAAGATGAACTATAGTAAGTTGCTTCGTAGTTAAGTATTGCTAATTATATTTTCTTTTGTAGTTGACTTTGTCAATTTTTTTGTCATCAAATATTTAGGATTGCTTTTATTAGTTTTCTAGGGTTTCAATTAAATTTTCTTTTACTAACACAAAGAAAGATTAGATATGCGGGGGGGGGGGGGGGGGGGGGGGGGGGTAACAATTAATGATTAGAAAAGAAGTTAAATTTATGTGAGAGATTGGAGTGTCATTGGTGCTCAAAGGTTTCATTTTGAGGAAAATCTTTGAGTAAGAAGGAGAAGCAGAAAGCTTGTTCCTTTATTGTTATTAAATTGAAGAAGAGTTTTTCTAGTGATGAACAATAAAAATTAAGCGTCCAATTATTTAACAACTTAAAGCTAATAATAAATAAAATCAAGCATTGGTATATTCTAATATGTTGTCTAAATAATAATAAAGTTTTGTGTATTTATTCCAAAATAAATCATCACATCATGTTTTAACATGCTCGTATCAATGATACATTTAGGAAAAAAAATGAGTTAATTACAGTCAGACCCCCTGTACTATTGAAGGTATATAATTTAACACCCATGAAATTTGAAACTCTCAAAAAATCCACTGGACTTTGTTATTTTCACTCTCTTTTTTTTATTAAAGTGCACTCTTTATCCCTCAAATTCCTATTCTACTCTTATCACTCTCTTTAACCAGCACACTTCCCTTCCCTCTCTCTCCCTCTCTATCCCTCTCTCTCAGTCACTCACGCTCCCTCTCTGACTGAGAGAGCGAGATAGAGAGAGAGTGACTAGAGAGAGGGATAGAGAGGGGGGGAGAGAGAGAGGAGAGAGAGTGTGTGCTGGTTAAAAGGATGAATGAGGATATAATAGAAATTTGAGAGATAAGAGTACACTTTAGTAAAAAAAGAGAGTGAAAATAACTAAATTCAGGGATTTTTTTGAGAATTTCAAACTTCAGGGTGTTAGGTGATACACCTCCAATATTACAGAGGGTCTGACTGTAATTAACCTAAAAAAAATTATTGTTGAATAAGGTCTTACCAAATCCAACAAGACGAATTGGATTTCAAGATATAAAAATTAATGCTGGTTTTGTAGTGCGTGATTGGATTTACTGATAATGAATTTTATAAATTTAATATAAGATTAACTTTCTATTGAGATTTTTATAAATTTAATATAAGATTAACTTTCTATTGAGATTATAAAATTACATTTAGTTTTTCTCATCATTAACTTCAAAATACCGTGTCACTAAAGTGCATAATGTCAAGTTATATTTTTTTTCGCTTTAGAATAATATACCATTTTTATCAATTAAGATTGACTGTACTGCTACTTACTAGTCAAATTTTGACTCTCGAGGTACGAGCGAGTTATGAGAGTGCTAAAGTTTAGAGCAGATTATAGTCATTGTTCAACAACAACAACAACAATTATGTCTTTTATCACAAGTAATTGTGGGTAAGCTACATGAATGAAATACGTGATCGATCACATGTATGATCCTTCTCTATCCATTCCTATCAAGTAATATGTCTTCATTTAAACATCACACATCTACATCTACATCTTTTCATATCACCTCCATTCATATATTTTTTTGTCATTATTTTCACTCTTTTAACTTGTCATACATTATAACGTCCATCGCTGAGTTACTTCACATTAATTCTCCCTTCTTTATTCTTCCTCTTGTTCTCTTCTTATTGGATTTCGATCTCCATTCTTCTCCTTTATCTTTCTTTACTCTTATTATTGTGTTCTCCTGAGTTATTTCACTTTAGAGGGCAAAAAATATGACTGGAAACTAAAGTGAGATAAGTTAAATGATTTGGTTGACTAAATTCAAAATATGAAGAATTAGGGGATTAAATTCAAAATTTTAAATATTTAAGCGATAAATATATAAAAAGGGTTAATTACAGTTGACTCCCTGTATTACTAGGAGTATGTAAGTTAACACCCCTGAAGTTTGAAACTCTCAAAAAACCCCATGACTTAGTTATTTTCATTATCTTTTTTTTACTAAAATGCACTCTTGTCTCTTAAATTCTTATTCCACCTCATCTTTCTTTTTAAACAATATACTCATTAAAGAGAGGGATGATGGTAGAATAGTAATTTGAGAGACAATAGCGCACTTTAATAAAAAGAAGAGTGGAAATAACTAAATTCAGGAGTTTTTTTGAGAGTTTCAAACTTCAGGGTGTTACACACCCTTAATATTACATGGTATAAAAATCTCTATTTTGAAAAACTCAACCCTTAAAAAAATTAATTAATTATTTCCCATTTCCTTCCCAAGGAAGCAAATTGAGCTGTCATCTCACAATGCAGAGGATTAGTCATAAGAGTTGATTATTTGCTAATTTTAAGTACCGGTCTCCTGGTTGAACGCGTCGCCTTGTTTCCTTCATCTCTCTCTATCGATCTCATCTCCTTCTCTCCCTCTCGCTTAACGGGTTCGGATTAGGGTTCGCATCCATCCATCCAATGGCGAATGCGGAAGAATCCAGCCCTTTCCTCAAGAACGCCGACCTCTCGGAGAAACTCTCGGTCCCCGAGCCCTCGCCGCCGCCGCCGCCCCCGTCGTTCGCCGCCTCGAAGGTGCCCCCAGCGGACTGGACGGCGGAGGGGCTGCCGTTATCTGACGGCAGCGTCGTCGGCGAGCCCGTGAGGCGTGAGCAGTGGGATTCGAGCCTCTTCGCTTGCCTCGGCCGCAACGACGAGTTCTGCAGCAGCGATCTCGAAGTTTGTAAGTTCTTAAATTTCTCGATCTGACATTTAATCAGGATTTTGAGAATTAGGGTTCTCCAATCAGCCTAGATTGGCCAGTAATTGTTATTCGATTGATCTATCAGATCAAAAAGGTTTCATCTTTATCAATATGAAGAAATATAATTTGTTCAAGAAAAATTTAGAGTCAGATTTGATGGAATCAATACTATTTTGGTGCACGGATCTGATATATATATATATATATATATATATATATATATATATATATATATATATATATATATATATATATATATATATATATATATATATATTTTTTTGGTTCCATTCATATTTCTTTGGTCTTTTCATGTTATTGTTGACATCATATCATAATTATAATTTGATTTAAATTGTTTTAGAATTGGTATTAGGATCTACCGTTACTTTTGTACAGTGAACAATTATAATTAGTTACTGTAATGTCAGAAAGAGAGTGATTTTCACCAATGTTAGAGATTTTGATAGTTCATTTTATCAATCATTTGATGGCTGGATATTACTTAATTAGGCTCTTAATGAATGTAAACTTTGAGACCAGGGTTATCATGTTTTAGTTAAGTTTCAGCGTTAAATTGGTTGAATGGGTTACCCCTTCCTTGTTAAGTTGCTGAAATGTTTTGGAGTAAAATAATTTTTAGATTGTTATATACTCTGATTGGGTTGGTCTAGTAAGTTATTCTATTTCATGGTGGGATTCTTCTTCTATTTACTTGATAATTATCAATTTATGCTATTCAACCTACTGTTGAATTATTTTTCCTTGTGTGTGGTGATGGGATTCTTGCCCCTTACTAGATTACATGGACCAGTTTAAGTTTAAAGTTAATCTTTTGTCATTTTAAAGAGAATGGTCCATGGGCTTACATAGTGATCTGCGTAACTGGGAAAATTGCCCAATTAAGATGAGGCAAGGAACTCCCAATTTTGGAGAAAATAACAAAATAACTCCTTTTGGTCTAGCACATCAGACCATCATGAACTGTTTTTATCTCCTTACACAACTTCAATACGTCATCTCCTTACACAACTTCAATATGCCGTTATATGTCTCAGCAAGCCACTGGTCAGGCTTAATAGTCTTTATATGTCATATCTCGAGCCGTTCTACATCTATATCTCTTTCGTGTGGCCCTGCAATTAATTTTTTCGAAAATCTCCTCTTATTTTGATGATGAGGGATTTCTAGCCCACGGCATTCTATGGGGGAAAGAAGTGGTTATGCCACATGATCTATGCTCAATGGATAATTTTTAGCCCCAAAAAATGTTGTAATGCCATGATAAAACTGAGATTGAGTAATTTTTTGCGCTTGCATGCTACATGTCAGTTCCTCAATATATCATCTTTTGAACTATAGATTTTTCTACTTTATCACAGTTTCATCAATGACTTGAGTTTTGACTAGGATCTCATAAAAATTAGAATGACAATTATCATGTTAGATGGCTTGTTACAGTTTTGTTTTTTAGTTCTTCTGGATTTTTAACATGGTTTGATAAGGCCTCAAGGCTGGAAATTCATCCAACTTCGACGAAAGTAAATTGAGACTCCCAATTAAGAATCAACTAGATCGTGAAGGAGTATCTGGTGATAGATCTTATTCATACTTTTTTATCTGTCTACTGTTTGAAGAATCTAGTATCTTGAATTTTGGCTGTTGAGTAGATTGAATAATTCTGCTATAGTTTTGAAGTCCGTTAGCAAAGATGGAAGTGGCACTGCCTGAAAATTTTTATATACAATTCTACATATGATATACTTTTTGCAAGTAGCTGAAGCATAGCAGTAAAGTCTCTTGGTAGAGATTCAAATCCTGCTTGTGCCAGTCTCTGGCCTTATTTATATAAAAAAGTAGTTAATATGCTTCTTTAATTATACAATATTGTCTTCTAAATGACAATATTGTATAATTGGGATGAAAGACTTAACAAGTGATTTTTCTATCATAATTGGATTGCATCAAGGATCTGCATTAAGCCCGTTCTTATTTGCTATAGTGATAGATGAGCTTACTAGAACTATTCAGGATGAGATACCTTGGTGTATGCTATTTGCTGATGATATTGTCTTAGTTGATAAGACAAGAGCAGAGGTAAATGCCAAGCTAGAATTATGGAGGTATACATTATAATTTAGAGGTTTTAAATTGAGTAGGTCTAAAACAGAGTATATGGAGTGTAAATTTCGTAAACGACGAACCATAAACTATAATGCCATAAAACTGGATGTGCAAGAGATACAAATGAGCAGTCAGTTTAGGTATTTGGGTTCTATTATTTAGAATAATGGAGAGATCAATAATGATGTTAACCATAGGATACAAGTTGGCTGGTTGAAATGGTGGAGGGCAACGGGAGTTTTATGCGACCGTAACATTTTGTTAAGACTAAAGGAAAAATTTTATAGGACTGCTATTAGGCCAGTTTTGTTATATGACACAGAATATTGGGTTATAAAGAAATGTTATTAACAGAAAATAAGTGTAATAGAGATGTGCATGCTTCGCTGGATATGCGGCAATACTAGGAGAGATAAAGTGAGAAATGAAGATATTCGTGCTAAAACAGATGTAGCTCCTATCGATGAGAAGATGCGAGAAAACCGATTACGATGGTTTGGTCATGTGCAACGTAGGCCTACAAATGCACCAGTTCGACGACGGAAGTTTATCAATGTGGGACAAGTTAAAAGAACGAAGGGAAGACCGAAAAAAATATGGATGGAGTTGATACGAAAAGATATGGATTTTAGAGATTTAAATGAGGCGATATTACTTGATAGAAATAAATGGAGAAGGACTATCAAAATGATCGATCCGGCGTGATTCTCTTTTGGTTCATGTAGCCTACCCTAAATACTTGGGATGAAAGGCTTAGTTGTTGTTGTTGTCTTCTAAATGACTTCAATGGGACGTTTGTTTTAGCATCCAAAAAAATTATGAGAAAGTTTTGTTAGTTTTTGCTTTTTCTGAGCTAATAGGCACTATAGGCACATGCCATGAATTTGAACTGGGTATTCGTTCCTCCTAAATCCTCTTTTTTGCTTTTCTGAGCATCTCTTCTCTACAAGCTGAAATTGTTTCTTCTTTTTATTATTTAGAAAGTGAAACTTAGATTATTGTGGTGGCTCAATTAGCCACTTCTTTCTGCTTTACTTTTCTTTGATAAGTGTTTACAAGGGCAGATCCATGTTTAGCCGAGCGATGCCCACGCCCCCTTAAATTCTTAAAGAAAAACATGATATCTTCAATTTTGGGAAAAATTTTCAGGACCACCCCTTCAGTTTTCATTTGTACAACTATGCTCACTAAATTTTCATTTTTCGAATATGAAGATTGTGATTATGATAAATGAATGACTCAATGATTGTCCAAAAATGACATCTATTTTCTTAGACTGAATAAACTATTTTTATTTTATTTTAAACTTCAAAAACAATACAAAACTCACTTTTAAGTGTGATCTATTTTGAAATTTGCACCTCTAAGTGCATGATGTGTGTGTACACACCTGCTTTGCTTATTTCATTTTTCTTGATTGCATCAAGAATTATTAAAAAGAAATGTGAATTTAAGATTATATTAGTATACTGATATATCATATGCAACAAATATTTATATTACTATTCTAATATTATAAATTTACATAGGAGTTATAATATAGTCAAGGCTTCGCCTTCGCTCTCCAGCAAGTGCACTTCACTTTCTAAACTTCTGGCAGGCTGTTTGGAAGCTCAACTTTCAAATAATTCTACCTCCGGTTTAGATTCCTGGGTTCGCCCCTAAACATTTACGATATATTAGCATATAGAAGTATTAAAAATAATAAAGATATGATTGGGATTGTGGCGATTGCCTACATGGCATTTCTCATTGGTTGTAATAGGAAGAAAATTTGAAATTCCCATGAGCAATATTATTTGATTCATGCTTACCTTATTCCACACCAGATCTTATGTACATTCGATTCTCACCTTTTATTGGCTTGATGCTTTACCCTTTTTTTTCATAATGTGGATGGATTTTATCTTTTTGTTTGTACATGTTTAATTCTTTGTGCATGCTTGACAACCTCTCATTTAGAGGTGCTTAATCAAAACATGTTCATCAAATGATCTAATCTACTTCCAAGGGTTGGACTAACTGGGTGGTAAATTTTACATCCAAATGCACATTGTAGGGAACTAGAATATGTAGACAGTTGTAGGACATGGATACAAACACGAGGTGTCCAAAGTACCAAACTACAAAACTCATGAAATGGGGATACAACTATAGATATATGTTGCACTTGTGCAACTTTGTAATGATTACTGTTATAAAATGGCTTCTTATAATTAGCATGAATGCAAAGTTTTTTAGTTTCATAATTTCCTGAAGTCTTTAGCATGAGCCCTCTTCCCATCTCTCTCTCTCTCTCTCTCTCTCTCTCTCTATAAAGAAAGGAAGAGAGGTCCTTCGGATTCAGTGGGTATAGAACAGAGAGAAAGATGTAAAGAGCATGAGAAGATGGATTAAATTAAATGGTAACACCACATAGAGGAGGGAAAGGAACGCAATCTAAATGGAAAAGTTAAAGAAAAGGTTCACTTTATGGGATTCAATGCTCATTAGATGTATGTTGAAAAAGCTCGTTTCCTGTATTTGCTTATTTTAGACAGGCATGAGTGTATTCAGATGCTTGTCGCACGCGTAGACATGCATGCTATGTTAACACGTTGGATATGCAGAAATTTGTTAAAAGAGCCATGTCTCCCACATCATAGTATGTAAACAACTGGGTCTAACGAGCATGCCACTCTTTAAATCATGCGTTCAACACTTAATTATATCTGTTGATAGCCTAATGTTCATAGTGAAAACACCTTTGAAGCATTTAAGACATTTCTGCTATCTGAAGTATGTATAAAACCTCTTGGGCCTTCAGGTAGTATTGTGTCAACACCCAGGGGAAGGTCATAAATATTCTCTCAGTTGCTAAATCCATTGTGATACAACTGCCAAATGTTCTACGCAAATTACATTATGCACATGTTCAAAGCATATGTCCCTACTTGTTATATTTCAACCAGCAAATATCTTTCAAATTAATCTCATACCTTTTGAATCTAAATTTGCACCGAACATTAAATTCCTGCCTTATGAACTTGGACCGTCTTTCTAGTAATTGGCCAAGCTGCTTTTAATTTTCTATACAGATGAAATTAGCTAGCAATCCCCTAAAATATGAAAATTATTGAACGATTTGACCAAAAAAGGGGAGAAAATACATCATTAGCCTCCAATATCTAAATTTTCCTATCATATCTAAAATTTCCTATCAGCTGAGAACTGAACGTGAGCTGACTACTAGTCGTTAAACTAAACTACTTTCATTTAATTTCCTTCTATCCCTCTAAACTTTGGAGACTTGTTATGTTAGACATCACGGCTATCCTGGACAAAGTCACAATAATATTTCAGAAACTTGATCTTTAAAAGAAGCAAGTGCTGGAGTACTCAGGTTTACTGTGTTTTCTACCCTCTTTCTTATGTTTTACTTTTGTTTTTTTTTTTTTTAATTTATTGACTGTAGATAAGTTCTTTACGGACAATTGGTTTTTCAGGCAAACCTCCATTAAGGTTCTGTATCTATCTTGGAAAAGCTTTCGAAAGGAGTCAAAATATCTAATTGTCTATATGAAGGTTTTTAATATGGCAGCACCGATATGGATTGCAAGTGTTTTATCGGATTTTGAGGTATCTGATACAACATAAACCATATAATATCAGTACTGATGTTGCTTCTGAAATGAGAGTCACATTACATAATTGTCTAAATCAAGGTTTTAAATATGGCGGTGCCAATATACATCGCAAATATTGTGCACGATGAGGTATCTGATATGATATAGATCTTGCAATATCATTAGTAATATTACCAATATTTTCGATATATCCATATAATACATCCAAGATTTATTGATATATGATACCATAAAGTATTAGCGATAAACTTATACCTTATGAAACACGAACACAGATTTGGATACAAAAAACAGACACGGGGCACGATGTTTATGAAAAATAAGGACACGGACATGCGGTAAGGACACAAAAAACAAATATATATATATATATATATATATATATATATATATATATATATATATATATATATATATATATAATATTTTATTAACATAATAATTCCCTAAGTACTTGGGATAAAAGGCATAGTTGTTGTTGTTATTGTTGATAATAATTTCACAACTCAAATATCCAAAAGAAAGCACTGGCAATGTATGGATTCATTTCTTTTCAAAGAATAAGGCTCGCCAACACCCATACATCTATCTCCTTGCCTCTCCCTCTTTAGGCAGTGATAAAAAGAAAACCTGGTGATAATAACATGTCATGGATAAACATATAGTTTGAATACGAGAAATCATTTTTTTCAATGCATAGAAACTAAACAAGACTAATGTGCACAAGAAAATATTAAGGTTTAACTTCATAAATCTAACTTTGTATAGAAGATGTTACCAATTTAGCAATGTTTATTTTTTATTTTTTCATACCAGAGTTTTTAGATATAACCTATGAGAAGTACGGACATGGTAAAAATACAGTTATTTTTTTTCTTTTTGTATTAGACATGTCGCATGGCATATCCGATACGGTTTTTGCTGCATGTGTGGCGTGTCCGGTTGGATATGTGTCCGACACAAACGTGGCTTCTCCTGTAACGTTCCGTGCTTTTTAGCTGATACCGTATCCAGGATTTTAAACTTGGTCCACATATTAATACAAAGCATTAGCTCTTAATTAGCTAGCGTTGCTTGTGTCAGATTATTTTGGTTGTTGTGTTCCTTGTCAGCAGTTAAGCAAAATGTAACTATGTTGCTTAATCAATAATGTTTGGCTTATTCTTTAAAATGTTTCATCTGTCCAGCTTTCATGGTCTTTGTATCAGTCAACTTGTTTTATTGATGTTTCTAGATCATGTCCTAAAGTGTCTATTGTTGGAATTATTTAGGTATTCTGGGAAGTATTGTTCCTTGCATGCTTTATGGAAGCAATGTTGAGAGGCTTGGAGCAGGCCCTGGATCATTTGCAAACAGCTGTTTGCCTTATGCTGGTCTTTATATCCTTGGAAATTCCATTCTTGGCGGAAACTGTATAGCACCATGGTTCTCATATCCAAGCCGCACAGCTATTCGCCGTAAATTCAATCTAGAGGTAGGCCTTTTTGCTTTATTTATGATATGTAATGCAAGAGAGAGTTTCACTTGTCATCTTGTCACCATCAAGGGCTGAGCCACATGGTGGCCAGGGTGCGCATATGGCCACCTTATTTCTAAAATATCATTTATACGTTAGTATTGACCAGCAAATTTTACCATGAATTTTCTTCCTGTAATTGTGCAAAGATACACAATATCTGACCCTGGGTCCTCATCATACACGTCAACAATCCATAAGGTATAATAACTAGCTTATTACTTGGGTTCAAATCATAGTTTACAAGGAAATTGATTTGGTCAATCTTGTAGTGCCTCAATTAGCTATAATTAGTTAGATTTGAGCCCCCACTGCTAAGTATAAGCAAATAAGGTACAATTAGCCTTAATTACTCACCAAGTTATAGGTGTCACCTTCGTGATATGTAATGGATTATATATGTTTTCACAAGAAAAAAGAGTAGATTTAAGAAATTACTGAGTTCCCTTCTCACTCAGGAACAACAAAGTCCTTCGGGTTTGGATCCTCTCCAATGAGGAGAATTTATTGGACAGTCCAATGTATAATAACATCTATCAAAATAATGTGGTTAATTTTTTTTTTAATGCAAAGTTTTAGTTCAAATCATGAGCGGTAGGGTGAGTGAGAGTTTAGGAAAATTTTTAACCACCTACTAATTTAATAAAGGGTGGAGATATGTATTAGACTGTTCAATAATTCTGTTCATTGGAGATGATCCAAATCCTTCTTAGTTTGCAGTACGTGGAAAATAAAATCCACAGAGGACATTACTAGGCTGCTGAGGACATTCCCTTTCTCTTGCAATTTTAATATTTTTCTCTGGTTTTTCTGGTTGAAATTGCATTGAATTTTTATTATTTTTGAATACTTCTAAATTGCATTAAATATTCCTTTGTTATAATTCGTAAATGAAATAAATTACCTTGCCAATTAGTTTTCTTACTTTTATAACATCTGATATTGAAGTAAATCAAATTTTCTTTTTTAAAATCAAATTTAAATTCTAAATAGTTGAAGTTCTTGATTTAAAAATGAGTAAGATAATATTTTAATTACCAATATCTAATGTCCAAATTTGTTTTTTGAACTGAAAACTTTACCCCTCTTGAATTTCTGTTTGCATCATTAATAAAATAAATCTTGGATTATAGATGTTAATACCCCCACCTCGTGGTTCTGTCTCTGCCCCTGATCACCATTTTAAGCCTTTCCCTTCAAGCTAAGGTCAGCTGTGGGCAGGAGGCTTTATTGACAGCTTGAAAAGTTCTGCAAGAGGCTATTCACCTGATCTCAACCCTATAAATTGGTGCTAAATTCCAATATATGAATGGACAAGAGATGGAGCTGCCATAAATGCTATTACGCCAGTTGGCATGTAGAAAAACCTGTCAATTGCTTATACAGTTTACAATTGCAGCACCAGTAGCAACCCTCCAAAAGTTCCCCTAGACTAAGAGTCCAGGACAGAGAGAAATAATTGATCTGTATGTGGAATGACTTAGAGTTTATTGATTTTGGTCGCTCCTTGTGATATCTTTCATGGACCCACTCTCATTTGACTTTCTTAGAGATGCATTTTTCTGGTTTCTTACTAAAATAACTCGGTGGATCTTGCATTTGCTTGCTGGTTTCTAACCTGATGCAGGCCTTGTGGTGAATGCTTTTGTTTTTTTGCTAGCAACAAAGGTCTCATGCATGGCAAGTCTTTGCATATTACAATTTTGCAATTTGTTAAACTACAATTCAATTTCAACCTCATGGTTCAGTCCGAAATGCTGTAATGAAGAAGAGGAAACTCTTAAATTTATAAATGAATAATTCGATATCCTTTCGTGCAACATAATATGGGTTATAGTTCATATCAGACAGCCCTTGTATGGATTGAGGTCACTGTGGATGTGGATGCCAATAGAACAACCAGGTGGCAGTAGTTAGAGGGGTGTGGGTGGGAGGAGGGGCCAAGACTTAGGAACTTATTACTAAAGCAAAATTCTAATTATTAATACGACAAGATGCATGTATTATTTTCTATGTCGATACTAGAATAATCAAAACCTATGTAGTGACTTTATCTTCTGTTTTGTGGCTGAAAATGAGGTTTTTGAATATGAAGTCTCAATTTAGGTGGAGCAGGTTCTGTGAACTTACAAGAATGGACAAAGAACTAATAATGGCAGCAATAGGAATCATTCTGTGGATGAAGAACTAATAATGGCAGCAATAGGAGTCATTCAGTGTGTACGCTACTGTAGACTCCGCGCTTTAATGCCTCTGCTCACTGGAATTCTGAACCTTACTAGTAATATATACAAAAGAAAACTTTTTTTTAGCAATAGCTCCTACAGACTGTTACCTCTTTAAGTACAGTGATTCAGTTCCTTTCGTTTTAATTTATATAATCACAAGTGCGGGTTAATAATAGAAGACTTTTCTTTAGCAATAGCTCCTACAGACTGTTACCTACTAAGTACAGCGATTCAGTACCTTTCATTTTAATTACATAATCATAATCTTAGTTATCACTTATTATAAGTGGGGGTTAGTAATCAATTTGGAGTCAAACTGATGCTTAAATACCAGCATTGGGTCATTAGTTGTTATCTAGGCACTTAGCCTTTTCTTTTCAAATGCCACCTAGGTGAAAACTAGTTTTCTACTGTCATGATCATGCTGTACATGGACCTGGATCGAACTTCAAAGCAAAGTCTTTATCGGTCAACTCTCTATATCATCAATAGCATAGATGTCCGCACTTGTTCATTATAACCCAACAAGGACCATACGATTCATTCTGCACACTGCAATTTCTATACGCAACACTTCTCTAAATCATTCTTTCAGTATTTGCAACTTTCGGCATTCTCATGCTTGTAGAACCAAAGGCAACAACATTTCATGTTATTTGCTTCTTCGATGCTGCTTGAAATTCAGAGGCAGCAAGTTGTTTCTTATGGTTGCGTCCGTTATGCTGTCTACCGAAGAGATAGTAGTGATATCCATGCATATTTACTTTTTATGTGAATGATCGTTGGGCTAATATGGCATCACTTGCATAGTCCTTAGAGACCCTGGACGATTCAGATGTCCCATGCCACAATGTGAATAGTTTTGAATAGTGAAGCAGATTATACGTGACTTGATGTCTCCCATAAGTTCATTATCTTAATTCATGGTAGATACGACCTAACCTGCCTACCAAAACTTACGATTCTCAAAAAAATACTGAAACATTGCCCATTGCAGGAAAAATACCTGCCTGCCTCATGATTGGATATAGAGATTGAACTCTGCAAAATTTCATAGGCAAATGCGTCATTTTTGCTCTCTTAGTCCTTGACACTCGCTGTTTTGATAAAATGCTCTAGGGAACCTGTGAGGTAGCTGCAAGATCGTTCGGATGCTGCATCATAGAGGATGAAGTGAAGCGTGAGCAGATGGAATTGGCCTGCGACTTCGCAACCCATTTCTTCTGCCACCAGTGCTCTCTCTGCCAGGAAGGGCGGGAGCTGCGCCGAAGGCTGCCTCACCCAGGGTTCAACAGCCGAGCCCTTGCTGTTATGATGCCCCCCACGGTGCAGAGGATGGGTCGTGGTTGTATGTAACTTGATTCTAATATACTGTTACACATGAACATAGATAATTTGTGTGAAGTTGGTGCTATACATGCTTGACTAAATATGTATCTGAGGTTATGCGTATATGTTTGACATGCTTTGTTCGAAGCTTTGTAAGACTGTTTAAGATGATATGTATTATGATTTGAAATATTTTAGACCGACGACATCCCAACTCTCTTGTTCTGCTATTAGAGTAATATTATGCCTGACCCGATACTAATTTGGCGTGTTTGATGCAAATTGGAGTTTTTTTAAGTATATAATTAGCACCAGATGATGTTAATTTACATTTAATTTAGATAAACTAAAGTTCTTGATTTATTTGTTAGAGAGAGGAAAGATCAGTAGTTTTAGTCCAAACTTTCCAAGTCACTCTAACCTGGGTGAAAGCTATTTCATATTGGCTCCGTAAAAAGACATTTCCTCTGAGTAATGATTAAGGCTGTGCTTTGGTTAAATATTCTGAAAAGACTAATGTCTTTTCGATGTGCTAATATATGACATTCAAATTGCGAGGTAAATTCTTAAAGGAGGGAAAAAAAAAAAAAGAAAAGAAAGAAAAAAAACAGAGATTTCATTTGGGAGACAGAATTTAGATTTATAAAATTAAGATCTTAGAGAATATTATATTTGAGTTTTATTCAAAGTTGAGTTTTGGAAATTTTGGAACCAGTATGTTAACAAAAAAATATTTTTTTCTTTATTATTATTTTTTTTCATTGTTTGCAACCAAAACATAGCATAACTTTGAACTTGAAATCGAGATTAAAATATTATGATATTTAAATAAAATCGAGATTTCATTAATTCTGAGTTTTACCTCCCAAATATAGTTTTGAGATTTTACATTCAGAGTATATCAAAATAGCAAGATATTTTGTAATAATCAAGATTTATTTAGAGCCTAACACTTTTCATACGCATTTTTCATCCACGAACCTACTTGAGGGAGTACCATTCTAACGAGGAATGACGCATATAATGAAGGTGGATCATGTTACTTGAGGGAGCACCATTCTAACGAGGAATGATGCACATAATGAAGGTGGATCATGGTAATGGAGCACATGCGGGTAAAGCTAGCACCTCCTCGTCGCCTAGTTTGGATAAAAGGTAGTTCGGAAACATAAAATGGAGTTTTTAAACTCCATTGTTCAAGTCCATCCCAAACACCAAAACCAAAACTCCACTAAAGTAGTTGGTTTCAAATTTCTAATCTTGTGCCAAATTAAAAACAGCTCAAGTAAAACTTCGATTTCTGAAACTAGAGTTTGGATAAAACAAAATTTTGTAAAACTGACGTGAAGCCAGTGCTTGTAGAACCCTGTACACAAGCTAGGCCTCCAACGTTGGGCAAGCTCAGTCATGGTCATGATACGTACTGCTTCTTGGAACGTGCCAAGCCTTTCTTCTATCATCACTAGGGATTGAGAGAATTAACAGTCAGCACTACCATCATCTTTCGCAATTAGTATTTTTGCATTAATTTTCCTCGAGAACAAGCAAATCATGATGACAAATTCAAGAACTAAAGAAAGCAAACGGCAAGCTCTACTTAGATCATCATCCACCCGTAGAACGAAGCTTAAGATTTTCATTTTTCCTCGTCAAAGGTCTTGCCCTTCCCCATGCACTCTCATAACCGCACCGGGGGGGATGATACCGCGGACAAAAAACTTTGGGACGACATTAAATTACCATCCAATCCATAATTGAAGGCATGTCGACTTTATCGTTTAATCCTGCTTGCAAGATAGCTAAGATAGTGCATATCATTACCAAATTCAAAAACATGAATTCAACATTTTAACTGCCACCAAAACTGAATAATAATAACTTGATCTACATACAAACTTCCAAAAAGGCCGCTTCTAAAATAACTTGGCTTACATTTACCCTCCGCTATGGAACTATATAATATATAATACAACCCCACTGCCAGCGCCCAGCCAGTACTGCAAAAACCTATATAACTTTGAAGAAGAAGATGATGAAAATCTGTAATAACTTTTGTCAGATGGAGGAATTAAAAACTTGTTAGTCAGAATCTATATTTATTGACAGAACAAAATGGGGCCTAGCAGCGCACAGCTGGTAATGATCTATATGGGAACTACCTGTACGCTGGCTGTTGAAGCAGTTCTGTTCACTTCGTCCATCATCAGAAAGAAATAAAAGCTGCACGTGTAGAAGAAAGAAGACGAGGGACTAAATTAGACCAGGTAACTTTGACATTAAGAAGCCAGAATTATAATAATTCAGTCTGGGAACTGAGAAATTACAAGAGAAATTTAGACCAACGTCAGAGTGCTGGGTTGGTGATGTCGCAGGTCACAGGTTCAAAAAATGCTCCCTGACATGTTTCAAGAAATTATTAGAGAGGAAGCAAGTCATACATGATATTCAGAAGAATGATTTTGGGTGTCATCCCCAGATGAATTACCTAAAAACAACACAGGAATGTGGTGCTCTGAGCAACAAGACACAGTGTTTACTTTAAGTTTTCAGTGTCATCACAAAATGGAAGAAATTCCAATCAATGATGATGCAATAATAATACAATACAAAAAAGAAATTAACAGAAGAAACAACAAAATCTCAGAACTGTTGTATATATTAAGAAAAATAATGATATAAAAGGAACCATTTTTTTTTTCTTCGTCTGTGTATGTCTGAAAAAAGTGAGGCAGAAGAAAAGGATGGAAAAGCGTGCACTATTGTCCGTCTTTGTGAGAGGGCAAAGTCTTGTACTGAATATGTGTTAAAAAAAAATAGCGAGACAACCTAGTCATTTTGTGCATGCAGGTGTCAACCTCATATTTGATGCAATAAAATAATTAGTAGTGCGCATAGAATCTTATACAGAATATGAGCAAGGAAATAGTAATAAAGACCACCTAGTGCTATTTTGTGTGCAGGTGGCTATCTTGTATTGGATAAGTTTATGCAAGATAACAAGGGAATAGAAGAGAAACAGTCGCCCCCCAGAATAAAATATTTATGGTTTTGTATGTAAAAAGATTTTTGTGCATGCGTACGAGCTCTCGTACTTATGTGAAAGTCTAATGAAATACATCTGCCTACCCTTTTAAGATGCAGACATGAAACAGAATCTATAAAGTAAACTTCAGGATGAGAAAGGTACAAACCAGTATTGACTAGCGTCTCCATCCTACTCTCCATGGATGCACTGTGTCTTGGGTTCAATCCACTTCCTGAAGCAGAATTAATGTGACCACCGGCAGCGATAGTAAGTGGCATCCAATCATCAGATTGCACCCGATTTGGCCTTCCGTTGTTGTTCCTGGAATCGGATTGCAATGCAATGGAGGCTGGCGTATTTGGAAGAAATATTTGCAAGGAGGGGTCATTACCGCTAAATGCTACAGGATTATCAACAAGGCTACCATTTGTTTCTGGATCAGAATGACTGGTTGAAAAGTTCATACTTGACATATCTTCTAACGCACCACTGGAAGTTAAACCATAACTGATTGTTGGTGCACAGGCAAGGGAATCTCGAGCATCGACTAAAGACTCTGGGGCATTGGATCCCATTTCCAATGGTTGAAAACAAGCGTCTGTCTGCATCGGCCAAAATGGAATACCAAAATCATCCCCACCATTGTCGAATAGACCAAGACAAGATGTCCCACAGGTGACTAGACCAGTGTCAGAGCAACTTTGTGGATCTCCAGGATGGTTGGCATCAAAAGGCAGTCTAGGGCCATCAGCTTGATTAGTTTCATTGCCAGTTGCAGGGGAAGTTGTAGGAACATCTTCTTCCGAGTCACTGAGGACAATAATACCTTTATCTTTGGATGAAACATGAGGGACGCTACCTTCAATATTATATGCTGTGTCAAAGTTGAGAGGAAGAGAATCAATCTCATGATCATTATTCACCAAGGAATCAAGATGGTTCCTATCGTATTGGGTAACACTTGCATCTTCCCCATCTCTGTAACTTCCAGTTGCAGTGCCACTCCGTGGCCTAATATTTGGCAAGTGATTCTCAGATCTGTCAAGCGATATATTTCCTGCAGATGATAGACTTGTGTCCTCTGGCTGCATAACCTCCCACCGCCCATCACGATTTCTTTTCATTCCTAACTTCAAACCTGTATGACCTACGGAACTGCCATCTTGCTTAGTCTGCCTTGAGATCTCCATTTCAGGTTTTACTTCAGCATATGACATTACACAGAGGGAACTATCTGGGTAATGCCATTGAGATAGATGCTGACATCCAATGTCATTCTTTACACGCCACGAACCATCAGGTTTCACCTCGATCTCATGTACATCACTTTCACAGTTCTGCAACTGCCACAAATAATATGCAAGTATGCATTGTTGAAAATAACGCGTTATGAACCCCGTTATATTGCATTACGTAACCTAACGGAATCCCAACGCTACGTAACAACTGGAAATAACTCAGTACACTGTAACAGTACGTTTTTAAAGTTATTTTACGTTATTTTACATAACGTTACGTTAAATTACGTTATTTACAATTATTTTTTTTAGTAATTTATATATTGTTGTTGATTATTATTTTGCTTATTAGCGAATTACTGTAATTTTCTTAATTAATTGTTGGCTTGTTTGATTGCTTTTGGAATTTCTAACTTGATAATTTAAGTTTATTTCCTTATTCACTTGTTTTATTTCTCGTCCGGTTGCTAAAATATTTTACTTATTGATTTTATCGAATTTTTAATTGAACTGAAATCAACAATCATAAATAAGATAAATTGAACATTACAAAATATAAATTACAACAATGATAATAATTGGAATCGAAATAAAAAATTGGAATCTTGCTTTTTTATCTAAATAATGATTGGAATTACGGTTGCAGACTTAATATAATTTATGAAGATATATTAAAATTATTGTAAAACTTAATATAACATTTGAATAGATTATGTATTACAAAATAATTTTATATTTTTTTAGATATTTTAATTTTTTTCAATTTATTAAAATTATTTTATATGGTTTTATATTTATTTTTATTAAATAAATAGAAAATTGCATAACCTATGTTATGCGTTATGCTATTTGCGACATAACCTAACAAAGGCAACATGTTACGTTACCGTTATCGCTATTTTAAACATTGCAAGCATGTTAGATGCTCCAAATATAATGCTGAAGCAAGTTATAAAATGACAGTTTCAGAGTTAGACCTACCAAAGAAGTTATCCGGTTGAAATATGGATCGATAATGATGTTTTCAAGAGAGTAGTTTTTGAGGCATATTGGACATTGCCACTGCAAAAACCAGAAATTTTTTGTCAGCGAAGAAAATGGTAAATACGTAAATACTACACAAACATTAATGTAATCATTACCTTTCGAGAACGTTTATTAAGCTCTACACAAGTTTCTAGATCAAAACAACCCATGTGAATGCAAGGTCTGAACCTACCAGCAACCCTCATTCTTGATCCACTCATCTGCAAACAAAAGAGAAGTAAAATGATGTCAAGAGTACCCACGAAGAGGGATGTAGCAAATGAAAATGTCCAATCTGAACCTATGGACACTGTATCTATTACATTTAAGATATGGACACAGATTCAGAGAGTCATAAACTATCCAAAATATCCGAAAGTCAAATACCTATCGAATATCCAAGGGTATGTACCCGTCCATGTAGATTAAAAATATTTAATTTTATATGTTATATAATAACAAACAGAATATTTTCACAAGTTTGTGTTTGTGTGCGCGCACACACACACACATATAGATAAAACCAGCGTCCGAAGACATTCCCACTCACGTGAGTGGCCCTCTCCCCCTTTCGGGGGGAAGGTTACGCCATAAGGCTCATATATATATATATATATATATATATATATATATATATATATATATATATAATCATTTTTCCTAATAATTTCAGTCATTATATTCAGTTATTATCCAAATCTGATCTGAGTCAAATTTGTCTTATCAAATATGGACGTTAGTGAGTTAAACATCTTTAAAACATCTATTGATGCTGCAGTACCAATAGTCTCTCAGTTTCTGCTCCATTTAAATCCCTACTCCTAAAAACTTCGTAGGTCTTCACTGAGATGAGGCTGTTCATTCAAGTAAAATTTGCATTTGGCATAATTTTAGTCAAGTAATCTAATTATTTTCCTTTATTAATAAAAACTTCAGCGTGATGTTCTGAAAATAGTAAGTGTTCTATAGGAATATGTTTTATAATTGCTGTAAAAGTCTATGACTCGAAGGTGCCTATAGTGATCAAAATTTTCTTCCTCTCATCAAATCTGACAATGTAAGAACTGCATTGGGAACTACAAAGTAAGATGGACAGATGTTATTTAAAATAATTGTCTTTCAAAGAAGGCCCCTGATTGGACAGTTCACATTATGGTGGACTGTTCACACAAGAAACCACACATGATCACATGTCATGCAAAATTTTAGGAGTAGGATTTCGAACATCCAAAACAACAATATGTAACATAACAGACTTGGCAGGAAACACATAAACACAACTCTACAATGATAATGTTAAACAACAAATATAAAACTTTGTGCTTTTTATTTCAATATAATTAACACTACAACTCTGCCAGTGTTGCACTTAATGTTTCACTACTAGTCCCAAGTCAGGATAAAAGAGGGTTATGGTAGGTTTGTGACAATTAGCATAAAACATTGTCACATATTATGACATGAGCTAAAAATTGAATTTCGTTGGCGGCATATCCTACTGAGGAGCGCGTTACATTAGAGCCTGGATGTGGTGAAAAGTATGTAACGATTACTAGGCCAACACTCAGAAGAGACGTGCTACATCAGTGTCGGGATGTGATGTCAATTATGGGAGGGTTTTCAATCCTTAATGAGCTCATGAAGGTAAAAAAATTAGCTCATGCATATAGAATTCGGTTAACTTTATAGAACATATCCCCTACGAGTAGATTAGTAGAGTTAGATATTACTATAATTAGAAGGGTTGGTATTCTGAGTATGCAAGAGAGAAAATGGATAGATGAGAAAACTAGAGTCATAGAGTCTTCAAGTTATAAACTTTGGTACATGGCCAGACACAAAAACCATAATAGGATAGGTGTGATCATAAATACAGTTACTTGGGGATGTAGTGGAAATTGGTATGAAAGGTAATAGGATTTTACTAGTTAAACTTATTTTAGATAGGCAAGTTCCTATATATCACAAGTAAGACTTGATAAATTTAGTAAATGTCAATTTTAGAAGAATCTAAATTAGATGATACAAGAGATATCCATTAGAAAAAAAAACTCTTTATTGGTGGTGACTTCAACGAATATATAGGAACTATTCATAATGGATTTGATAGTGTACATGAAAGATTTGGTTTTCGAGAAATAAATGAAGCAGGTGACTTGATTCTAGATTTTACTTTGTACCATAATTTGATCTTGGCGAAAACTTGGTTTACATAGAGATTTTCACAATTGATTACTTTTAGGAGTGTGAGCCAAACGGATTTCTCTTTAACTACGAGGGTAGATAGTGTATTGATTGTAATGTAGTGCCTAGTGAAAGTACAATAACCCAATATAGCTCTAGTTTTAGATGCTAGGATTAGAATAAAACTTAGTAAAATTAGGTGTAAGATGTTAAGATTAAGTGGTGGTGAATAGAAGGTAACCAAAAAGTTTTGTAGATATAATGGTAAGAAGCAGATTGGAAAGCCATGATGATCTTACTGCAACACGGAACAAACTGGCCAGCTATATTAAGAGAGTAGCTAAAGTTATACTTAGTGAGTTGAGGAATGGTGTTTCACCATACAAGGGTACATCATGGTGGCATGAAGAGGTAAAAATGCAAATAAGATGAAGCTGGATTTTTACAGACATATAAAGAACAGTGATAGAGTAAGTTTTGATAGGTATATGCTATCTAAAGAGCTAAATTATATAAAGAAGTGTATTAAAAGTTGGACACTAAATAGGTTGAAAAAAGATATATACAGAATTACTCGAATAAGAGAGAAAATTTAGAGACTTGTGTACTTTAAAGTGTGTCGAAAAAGAGGACTAGAAGATTCTAGTTCAAAATTAAAATATTAAAAAAAGATTATTTTGATAGATTGTACAATAGTAATTTTACTTAAGATTTGGGTGACCATACTAATACTAGTCAATGTGAGAATATTAATCGTAGTTTTATCCGTAGAAAGGAGAGATGGGATTTCTATTGAGGTACTAGAAATACTTGGAGTAAAAAAGGTTTTCGAGATAATAAGATTAAGAAAAATTGTAGGTCCAAATGGAATTCCTACTGAGATATTGGAAGTACCTAAGAGAGATGGATATAAAATGGTTGATAGACTTTTTTAGATTTAGTAAACTAATAAGATACCAAATAAATGGAGGAAGAATATCCTAATATCTCTATATAAGAACAAAAGTGATACTCAGAGTTATTCTAACTACTCCAAAATAAAACTCATGTGTCACACTAGGAAACTTTAGGAAATGGTAATAAACATATATTAAGGCAAGTTGTTTGGATATCAGAGAACCAGTTTGGATCATGCCGGAATGATCGACAACAGAAACTATTAATTTGCTTCGTCAACCAGTTTGGATCATGCCGGAATGATTGACATCAAAAACTATTAATTTGCTTCATCAACTTATAAGTGGTTTCGAGGGAGATAAGAGATTTGCATATTATTTTTATTGATTTAGAAAAAAGCCGATGATAGGTACTGAAAGAGGTGCTATGGTGGACATTGATGAAGAAGGGGGTCCTCATCAAATATATCATCATAATTAATGATATGTACGATGGGGTAAGAACTTGTAACAACCTAACAAGTGAATTTTCGATCACAATTTGATTGCATAAGGATCTGCATTGAGTACATTTTTATTTATCATGCGATGGATGAGCTTACTAAAACTATTCAAGATGAGATATCTTAGTATATGCTATTTGCTGATGATATTATCTTAATCGATGAGACGATAGCAGAAATAAATGCCATGTTGGAGCTATAGAGGTAAATATTAGAATTTTGAGGTTTAAATTCTATAGGTCCAAAATAAAATATATGGAGTGCAAATTTAGTTAATGAAGGACCCGATACTATATTGTTGTAAAACTAATCGAGAGAGATATATAAATGAATAATCAATTTATGTACTTGGGTTCTATTATTCCAAATAATGGAGCGATCAATAGTGATATTAACCATAGGATCCTACCTGGCTGGCTGGAATGAAAAAGCACAACGGTAGTTTTAAAGTATTCCATTAAGACTGAAAGTAAAATTTTTGTAGGAATGCTATTTGACTTACTTTGTTATTCGACACGGAATGTTGGACTATAAAAAGGCATCATTCACAGAAGATATGTGTAATAGAGACATGCATGTTCTGTTGGATGTGCGTTAACATTACAAGAGATAAGGTAAGAAATGATGATATTCTTGTTAAGCTAGACTTAGCCCTCATAAAAGAGAGGATGTCAGAAAATCTATAATAGTTTGGTCATGTGCGTAGTTTGGTCATGTGCGATATAGACCTACGTATGCATCAGTTCGACACATGGAGCCTATCAATATAGGACAAGTTAAAAGAGTAAAGGAACGATCGAAGACAAGTTAAAAGAGCAAAGGAACGACCGACGAAAATATGGATGGAGATAATGCAATAGGATATGGATGCTAGAGGGTTAAATGAAGACATGTTGCTCGATAGGAATGAGTGTAGAAGGATTATTCATGTGGTAGGTCCAACGTGGTTCTCTTTTGGTTCATGTAAATTAGAAAAGGGAAGTAAAACTCGCTCTTTAATACTAAAAAAGTAACAAAAATGCCCAAGTTCAATGAAAATATATTAATTTAAAATAATCAGATATTGGTATTTTATTAAACAGAACCAATAAGCTTATAAATACTGATTAGTGAGCCAATATTTACTGACACATATTTGTACATCGAAAATGTGAAAAAAAAAATCAATTACTAAAAAACTGTAAAGCATTGGTAATAATACTATAGCAGAATTTTAGTACTTTTTATAGAAAATCTTGAGCAATAGTCAATACAACAATACAAAATGGCTGATATTGCCAATGCCGATACTATTAAACCTTGTTTACAAGAATAAGGGAGTATTTCACTTTCTTTTGTTTCTGTTGCTGCTCTGTTTTGGTAACCAGTACCGAGTAGTCAATTTCTAATGCCCACAATAAACATATCTTGGTTTAACGAAATGAGACGAGATGTGATAAAATACACAATACATGCTATGATACAGGACATAATATTGTATGCAATATAACACACACGGACAAGAATATATGATATATATCTCAATTTGACAATTTTGAATGAAAGTGTACTATGTATGGTTCATGAAAATGACTAGATGTGACAATTTTGAATGAAAGTGTACTATGTATGGTTCATGAAAATGACTAGAAATTTCTTCACGCATGACTAAACAAGCGATGCAAGTACAGTAGACTAGGTTGTGGTTTTAATCAAGATAGAGTTATATGGTGATATATAGCAAATATAGTTTTCATACTTTGCCCAAGTATTGTATACACATCATTCAACAAATATACTGGCACAATCAGATATTAAGGCACAATTTTATAATGCATTCCCTCTATTACGTAGTTTATATGGGCAGACCACACAACTTGGCCACAGAATAATAATGGTAAATACAAATTCAACCAAGTTGTGGAGAGTTGACTGCCATAGCCTACCTAATTTTTAAAACACGAAAATTTCTTTAAAATCATCGCATGTATTTATTCACTCATGAATGTAAACAACTTTATAATTTTGTTTACAAGATAAATTATTCATTCTCTTATATCATATTTTGTGGTTTTAAAAAATATAAATTGCTTAACATGTCTCTCTCACTTGTTGAGCACTGAGGTCACCCTCCCTATTATATATTTTCCTGTGAAGGGTTGCCCAATGCTCGTGCTGTGATATATTGTTTTTTTTTGTCACACTTAAGAGAATTTTTTATGCATATAGTAGATTCTAATTGACTGGCTCTATTAATTAGGACTTAGAAGCAAGAGGGAAACTACAGAAAGATCCTCGTACACCAAAACTATCAGTGGATATTTATGGTTTGTGCTTTGCAAATAGATGAGGGCTTTCTAGCCATAGTTTATAATAAATTTGGTTTATACATTGAGGTATCTTGTAGAGAAATAATTATATTAGAAGGCCCATTAACATGTTATACCTAAGATTCTCTTAGGAAGCTTAATTTCAATTATCATGCTCCACATTGATATCATTTGGATTTTGGAAGTGAAAGACACGAAAATGAGATCCAGAAAAAACATGCTCGGACAAACGCTGGCATAACAAACTTATGCAGATTAAGATAAAGTAATGCCGTATTTACCTAAACAGAAAATTATACATGTATATAAGTCTACTTTCATATAATGTACCATGAATTTGTAAGGCTAAATGGTTATAAGAGCACAATATCTTGTATATTATACGATGTTTCAAGTTAAATATATCAAAATTTATGGGATGAATCATATTTCCTAACTAAGAATACCTTATCAAGAAAATGGACAGCATATATAAGTGTGACTTAAGTAACAGAAGTACAAATCAAATAAAATTATGAGCACATCATTTATCTAGTGTCTAGTGTATATCCTAACTAAGAATACCTTATTTCCGCAATGTCTAGTGTATTTTCAAAGGATATTTTCAAATTTTAGGATAGGCCAGAAAGAGTACTCGACAAGTATCTGATAAGTATATGCTTCCTTCATTGAAGTAATACATGCAGCACAAGCCACTCGAATGTACAATCTACATTGTTCATCACGATCACATTTAAAATGTTTCTATATAAAACTTCATGTAATTTAAAACTTGTTATACATCAAAGGTCATGATGAATGACTGACAATCCTTAAATTAAAACCACTGACTGCATGACTGAAAGGTATAATAGTCGTTCGTAGCATGATTCTTTGTTCAAGACCTAGGCATGAAGATCATGATGAATTGGGGACATCCATTCCTAAATCAACTAATAAGTATAAGAAGAGCAAAAAAATTGCGTAATCCATTATATTCATTTAAATTTACGAGTTCATAAAGTTCTATAAAACGTTGAAAATATCAATATGTATCGAATGATCACTTATGATACCAGAATTGGCAATATCATGCATATAGTATCAACAAGATTGGACAGATTTATATGGTATATCATGTATCCAACACTTCAAAATCTAATATGATATATACGATGTATATTGATAGTGGCTGATATGTAAAACCAGCTTTTATGTAGAAAAAAACAAATATACTTGGAAACCTTTTGCCTATGCAACAAGTGGTGGGAAAATAATTTGTAACTAATATAATATAAGAAACATTATGTTCATGAATTAGATTATCCCAACGGATTTTTACCCTCGCTATTGAAATGTCTTAAAAGTTGAAACTTCTATAAATTCAAACTCGTGTTTTGAGGACTTTGGATCACGATATTTAATAAACCATATTGCCGAAAAACTATTCATTTAATTACACATTAATTTTCCTATGAGAACTCTTGCAATAAAAACTTCTTTGGGAACTCTCTGATGGACAACCCCATGGGTGATCCACACCACTCAACTTGTTCAACACATCTAAATTAATCTAAATACGACTAATCAAGTGGTTGTTCGTCCAAATTTACCTACATTACTCCAACATAAAACATACATAATGTTTCAAAAAAAGAGTTCACGATTGGTTGAATGGGTGCAAGGCTTCTTAGCCTATTGGTCTCTATTTTTTAGACTAATTTGAATGCATAAACCAATATAAACAATGTGGATCATCGGCCATCCAAAGGGGGACCCATATTGGAGTTTGACGAACCTTAAATCCTTCTCAAAGGATTTGGAAAGTTTGACGTTCTCGATGGATTTGGAAGAATATCCATATTTAAATCCAATACATAGTAAGGACACTACAGATCCACTTTATTCAAATTGATGAACATCATTAACGATTTTCAGTTTTCCTAGCTATGCATCAAATAATAATAATAATAATATATGGTTGAAAGTAGCGAATTACTTAGATTGCCAGCCAAAATATTTCATCTGGATAAGAATTTGTTAGTAAAGGTTTTGAAGTGTTCATATCATCACCAAAGGATTGGATAACTTAATTCATGACTCAAAATATAGGTTCTACCAACTTTATCGTTCTGAACGCCCACTCTAAAATCCATAATGCATAGCCAAAATCAATGTAGAAAATAATGCGTTACGAAACGCGTTATGACTGAGCGCGGACCCGGCGCTCCGTAACAGGAGAAAAAAACGCACGTTTGCGTAACGGTGCGTTATTTGTAAATAACATACGTTACATAACGTAACGTTATAACGCAAAATAACGAACATTATTTCCTAGGGGTATTTTGGGTATAAATACTCGTAACCTAACCCTAAAATCCTCCCCCTTTCCTTTTCGCGACCGAACCTCCGCTTCCCTCCCCCGCAAAAAATTGCTCGTTCCTCTGATTCCCCCCGAAAAATCGCTGATCGCCCGATCATCTCCAACCTCGCCCGATTCCAACTCTCCCCATACACGCCGGTCATCTCCATCCTCGCCGATTCTCTCCATCCTCGCCGATTCCGATCCTCTCCATCTCCACTCTTGCCGATCGCTCGTCTCTCATCGCCGATCACCCGATTCTCTCCTCTCCATATGCGATTCCGATTCTCTCCATCGCCGACTCCGTTGCTAACCATCTCCATCGCCGATCCTCTCCGTCGCTAACTCCGGCGAGTCATTCCGACGAACTTCGACAGGTAAAAATTTTAACCTAATTTTTTTTCCTATTTATTTTAATGCTTAATGTAATGCTTACATTAAATTCTAGTTCTATTGACTAAAAATTTTTAACTGTTAATTTGGGATTTTGGGATTCAATTAAGTTGTTATTTTTGGATTTAATTAAGTTTCTGTTGGGATTTTGGAAATCAATTAAGTTGCTGCTATTTTGGGATTTAATTAAGTTTCTGTTGGGATTTAATTAAATTTCAGTTCTATTAAGTTACTGTATTAGTGTATTCCAAGTAATGAAATATGATGTGCTAACTGCTACAATTATAATTCTTCTTCTTGGTGTTAATTTGATGTTGTGCTACTGAAATATGATGTGCTACTGTATTAGTGTGATACTGAAATATGAAATATGAAATAAGAAAAAATTTGAAATATGATGTGTTACTGTATTAGTGTTAATTTGATGTTGTGCTACTGAAATATGAAATGTGCTAATGTATTAGTGTGCTACTGAAAAATTGTTGTCATACTTGCTACAAATTTTAAAATTTTTCTCTGTCTTTAAATTGATTTTACAGTATTTTATATGATTTTTTGGATTTATTCACTTATTTATGATCATTATTAAATATAGTTTTATATTTATTTTAATTAAATAAATTGAAAATTGCGTAACCTACGTTATGCGTTACGTTATTTGCTACTTAACCTAACAAAAAAAAACGTTACGTTAACGTTATCGTTATTTTAAACATTGGCCAAAATAAACTATAAACCCAAGGTTTTAAATATTAGAATCAATATCAGTATATGCTGATAACTTTGGTATCGCAATCGATGTAACCTATGCAGCATGGATACGAATAGAGGTACGGACACGAGATGTACAAGAATATGGATAACAACAAAATCCTCAAAAGTATGATAAAGAAATAAGACAAGGAATATTTAATATTATTATATATAAATCATATCTTATAAAATATCAAACAACAAACTAAAATATTAACCAATAAATTATAAAATAACAAAGAATAAACTATTACAATAAAATATTCATTCATAACAAGCAAAAAGATTACATTATTATAAATCTCAAGATGAAACAACTCCAACGACCTAATTGGTACCTCCATCATCTTCAAACAAGACAACTTCTAAAGTAGGCTCGTCAAGTGAAAGGTTAGCAACCTCTAGAATACAGGAAACCCTCTAATAAGTCAAAACCATCTTTGCCATTATTCCACAATCTCGTTCTCCATGATTTTGTTTAACATTTCGAGAAAGTAAACGAACATAGGTAATGGACATAAACTAAATCTTTCGCTAATGTCGGACTTAATTTGTTCATCTTCGCTAAGTGGTTGGCCTTTTACATTATAAGGATTAAGGAACATGGTTGGCCTAGAAACTTTAAGACCAACTACTGCAAATTTGGAGTTGATGATCCATAAAGAACACACCTAACATTTTGTCTCCATAAATCTTCGATCATGAAGAGAATGAGGATCGACAAAAGCATCTATTGGGGTTGAAAATTTTGCATACTCTACGCTCGCAATTTATTGTTCCACATTGTTGGGAAAATATCTCTTCAAATACTTAGTTCTTTTAGAAAAAGATCTCATATTTATAGAGAGCCCTCGACTTGTATTCTCAAAAGTCAATTCTGACAACAATACCAATTCACATAAAGAACATGAATAACATTGTTAAAAAATACAAAATAAAAAATAACATCAATTTAGATATTACCTTGGATTCAATAAGTATACCTAGCAACGAAGTTACGTGTTGCTTCTGTTCTAATATCAACCACGATTTTATGTACCACATCGTGAAGAGAATATTCCTCATCACTTTATTTTCTTCCACGTTAATAAATAACACACTTAACTCTTTCCATCATTGTGTCCTACATGTGGAATACCAAATGAAGAGATGGCTTACCCTCAATGACAATCCTCAACAATTTATAGATGGTACTGTGATGAGAATAATGTGGTCGATCTTGTCCACCACAAATCATCTAGGACTTTCTTTTTCACTAAGAATCAATCTTTACGAGCCTTTTTAATGGTCTTAAACCTCCTCAACATGATAATGATCGATGCATATATTCATGTGCTTTATTGAACATGGCAAGTCTCATAGCATGGTCTAAGATAAAAACTTTAATGAGATGCGCATCTTCCCGAGACTTCGGCAATCCAATTATAGTTTTTATAAGTTGTTTTATTTGCCTTCGTATTCTTCGCTGCACATATATTCATAAGAGCAATAAAAAGTATCACACAAGGAGTCCAAAAGACTTGAAAATTATTGCTCTCTGCAATAGCACTCACAAACTTACATCTCTGTGCATTATTGGTTATACTTACATCACCTTTTGATGTCAAACCTCTTTAATGCAATCCATAAGCTTCTCAACAATGTAATACTTATTTTTTGTATTATCCTCGACATTTACGGGTTCAAAAATGTTGGTTGCTCTTGGTGACTACCACGAAATTTATAATATGCCTCTTTTATGCATCCGACCACTCATCACCACAAATGGAGAGCCCTTTGTTTTCCAAATGCCCTCAATGGGCTCCAATATCCTCTGTATATGAGCTTTCCCACTTTGCAAAAAGAGAGGTCATTAGTTGTATCTGGGAGGTTTTGTGGTTGGCAATTGGATTGTTAGTGGCATATTTAAAGACCACGGAATAGTATAGAATCCTTATCAAATTGAAGGACGATCTAGCGGAATAAAACAACCTCCCAATTATCACATTCAATTCTTTCCTTGTTTTGATATTAAATGCTAGCTCCACCGGTTGCTCCCCCCTTTTCTTAGCCGGTTGTTGCTCCAAGATCACCACTTGCTCCACTTCCTTCGGCCACACTTGAAATTGAAGATATAGGCAAAGATATAGGCTTTAGGCCTCCACCACATTTCTACTTGGTCCATCCCTTATCTCAACCTCATTTTTAACTACAATGCACATCTCGATTCCTTGTTCACCACTTAGCTAGACTCAAGTACGAAGAGGTGAAAATTTCATAGCAACAAATGACATGTCCATTGCCAATTTCCTCCACTTTCCATTTTATGCAATTTGTAGTACACTTTCAAAAAGGTGCATGATTATCATCTATTGGGCCACCACTTGATGCATCTTCCAGTGTAGACACCTGTTACGAAAGGAAATGGGTCTTCACAATAACAACAAGACATATTTAGAAATACAAACATAACTACCGACATATTGTATTTAGCCGTACGGATATTGCATTGTACTTGGTCATTAGTAACAATCATTTTTTAACTCATGCAGAAATGGAATGAAATAAAACGAAGGAACTCATTGAAAGATGAAGTTTACGACAACGACAAATTGCGATCACTATATTTTCAACATGTATAATTATTTATATTGCTTTTCTTATTAGACAAAAATGACAGGAGATTGTATTCTAAGGCAAATTTGAGTTCATTATATCTATTTTGCCTTATATTTTCTAAGGAAAAGAATTATCAGTTTTGTAATGCATAGATCAAATTTTCAATCTCAATTACAAATGTATAAACATCAATTTTATTTTCAACTTTCCAATCTCAATTTCTCATGCATAACATCATTTTTTTGCAGATCCAATCCAATCTCGATTCAGTTACAGCTACAAAAATCATGATGACGCAGGACGGAGGCGGAATTAGGGTTAGGGTTTTGAAATTAGGGTTTTTTCTAGAGGGATTGGGAAAGAAATAATAAATTGAGGAAAACTTTTGAGATTTTGGAATCCACCCAGGCCCACGCCCACTCTCCACGAATCCACGAGGAAAGATTTTACTCAGCGAATTCCACGCCAGAGATTTCTCAAGAAAATTTCTCAAAATATTATTCATCTCCTCAATACGCCATATAACCCCTATATATAGGGGAACCCTAACAAACATAATCCTAATAAAATTAAAACTCCTAATCAAATCAAATATCTAATACAATCCAAATCCTAATCAAATAAAATCAAATCTAATCCTGATCTCCATCACATGGCCACAATAAATCACTGTCATGGCCAAGAAAAACCAGCCACAACCATAATAATTCAGTCCATTATCATTAATCAATTTCAATTTTCCTATTACAATTCAAATCTTAATTTCCAAACTCAAATTTGATTTTCCAAATTCAATTCCAATGTCAATTTCAATTCCAAATTCAGTCCAATCTTCAACTTAATCTCATTGCATTCACAATCAGTCACTACTGAATTTTATTAAATTGGAGTTAAAGCTATAATTAAAATTAAAATAAAAATTAAATTAGAGTGATCAGTCAGGGCAAGTTGCCAGTCAAGGCCACATGCATTCTAACAAAATAAATAAATAAATAAAGTGAACTTACAGTTGACTGCAAAGTTTCACCAAGAGTCGTTATTGACGACAGCACAATTCATCAGAAACTGAAGTATGCCTAAAAATGGAGATCGAGAGGTAAACTATCACAGAGAGAGAGAGAGAGAGAGAGAGAGAGAGAGAGAGAGAGAGAGAGGTCTATGGGGTGAGGGATCATCAAGGTGAGGGATTACGCTAGGAAGAGAGCTAGTTAAGAAGATAGAGGGCTCTCTTAGAGATTTCGTCGGAAAAAGTTTGCCAGAAAGATTAATCGAGAAGAATGAGAGACCAGGTAGACGATTCATTGTGCGAGAGATTTCAAATATGAGATTTGAGAGTTATTGGTTTTTATGTGGAATTAACATAGTTTGAATCAAGGTTAGACAATGGTTTACGTGGAAAAAAGCAAACGAATTCGTGTCCGACAAGTGCTCGACACGGTTTAGCCATGTCCGCGTTTTAGATGATGTAACTATAGACAACCTTTACTATAATAAAACTTTAAGATATATTTGTAATTTAAATATTTTTCACGTTACTAGCTCTAAATTTTTACCCAACTATTTTGCTACCAGATTAAAACAAAGATCCATTCTCCTAGAAACACATGCCTAAGGTGAGAGACATGAAGTATCACTTCCTCCGTGCCTCATGTGGAATCATACTCCACATAGTCGTTGCCAACTCTCAAATTGAGATGCCTCAAACCTCCTTGAGGTACTGCTTAGTGCCTTTTTAAACAATGATGAACTTTGGTGGATGCGTGCACGGGTGCATGCTTAAGATGCACATGCATGCATGTAGTTGTGTTGCTAAAAGAAATATATACTTTCTTTTACATGACATACATGTATGGATATTGTGACTTACAGGACAACGGAGATTGACTGTGATGGAATCAGCAACCATTTCCAAATCACTGTCACTGTTGGTATTTTCTTTAGCAGTACCACCACCAATGCAACGACGGACACGAGCAAGAGCATCCTCTAGCTGCTCACCATCTACTTCCTTTGGCACCATGTTGAGAACCTAACAAAGAAATAGTGGTTTTATAAGCAAAAATAGGTTTGATAAGTTATTCCACATAAAAAAAAATATTAAAGAAAAGACTTCAAGGTAAACAAGGTAAATGATATAAACAAGGGAGACTATGTAACATAACTTGCATGTTTTAAAACAGTTACATCTTCCGATCTACTCAGCGAACTACAATCGTGGGAGTATGTGATATAGCACATACGTGAAAACAAAAGTAAATATTGATGGTGTTCGTGAAGGCTATACTTTAGTATGTTTTTTTGACGAAAAACAGATCCCCCTTTTCTCTGGCTAATTTAGAAGTCAATTGTCGTACATATTTCTTGAGTTTGTTCTTTGTATTTCTCATAATACAATCACAACTAGCATTATAAACAAAAAACAGATATGTACTAGTGCACATGTATATTCCTTGTTCCTTATGATACTCACCTCTTCAGATAATAAATTCAGAAGACCTACAGGTTATCAGTATTATAATAAATCTGCCTTATTTATATAGATGAGAGATAATGCACTTCTGAAGACAACTGAGTATAGGAACATATATCCAATATCTTCTAACTTCCGCCTAGATACTACTGCAGTTTTCCAGCCTTCTGGAAAATGGAACTTCAACTACACTGCATACTATAACAACCATATTAAGAAATAGATCTGAAGACATCTTCTGCATATTAAAACTATGTGTTTCTTCTTATCAAATCTTCGGTAGGCCCAGTTCCTCTTTGAAAACCCTATAACGCCAAATTTCTGTAATGGTGTACAGCCTACAGTTTTTCTAAGAGCTTCAATTGACAGCAACACCACCTAAATCAAGAACACCTATTACTAAATACTAAACCTAGCAGCCGTAACATGCTAACAAAATAGATTTTCAAAGATATCAATACCTAAAGACCCACCAAATTGATAAAAAACAAATTATGGTCTAAAAGAGTCTGATATACTCCTAAATTTTAGTGTAATTTTTCTATATCATGACCCCCAATTTTAAAATTTTGGTTCCTACACCTAAGACCTAAAATAAACTTTGTAAATTATAGTATTTGAAATCTTCCATGTTCAGTTTAGGAATAGGAACGTTTGGAAATCCCAGCATTATAGAACTAAGTCAATAGTCGAGAAATGTATGCAGAGTAACACACTTATAAAAATGGCAATGAAGCCTGTGGTCTGGCCTGACCGAGCCCTCATCTATTGTGAAGAAGAGAAAAATTCAACTACAAAAGGTGTGTGTACAATGGCAATCCTCACAAACTCAAATCTCACCTCTAATTCTTAGCAGAGAACGATATTCTCACATTACACTCTCACCAACGAGGATAAGTGAAAAAAAGATGAGCAAAAAAACCTTGAAATCCAGATGGCCATTGATCTCAAAAAACAACATGATAATCAGAAAAACATAGTCCCAGCATGCATGTACATGGCATCCAATATACTTCTGAACCCAATGTAGGAACAATGGCTAGAAATCTCTCTTCAAATATCCAACCATATAATATTATGATTTACTTTTAAGGACTAATCACCCCGAGTTTGAACCCTTATCTCCCCCCCCCCCCCCCCCCCCAAAAAAAAAAAAAAAAAACCCACCGAAACCAAAAAAAAAAAAAAAAAAAAACCATCCATTAGCCACAATTGTTCTTCAAACTCCGCTCTATAATTTTAATACAGAACAATCATGACTTAAAACCCTTCAAGAATCAGTTTCTCCAACAAAATGTTGTACTTATCCACTTGAAAGCAAGAACTTTACAAAAAAATAACAGATAGAAAATATAGCACATGAAATGAGCCTAATGTCCAACAAAAGGGGTAGTTACCATTTGCATCTAAAGATGGAAACAACAGTAAGTTACCATCAGTGTCCATTCTACTTGTAAGGTTCAACAGAATACTGCTTTTGGCAAATGACACAGGAATTACAGCTTTTACAAATAGATGCCCAACAGAAGTAACCTTCAGTGTCTAGCCTACTTGTAAGGTTGAAGAATACAATATTTGGCAAATGAGAAAAGAAGCTGCTTTTTAAAATTGAGGCTCAATTTATATAACTTATTTGTCATGCGATAAAAATAGCTACTAGTTATGTTTTAAATTGCCCATCCATTGGATGTAGTAACTTTCAGCCTTTTTCTAGTACTGCAACTGCAACAGATTGCATAAGTCTTGTAAGTTAGGAGTCTACTTGTGACAACAATGGGGCTTCTTGTTTCCTGTTGTCTCCTTTCAACAAATTAATTTTATATGTTCTAACATTTAATACTGTCGTCACTAAAATCTTAAGCAAGCACCCTGGCTTAAACTAACAAACTTGAGATCAAGCATGAGACAGAAATCAGCAAGGAGAAGGACACGAAATCAATTATACTGTGCCATTCCACACTTACTACTAGAAACATTTCCAAATAATATAATTTCAGAAAACAAACATGATTAACATGATGTCCATGATCCAAACAATTACTTATCATAAATATTTAGTTTGCAGATGTAATCGGAAGAAAATAGCAATACAACAACAAATGCAACTAAAAAATCCTGCAGTAACAATGTTTCAACCTAATTGAATGAAGAAGACCTATTTCCACCAGTCAACCAAAAATTTTGAAATGAATAATGGGGTGAAGAATAATATAAACTTCCTGAGTATTAATTTTAATTAAAGAACAAGAACAGAGATACTTATCTGTTTCAAAAGTGTAGAATATTAAACAAAAAAAAAAGAATTGAACAAAGATAAGATACCTGTTCAACTGTTCTCCTCATTGCAAGCCTGACGCCGAAACAGAATATGCGAGTATCACACTTTGATAAGCAGATCCTATTAATTCCTTCTCTACAGCATGCAGAGATCTGGAAAGTGAAAGAAAAATAAGAATACATTAATTTGGGAATAATCCAGGAGCTACGAACCCAAGATTATTGTAAAGATATACACATAGCGCAACACACCATGGACAATACAATGAATAGAATTGGATACCAGATAACCACAGATGAAATGAATAAAATTGGAATGCAGCAATATAATATAGAATTGCCAGGGACAATGCCGCATGGGTAATGAGTATGATTATGGACTACTTATAATCCAGACATGCGAATACACAAAACTTCAAAAACCACGGATACAGATTCTCTCTGGACATAGAAAATTTATTAAATGATATTTTTCAACATCAAACTTATCATAAATTGATGAGGAAATTAACTGTATGTTGTATTCTAAATAACAGCCCATAAAACAATAGAAAAATATAAGATATTTCCATCCAAGATCTGACGAGCAACATAGATAGAAAAAGAAACATGCCATATTTTAAAATCGAACATGAGATTAATAGCCTACAAACGTTCACAACCTATTTAAACCAACCAAACACACAAAATTTTTAATTTGGCAATACTTTTTAAATATGAATAAGAACGGTTCTTCACTAAAGAGTGATTAATGCTACTAACAAGAAATTAAAACTAATCCTTAATCAAAGAATGAGTAATTATTAGAAGAGCAGCTTCCGAAGACATCTTCTAACCTTGCATTTTCGAACACATAAATGGATAAGAACATAGGTTGCACATCATCATACAAATTTCCATAATAAAACATGGGACTAACAGCCAATTGTTAATAATCCCACTTTCTCCAATTTGAATGACACACTGGCTACCACCTTTAATTAAAAGTAAAAGAATATAATTATCTGAACATATATAAATAATTCAGCATCATAAACTAATCAAGAAACTTTTTCCTATAACCATAAATTTTACCAGATTAAAGCTTTAATCATTTTGCTTTAGTTATGAATGAACTAAAGCTATGAAGGAACTTGCTAGGCATATTCAACAGGAACTTACCTGTTCATCTATACTCACCCCTAGAATGAAGAATTTTGGAGACTAACTCAGTGGCCAATTCTTTGTGAAGCTTCCTCGATTTGATATGTGCTTGATAGCCAACCCCATTTTGATGGAAAAGGGCTTAGATGACAACATTAAACCCCAAACTGAATTCCTAAATAGCTAGGCTTTTCCATTCCGGAGTCATCACATCCAATCAAGTATCAAAACACATTTCTCATATGATAATCTTTCAATAAAGGAGAACTGATTTAGATATCAAAAAATATAATGTAATAAACAACTAGATAAAGTGCCTAAAGATACACTCTAGCAACAGCGTGAATAAACATATAAAAGAGGACTTACAAGAGAAGCATCATCACGACCATTGATTCCTAATAATTGAGGGCCAGGCCTATTAATTGCTCGAACTGGGATCCCTGTTGACAAAGGGACATTACACTTTGTACGATAAAATTGCAATTAGCTTTAAAACTGGAGAACAAAATCAGTGAATAAATAATATAAATTTCAGCCAAGATATGTTCAGTAATATAAGACGTCCCAATTAACACATTAGCCCATTATAGCTTGGGAGGTTTGAAGCCACCCAACTCACTGAATATGGGAGTTGGGGAAAAGAACTGCAAACTTAGATTAGGATTCAGTAAGAAAATACAACTCAGAACTAAAATTAGGTCAGATCCGGTTAACCCTCAAACCAACTTGAGGCCAACTTGATTTGCGCTTATCATCATATACGAACAGACACATAAAAAAATTACAGATTCCTTAATAGAATTAAAGAAATATGCATAACGTAGTATTAACTTAGCTAGATTGCTAATGTAAACGGTAACAATCCAATTTTGACTATAACTTAAATTTCTAATGTCATATTAATCCTCGGATAAGTGCATTGTATTCATCTCATTTTTCTTAATTTTTGGTGATTTTCTTATAATTTTCCTGACAACCACTTAAAATATTATTTTAATCACTATGACCACACACTAGTCAAGATTGGTCTCACTCATTCTTTGACTTATTAGATCACGTTAAACTTCATTTGGATTTGGTTTAATTAGAGATTTGTGGATTTAAACAATTCCAATAGCCTATTAACTAACTAATCATTTATCCCACACCTGTTCGGTCCTTATTCAACTACAACCCTACACCACTATCTCCCCCAAATTGTGGATCTTGTCCCCCTTGTTCTCCCATAATAAGCAAGAGAAGGAGAGAGTTTCACTCTCATTTTCCACTCACAAACTCTCTCATTCTTTCTTTCTTTCACATTTATTCTTTAGATTTGAGTTTTTTTAGAAAAGATCAAACTTCCAAGCTTCTTCAACCTTCACAACTTCAACATTATAATTCTCATCTTCATCCTCTACTTCAAGAACACAAAGCAAGTAGAACCAAATTTCATCTCCACGATCATTTGTAGCTAGAATGACCTTATAGTTATTTTACAAACTTGATTTGTTTAAATTTACAAAAGTTGTAGTCTTTATACATAATATATATGCCTATGCTAAAAAATAATATGATCTTTACACTTTATTTCATGCTCATGTTTTAAATTTCAAATTTATGAAGGGGTATTTACAGATCTGTCCCTTAAATCTTTATAAATTATAATTTAGTCCCCCAAATCTTCATATTTAGGATTTAGTACCCTAAATCCTTTAAGTTACTACAATTTAGTCCCCCAGATTATATTTTGGCCCGATTTTTCCATTTTACCCCTGATTTCCTTTACTTAATTCCCCTTTCTTCTTTCCCCACTCTTCTTAGTTCTTATTAGGTTCCCCCATGTTTTTCTCTTCTCTCTCTCTATTCATTTATTAGGTTATCTCTCTATATTGAAACCAAATATATTATTCTCCACTAAAAATATTAAATATTTAAGTCTCAATATAAATTTATTTATTAGGTTCTCCCTCTATATTGGATAAATTCATTTCTATATTTAATATATTTAGTAGAGAATAATACATTTGGTCTCAATATAGAGAGGGAGAATCCAATAAATGAATAGAGAGAAGATAAGAAGAAGGGGGAACCCAATAAGAACTAAGAAGAAAGGGAAAAAAGGGAAGGGGAAATTAAGTGAAGGAAATTGGGGGTAAAACGGAAAAATCGGGCCAAAATATAAACTGTGGAACTAAATTGTAGTAACTTAAAGGATTTGGGAGACTAAATCCTAAATATGAAGATTTGAGGGACTAAATTATAATTTATAAAGATTTAAGGGTCAGATCTGTAAATACCCCATTTATGAATTTACACATATCCCTCATACTTAAACTACAAGTTGTTAACCACGTGTTCCATATTTAAGTCATAGATATATTTATCTTTGTGTATATTCACCATGTTTAGATACAAATATATGATTTCTCCCTATACTTTCTTCGTATTTGAAAAAAAGATTCGCTTCTTTTACAAATTTCATGTTCAACTTGGCACGAGAAAATTTCCATATGATATATGTATATATCTCTTTAATATCATATTTCAAAAAGTGAGTTTCTTATGAGTTTTTCATACTTAATTTGCTAGAAATATGGTTTTTATACAAGCTATCAAGCTTATGTTATAACTCTTTTTATGTAATCCATACTCTTACTTGAAAGATAGGTGTAACTGTAAGCTTTAACAAATTTATTACCTCTCCATTTTATGAAAATATGCTAGGATTTGGCAAAATTCACAAATTATTGAAGTAATAACCATAATAGTGTTTGAACCTATTTAATGGATATCCCTATACCCAAGTGCCCACTTGTATAATACATGATCAATTTGAGTAATTTTATATACATTACTTGTACACGTAATCAATATTTTCATGATACTTGTTCTCGCAATATATGATCTTTCGTGCTTGGCCTTGAACTTGATACATGATACATAAAAAAAAGTTATCTGATTAGTACTTAGACATATCTTGATAGTGTTATAAATTAAATCTTAGCCTACCTGTTAATTTGATTTGCTATTGATCTTGTCTTGCTTGTTATCTGAATATTAATTTGATGGCAGACTGTACATATGCAACATTTTAAATATCAGATATCAAATAGGCAGTTTTCATATCGGATAGTAAGACATCGGACGATATAAACGAGATATGAGCCAATATCGGGCTTTTATATCATATGATATATCCGTCGTTGCGACCGATATTTAAAACAACGTACACATACATGATCTTGGCTTGACTGATTTCCCGTATTATACACTTGTTCGCATTTATCATGACAGGAAACCGTGGGTTATGAGGGAACTAAAGAATGGATTAATACTATATCATTAAAGATTTAGGATATGTTACACAACCGAAATAGGAGTCATCTGATGGGTGCCCATATGGTACTGAGTCATTATCTCTTATTTAGTTCATGTTGAGATTTAGGATAGGTTACACAGCCGAAATAGGAGCCATCTAATGGGCGCACATATGGTACTGAGCCATTATCTCTTATTTAGTTCATATTGATGGAATGACAGAGTACTTTTTACAGTATCGGTATCTACTTGAATGTCTTAACTCTCAAGTAGTAGTGCACAGCTAGTTCAACGCCAACATTTTGGCCAATTCACAATATGTGCATATTTCTTCACTAGTTAGTTCTAAAAACAAAACATTAACTTAGACTTGATATGCCTTTGTATTCTTACTTGATACTATTACTTAAAATTTATTGTTTCTTATGCATGTATAAATTTTATATTCATTTTCATATACTTTTAGTTTACATTGCACAATCTCTACCTTGATAGTTTTACTTGTCAAATTTTATCCTCAGCTTCCTCCACAGGTACCGAAGACGAGGGCGAGAATATGCTAGTGGATGACCTGTATTTTTTAGAGTAGGTCGAGTAACAATAAATTCCCCTAGGGTTCTACTTTTGTATTTTTGAATTTGGTATGTATTACTTTTTGCAGGCTTAGTTCCCAACTTTCATATTAGTAATTTGTTTGTTGACACTGGATTTATCTATTATACTTGTTACTATCTATTATAGATATACTGTATATATTTTTTATATGAAAGCAGTCTAGCTTCCAAACTTATGATAAGTGTTGTGTTTTAATCTTATTTGTTTATGTTCACTACCTATTTATTTGCCTCGTGCACATCGATTTACACGTGCACGTCCGTAACACACTTCGTTCCATACTTAGTTAGGAATGGGGCATTACATAACCTATGTAACTAGACCCAGTAAGAGTCAACCCAACCAGAAGACTAGGGCACTTATCGCCTCGTATACTGTGAGATACCAATCCAAGGTTGGTTCAAGTTGCATTATAGTCGCCCTCGACTTGACCAAAACAGCCAGAGTTTGATCAAAGAAATCCAAAAAATAAAAAGCTATCACAAAGTGAAAAATAGACATAAAAGAAGTTTGTTTCCTTAAATATACAGAAATAGATACATTGCTATTGCGTTACTTTTGCAAAAGAATAAAAGCTGGAATATCAAATGAGTCCATGTGAGCCCAAGTGGCAAATCTCAAGCAGACCAATGGCCAGTCACAGAAGGCTCATATGACTTGTGCCATATCACTATTATCCAAAAAACAAAAACAATCCACATCATCATCATGAAAATAAGAGCGAATATCCACTATGTCTATTATAAATGTATAATGTCATAAGCCCATAGAAAATGATATTTTTAAGCCCTAGTTAGGTCCCTTTGACATATAAAGGGTGTTCAACCATATGGTGCTATGGTAGATGATACACAACTGACTAAAAAATGAAGAATTTTCTTCTATGAATTTGGGAATAGCATCGCATGATGGCAGAACTGCATTTCATATTGTTCAGCAATTATCATAAGTTCCTAGAATCCTATAAAAGAGAAAAACATGCTGCCAACCTATGCAAAAATTGGGCACCTCCTCAACGAACCAGCAGAAGAATCTACCCAGAAAAACCAACACATTATGGTTTTATGGAAATTTTATTAGGAAGAACTGAGAAAGACGGTAATTTCTCTGGTGGTTTCTCTAGCTACGAAGTCAAAAAATAAATCGTGAAGAGATACATTGCAAGGTCTTTTACCTTACATGTATATTGTGGCTAGGAATATTGTTTTAAAATCAAGTTGCTCGGTCAGAGAATGAGTAGTGAATACTTGAAAAACTCAGCTTAGCACTCAGATTACACATCCAAAACTTGAAATATTAATGTTAACATACATACATACATACATATGAAAAATTATGTAATACAAGAGCATGCAATGTAATCTCAATACTCAAAAACAAAAACAACTTAAATATAAAACAAACTTTATAGTTTACCAATATCATAATAGGCCAAACATAAAAGTCAAGAACAGTTCCTAAGTTCGAGTTTGGGTTTTTCCCAAAATTGATCCATTTCCCAACCGATTCTCGATTTAATTGGTATGAAAAGAAAACTATTTTAAAATAATCAGAAAGAATAGAAGAAAGAAGAAAATAATGAAAGCAAATGAAACTGAAAATATTAAGAAAAGAAAGAAAACGAAAATAATAATCGAAAAAAGGTCAATCTTTCATTCTTGCTGAGTTCAAATCACCCCAAGATGTCAAACAGCTGATTGCCCATGTTCCTTGGACCAATCACCGCATTCATCACAACTTTTTATTCGATGCAGCTTCGCTAATCACATTACTTCGAAGCCGCTTCTATGATTGCAAAATCGGTGTAGCTATATAAACTCGCAAGGAGAGTTCTATAGCAAAATCTTTCTCACCGACTTTTATAACAAAATCTGGCGGGTCAAATTTAGGTAAAAATATTAAGACCCTTTCTCATTGGACTTAACTAAGTACTAAGCGAGTCAAACGAGTGCTCATTTTGTTCAGGTTTTTGGGTGAGTTTCCTGGTCTCTGTGTGTCCGGAGAACGAGTCCGAGTACTCGGTGGAGTGCTTGTATGAGTTATCTAGGTTTTAAAACACTGCACAGGAAAGTACAAAATTATCAAAACCGCCAACCTAGTTTAAGTTAGGTGTTGTTATGTAGAGGTTTTCTATCACAGCTCAGTGAAATAATTCTTGATCAGGTCCAAAATAAAGCTTCAGATCACTTCCATATGCTGTAAATTTATTAGGGACATTTGTTGGGCACCATGTTCTATGGTAAAATAATTTCAAACTACCACTTCTCTTTACTTCTAGACTTCCCTACAGATGTAAGTGCAATCACCAGGACAACCATAGTTCATCTGCACTGCTATGACAACAATATAGATAAATTTAGTCGTTTGTGATATGAATATAAAACATAAATAACACCTGATGCAGTCCTTATCAACACATAAACATCTCAAGTATTTGTGATCAGGAATATCAAAATTGAAGAGAAAATGAGCAGAAAGTTAGTTGAGATATGATTTGTCTTTCAATATCCTTAAAATACGTATAATGACACTAGAACTTTTTATGATAATATGTATTTCTCTCCATACCATTGACTAGCAACTCAGCATATTGTGGCCACTGCATCCTAAATGGGACCTTGTCATTGAGAAGTAGACACCAAACCTGGACAAAGAATAGAGAATTATTCACGATCTTTTGCCAAAATGATTTGATGAAATCAGTGTGTCCACATTCACAAATGGGAGACCTTGCTCAAATAAGCTCCTAGGAGTTCACACACATATTTGCCGCATGCAAAGAGGTAATCCTAGAGTCTAGCAAGCATGTAGCGATAAACCCAAAAGAAACAGAGCCTGCACTCACAATATTCTTTTAATAAATATATAGCATCAGTTGTGTCTAACTACTATGTATTTATGTACTTGAATCTATAAACATGCACGGGAGTGCACACATCGATTGGGAGGGAGAGATTCTGGTTGCAAAAAGAAGTACTTCAAGTCCCCCTATTTAATGCTGAAAATATGGCTAGGGCCTAGATCATAAATAGGATTTATAAGATGTAGCTGATCTGAGATGCACAAATAATTAACAACTAAAGAAAAACAAAACCATTTTCTTCTTTAACTTTCACTTCGCAGTAAGGAAGGGTTAAAGCAAAGAGAGACAAACATAATTCCTGTAAATTTTAGATCCCTATTTGCCAATTCATATCAGCATCCTATCTTCAGTCATTATCCGATTAACTCATTCTTTATGTGCAGAAAAAGAACACATTCGAAAACCTACTATTGTTAATGTTATACAGTTATTGTTGTTATTGTCAATGTTATTTATAGGAGTGGAAGAATAAGATTAAAGGGTGCAGAAGGTACAATTACACAGATTTGAACCTAGATCATTACCAATAACTTTTTACCCCTCCGAATTCCTCTTACTGGATTTGAGCCCAGAACTAAACGTCCAACACACTATACTTCTACATGATGTAAATAAAATAACATGCCTACAAAGGAAAAATAAACCTCTACAGGTTGAGAAGTGTGGCTAAGCCATGACTGGAAACTCTCTCCTACATGATGTAAACAAAATAACATGCCAACAAAGTAAAGATAAAAAATCTACAAGTTGAGAATTGTAGCTAAGCCATGACTGGACACTCAACTCTCTCTCAGATCAAAGGGACTAAATTCAACAGCAAAATACAGTTTTACATACGCAGTTAGGCACCAAGTCACTAGCAATTAATCCCACCAAAACTGTCACCAAATCTACAAGTTTTACAGAACTTCTCATATCTTTTTGTTACAATCATCCCACCAAAACTGTCACCAAATATTTTGCAGTTTTCCCACCGAACTTCCAGCCTCAGCAATGGCATCTTCACTTCCCATTCCTGATCATTCATCACTATTACCATATCTTCTCTCATTCGAGTATGCCACCTCATCTCTTTGTCCTGCATGTCCACCCAATCCCACTCATTCCAAATAATTTCTCTATCCAATCCTACACTACATTCACACATGTATCTCGTATCTTCTGAATCATTTATCCTTCTAATTATGACCAATAATCCAGCTATATTTATTCCAGTGGTTGTTTCACTTGGTTCCTTCCTCCTGCAATGGGACAAATTAATGACTATGAAAAGTCAGATATCACTATACTCTTTGGCATAAAGATACTGACCAAGTTCAACAAGTACAATGGCATGGGTGATCCCACCTATTACTTGAAATTTTTTATAGTGATTACCGTGTACTTAGAGGTCATCCTCCTCTCTTTCAAACAATATTGAAGGAGTTCAGGGCTAAGGGCTGGAGCTTTACTCCCATCCAGTTTCGTCTATTCAAAAACCAAAAGGAAAAACTCAGTAAAAATAGCATCTATAGGCACAAAGCCCCTTGAAAGTCCTAGATGCATCAAATGCAGCCTGCGTTCAAAGGTAGATCCAAGAATTTTCAAAGAAGAAAAAAATCAAGCTATAAGATAATCAATTGACAGCTTCCTGCAAGCCATCTGAAAGGAGTGCCATATGATGATTAAAGCGCTAAGCACAGTCTCCCTCAAAAAGAGAGTTGTGTCCATATGCCAATTCTTCCATTTAAGTTTCAAACCAAAACAACTTGGTTTGCGTGTGTATGTAGGCCTGAATAAACGATTCTAGAAGTTGAGGCACATACCGCTGGTCCGGTAAAACAGTCCAACACACCCCTCTTTTTATTTCAAAGCTCTAATTGGATATCATAACCAATATCTAAGGTTGCAGTTTCAGTTGTCCCACTTTCAATCTCCTATTTGAGTTCGGCTTGGCAGTTTCGAACTTTAATTTTTTTTAAAAAAAAAAGAATAAATTTTGTATTATTTAAATGTACCAGAGAATAATCAGAACACATAGATTATACATGGACATTCAAATTTCCCTGTTACGGTGGTTACTGGACATTCAAAATTTTGATACCAATGCCTGAGCGTCATGTGCAATAACCTGACTCCTGAACCATAGGTAAAAATGGGGATGGGATTGCTATCAAAGAGCCAGAACATTGAAAGCACAAAATAAGGCATGTTTCTATCACAAGCACCCACTCCCCTCCCTTCTTCCCCCCAAAAAACCCCAAAAAAGGGAAAGGAAAAAAAAACCAACCAACCCACCACACATAAAACAAAACCCACCCCCTAAAAAATAAAAAATAAAAACAACACAAACACACCAAAGAAAAAGAAAAACACAAAAAAACAGCCCATTCTCTCCACCCGGTTTTGGTGGTTGAAGTTGGCATTCTGAAATTTAAAATTCAGGATTAGGGCTAGAGTTCAATGTCCTTGATAGTTGGACAAAAATCCAAGAACAAGTTACAGTTGATTGTTACTTGAAGCTGATCGTCCATTCATTGGTGGAATTAGACGATTCAATAACCCCCATTCAACTTTTGATCCAGGACACTTTTCCAAAATTATTGCCCTTGGTATTGTATTTCATGTACCATGTTTAATTCTCCTAACTTTTAAGTAACATATTAAAAAAGGCTAGCATGCATGTACCTCAACCCACATCCCATGAAATCCACCAGGTCAGAATCCAATCAGAAACTCCAGAGAAGTACCAGTTTCATCCTATGCCTTGAACCCTGGTTCAAATTCTTCTTAGAGGTATAGTAACAATTTAATATTTTGCAAGTGCCTTTGTAGTGCATGGTAAAAACCTCTTTAATAAGTGTGCAAGAGGTCAAAGGATAAAAACCAACCTGCATTAGGCTACACCCTTTATAGGGTGGGATCGGGAAAGGGATGGCTACAACTTTTGTTCAAAAAAAGTAAAAAAAAAAAAAAAACAACTTAGCAATTTCAGATGTCACAGCAAATTGCAGAAGTTCAATTATAATAACAATTGCAGATAATTAGGGAAGTCAAGGATAAATTTTATATGCATGTTTGTGTATGGTTAGAAATTGCTAAGCTTATAAGTTGTGGTGCATACTAAAAGATAATGTCAAAAAAGCAGTAATGGATGACACAAAATGTGAGCACTGAGATGACCAAGACCTTGAGAGTAATTTTTCTTTGGTAATCATCAGTAAGTGTGTGGTAGAGAGGGGTGCAACAAGCTTTATAGAATAGATGAGTTCTCTAAGAAGACAGGATACCCGCATTAGCAAAAGTATTAGTGGTAGGCGAAGGAAAAGCATATGAAGAAGAAGAAGGGTACGAAAAAGCACCAGTTTCGTAATTCACAAGTTCAGTTAATAAAGGAAACATTAAACAATGCTTAGTAATTTACAAGTTGACTACAAATAGCTTTTAAATGTTACTAGAAAAAGGGATACATGGAGACTACATGAGCGGTGAAGAAAAACTTGGGACAATATATGAAAATATTACCAGATCAGGGGACATAGTGATAATACCTGTGAAGTTTAACTTAATTAAACACTAAAATAGAATCAAAATCATGTTAGCATTAAATGAATAAATATAAAAGAGAAGAAAAAAGAAAGAACACAATAGATTCCAATTAGAGGACTTGGAATGCTTAAAACAACTAGAATAATCACTACATTATTATCTGCGATATATGTAGTTTGTTTGAAATACAGCTTCAGCTTTTTGCAGATTTTCTTTCATGGCACAGACTCCTGAAGCACTAGGTCTCACGAGGTCCCAGGTTCAAACACATGGTTGGATTAAACAAAATTTGAAAGTTAATTTTTCCCTATTTACTCTGCCTTCCCAAACAAGTCATATTCGTGTTAGAGGAAGCCTCATTTGGGGGAGTGTTAAGTTTGTCTTGCATACACACTGTTAGCCCACAATCCATTGGCTTAAGCTTTTGGATTAAGTGGCTGTTTGGTTGCCTATAAATGAAATGGAAGGTCTAACCAATATCTATAAAAGTATGAGGTTTTGTTGAAAAAAAAACTAAGTGTCTATAAGATTTATTGGCATGTAACATACAAATACCTGCATTAAAATCGTAAAATCATTGCTCAACATATATAGTTAAGAAATAGCAACCTAGGAACAGGAAAATTTTATATTTAACCCTAATTAGATGGATCAACTGTAAGTGCCACCAAAAAAATGAGTATATTATAATATTGAAAGAGATACTTCTGTGTTAAAGAAAGAAGAAGCTCTCAACACCATCATGAAAATGTTCCAGAAACCAATTGATAACATAATTCCATGTTGCAAACTATTCACCGCCACGAAAGTTTGAGACACTAAAATCAATGGATGATCCAATAATATTTGAATGACAAACCTGAAGACCATATTCACTTCTCTGCAACAATTCTTTGTCTGCTCTTGACAGTGAAAACGTTCTATCTACATTCTGCATGGTGTTTGCTCTGAAAATCAACAAAAGCGAAGTCATATGCATCAAAAGAACAAACAAAATGAGTCTCCTAAGATGTTACAACATATAAAGATGCTTAGTTCAGATATATGACTATGAGTTTTTAGCAATGTGCAAGTAATACATCAGAATTACAGGATGTCGGTGCCCAAACACATTGGTTTTGGCTGGATTTACAACCTTGAAACGTAAGAAATAGTGTCTACAGATTTGAAGGATTGCATTAGGTTTGAATAACTTGTGTGCATTGCTTTAGCCTTTTAAACCAAACATTTCACTATTTGGTAGATATAAAATTCTAAAGCAGAAAATTGATAGACGACCCGACATGGTCAAATACTTACCATATATATATCATATCAGAAGTAAGAAAAAAATAGCAGCAGAGAACAATGATGCTCGGTTGCAAGTCTTAATTCATTTACAAACACATGTAACAAAATTGTCGGTTTTGGGGATGGGTTGCCAGAGCTGAAATGGACGGGAATCAAGGCAGTGCCTCGGTTCTTAAATTCAAAAAATTGAATTAATTCAAATTTCAAATTCAGACACATGTATGATGTCCTGCATTCACTTCTGCAATTATATTCTTTGTTTTTCTTGCTCCCATACATATAGAAGGACTGCATTTTGTTTTTGTTTTTTCTTAACTACCATTTAACCTGTTTCACCATCCTCATTAATGGAGTGCGAGGGGAATATATGCCACCATTTAAGCTAAAAAAGAATAGTACAAACCCTATAATTTAGGCATGAAAAGCAGAGCCTCATCACTACACTACGACGCTATTAGGATACAAATTATGACCTAAGTAACTTGCTGATGTCATCCTGACGAAATATATGCCGTTCAGTTGAAATTTATTTCGCTATGAAGCCCAAGGCTCCATGCACATGAAAAATGCAGTCTTTTGATGAACAGGTAGTCAACCTGAAGTAACCATTCTCAGTGGATTGCAAATTCCGAGCCAACGTAAATATATATTAGAAGACTTTGTATAAATCCAAAGGAAGTTGGTTGGTCATGTGACATAAGTTATAGGTCTCGCACTTTAAGCTCACGCAATCAAAAGGCGAACCCTTCAAAATTCTCCAAGAAGGTTATATAACCAAGAAGGAAAGGTGAAATTGTTGCTACAGAAATTTCCATCAGCTTTATGGTGTAAATCAACAAGACAAAGAGCACATATCTCCTGTCCTGGGCCAAGACAAAAATTCGGAAAACTGAATCAGAACTTTATTTACCAATCAACTGTAAATGCTTACGACCACAAGTAACAGACAGTTCAGCTTACATGAGCCACCAGTATAGTATGCACAATCCAGTCAAGATGATATTTGTACTCACTCATCTGATGTGATGACGGAAGATGTTAACTTAAGAGGAGGTAATGGATGCCGCACAGTCAACCAAAATCTGCATGCACAGCAATATCACATAGGTCAAGAATGCTATCATTTAGATGTCAAGAGTAATCGACAAGACGACAGAAAAAAGATCATGAAACAAGAGAATTGGCATTGAAAGAAAAGTTTAAAAATACTAACCTTTAAGCAGAATTTAACAGAAAATATGAACAGGGCAGAACCAAACTATTGGTTGTATAAAAAAACAAAGTACCATAGATGGCTGCTTAAAGATTCTACTTTGTAACTTTGAAGTAAACTTCTATATTTAATGCCTTATAGGGATAGAGTACACCAACATAACAAAATTACAGTGTTCAAAGTTGTTGAAGCCTTTGATGAGAATAATTTAGCAAATGATAGCAAGCTCCTGCCTTATATTGCATAGGGATGATTTAAGCAGGCTTCAATATACCCTGAGCCATGTGAAGAAGGAATATGCAAATGACACGACTAGACCTCCAATTCAAATAGTCATCCCTATCAACAAATAAAAAGTTAGTGAGATCCAAAAGAAACCCCAGTTTCTTACACATTCCTTATGCACATTACTTTCATCAAATGCAATAAAAACCTCTTCTATTAGGGAAGTAAAATCAGAAAACAAAACACATCCGAGAGAACACAAAGTAGTACCACCATGATCCATAAAAATGTCATGTTCAACCCTGAAGGATTGGGAAATAAAATCTCAGAAGGGAGATTGTCCATATCAAATATCAATTGTTGAAAAAAAACTATTCACACAACAAACTCCTTATTAATCATGCAAAACACCCTATATTTTAAGCATAATTGACTATCTGAGTCCATGTAAGATATAAGCCATCAAAAATAATACTAAGAAATACTCCTGAGTAATAGTAGCAGTCAATCCATAGTCTATTTCAAACTATTACGAATTTTCTGAGAGGTTGACTCAACTTCTTATTCTAAAGAATCCTACAAAAACTCATTTTCTTTAAATGGCGAACTCAAATGGTATTTCAAACAGCAAGAAGGCAATGTTGTGGGTTTGTACTAGCGAGCTCTACAAACAAGCATGGGCACATGCAAAGAAAAGACTGAAATAAATAATGAGGATTGTTTCCGATAGACTAACTTTAATTCAAACAATATTTCTCAGTATCAAGCACATCATTTAAGTACAGGATTGAACAAAAGTTGCAGAATGATTTTTTCAAATGGTCAAAAGCAAGCAAGTAATTCTTTATAAGAACAATAGATTAACTTCACATGCAAGTCATACATGATTCAGACCACCAACAACATCAATGATCAAACAAACTTCAGGTCATTTTATACACTAGTAAGATGACCTGACTGAAATAGATTCAGAAGAATGGAACATCCATAAAAGTCAATTTACAGATGTGTGGATGCAAACACAAATATCACAAGAAAATTACTGAATAAACACTAAAGAGGCATCTCAGATGACCAATGCAATAATAATACTACGTTAGAAAATGCTACATTAAAAAAATAGCTGAGACATACGGGTCGGCCTTGTTGATTCGGCACAATTCACAATAAAAGCAAGATGGAATTTCAGGTTGAACCCCTTCCATATGTTTCTCGGGTATAAGTACACAGGCAACATGCTGCCAAACTCGGCATCGAGGATCTTCACACTGCAAGCAGAAAGGTCACAAATACATGAAACTTTGTAGAGAAAAAAGAAAATAATGCAAGCTCACCAACAAGTATTTTCAGATAATGTAGGTGAATTTTTGAATATCATGCTTAGAAAAACCAGGCTCATGTGTTCCTCCCCCCCACCCAAAAAAAAAAAAAAAACCATGCTGACATTGGTTAACATACATCCAATGTTGCACCTCTCCTGCCCCTACAAAAAAAAAGGTCATTTGCTTTAAAAACCTCTTATCAGAAACAATATTAAATGCACCCTCAGTAGAAAATCACTGATAACTGTGTAAATGGGAGAACTTAAAATGGTTAAGTTGTACCCATAAATTAAGCATTTTGCATAACATTTACCATATTTCATGAAAAGCAGATAAATGTAAGAAATGATACTAATAGTATTTTATCAAGTACAGTAGTGCAAGAACTAAGAAGGATATCAGGAGGATGAAGGGAACTGCCTCTTCATCTTTTAGGAAATAGCAAATATTAGATATTAGCAGCTGAGAACAATAATCAATGTAAATAAAACAGCTGAGATATCATATAACTTGCCTCCTATGATACATAGTGATGAGGACCATATTTGATTATGACTAATTTATTTAAAATTTTAATTTATTTGAGACTTGAGTTAGAGTTTGATTAGAATTTATATTTTTATTTGGTTTTAGTTAATTTGTGCGCTTTGTGTGAGTAGGTAGTTTTCCAACATATGTGGCTTGTAAACTATTTTTGAATTTCTATAAGATAAACCTTCTTGAAACCCTAGTTTTTAGCATAGCAATTTGCTAATTTATTTTAATTTCCTTGAGCGAGCCGTGTCCCGGTGGGTGAGCGAGGTCCGAAATTTATCACTTTTGTCATATTTATATTTCCTCGCCAAGCCATAATTCGTGTTTTTCCCCAAATCCACAAATTCCTACCATCAAATTCTAAAATTGCTTCCATCCTACATCAAATGTTGATATTAGAGCCTAAAATTCCTCATCATCTCCAATTTTCATCTTTCCCATCATCTTCATCCTCTTTGCCAAATCCTAACCCTAGATTCCAATATCTTGTTCTTTTTATCTTTTTATTACTAGTTTTGGAAGGAAAAAAAAAAGGAAAAAAGTGTTAAAAAGAGGGAAAAATCAGAAAAAGAGGAAAAATTAAGAAAGAACATGACAAAAAACCTAGCAATTGGCATCTGTCATTGAAAACCCCATCAGACTCATGTTACTTCACTAGGGTCAATGATCCAGATCCCTGCTACCTAGCTCGCCCTCATAACTTTAAACTTGATCTCTAATCATCCCTAAGATGTTGGTCGTCAAGAAATCATTGTCGATCCTTCCAAGTCCGTTGATGTCAGATCTTGTTAAGCCCCTCAAAAGGTAGAATCGAAGCCATAGGTGTCTCGTGAGCCAAATCCGACTCCAACTTAAGTTCAACGACCCATTTTTGACGTCCACCTGAGTTTGCTAGACTCCAACCGATCTCGACTACATCATGAGGCCGACGAGACAACGTTGTCCTAAATGGGTTCGTCGTGAATTCCACATTGGCTCGCCTCAAGCCGATCAACGTTCATCAGATCTATCAAGATGAGAAAAAAAGAGATCGATTCCCTTTGAGCCGACTCGAGCCATATTCAACATCAATAGCTGACCCGAGGTCGGCTTGACCACTGGCCAGTGCCCTAAGCAGAGCCACAAGTTGAGCCAAGATAGCAGCAATTGCACAACCTGCAAAGACAAAGCATATCAGTTAAAGGTCTAGAGTTGATTTGGAGCATGTTTCAAGTCGATCTCCTTCCAGTCAGATCCAATCACATTATCAAGACTTCTGTGCAAGGTTTTCAATCCTTAGTTGTGAACAATCGTCAAAAACTCTTTAAGATTTTACATTTCGAAATGAATTACTCACCCCTCTGACAAATTTCAATGGAACTAAGTTTTTAATTAACAGTTATTTTCAAATATTATTGGTATGTGACAATATTAAGTTACAATGTTATTTGCTTTTCTCTACTAACGTGCATTTAGTTTGTTATTTTCCATCAGGTTAAGATTGTATTTCCTAGTATTTAGATATTGAGCCTCATAAAAATTTTCTTTCATCCCTTAGTGCATGCATTTAGTTTGTTTGAGTGAAGAATTTTGTGTTGTCATCGGTTTGCTTGGCTTTGCATTTGTTTTGTTAAGCCTAACTTGGATAACCAAGATAGCAAACAAATCTACATAGCAGACACGGCAGATAAGCTTGATTGCATGCTTAAGAAATTTCAAATTTTCAATCCACAACTACAAAAAGTAGGATCGCAAAATACAAAAGCACGAGATCGCCCTATAGATTATGAATGCAATGATGGCTATAGGACTTGCATTAGAGATAATTATAGGTACAGTCAATTATGATTGCATGTTACTAAGTGAGATGACATCACGTGTAAAGTATAGCTCCTACCCACATGGTCTCTGTTGAAGAGACATTCTATTAAGCGTTAGAGCTAGAAGTTTTTTTAGAGGGATATTCATATCCAAAGAAGCAGTATTCTAAATATGAGGGATATAGATATTACAACTATGAGTGCCTTTCAAAGAGTTGATATATGAAAGTACCTAGAGATGTTGATGATTTGAGAGTTGCTGAGAGTATCTATATTCATAAGTATAGAAATAATATCGTTGATGATGCATTATTAGAATCTAGCAATACCTATTTTATATAAGGTTGACAATCCTTTTGGGTTACTAGTCATATTGTGGATGCATTATTGAAGTGTACTACACCATACTTGATGATATTTTTATTCGTTAGGGCGATATTAGTGATTATGAACATGCATTAGTCAAGGTTTTAAATATCGGCTTATAGAGGATAGTCAGAAAAATTCCATAATAGATATTGTTATCGTGGATATTTAGCAAACATCAGATGTCAATAGCGATTATAAATATACATGTCCTATCCTAAAACAAATATGAATAAGGCAATATTTAAAGCTACATAAAATATCATTTATGTACATATTTAGAATATGCTTATCACGACAATTTGCATTAAATCGATGAAACTATAGTCACTAAAACATTAACCAATAAGTTTTACTGTAATTTTACTATAAGTTTGATATAGTTTTCTTGTTTTTACCATAATCCAAATATTTAATAGTAATTTATTGTAATTTAATAGTAAATTATTGAATATCGTAACGACTAGATGTCTAAAATCACAATATCAGCCAACATTTCAATATTGCGGAAACCATGCATATATATATATATATATATATATATATATATATATATATATATATATATATATATATATATATATATATATGGGTTAATTACAGGTAGACCCCCTGTAGCATTAGGAATGTGTCACTTAAAACCCCTGAAGTTTGAAACTTTCAAAAAACCCCCTAGACTTAGTTATTTTTACTCTCCTTTTTTTATTAAAGTGCACTCTTATTCCTCAAATTCATATTCTACCATTATCTCTCCCTTTAATAAGTATGCTGGTTAAAAGGAGGGATGAGGGTAGAATAAAAATTTGAGAGACAAGAGTGCACTTTAGTAAAAAAAAAAAAAGAGAGTGAAAATAACTAAGTCCAGGGGTTTTTTTGAGAGTTTTAAACTTCAGGGGTGTTAAGTGACACATCCCCAATACTACAGGGGGTCTAACTGTAATTAACCATATATATATATATATATATATATATATATATATATATATATATATATATATATATATATATAGCATATTTTGATGAATCCAGGAGGAATCAAATCCATTTTTTGAAAATTCGCTTATCCACATAACCACATCACGAACCCGTATCTGTGCAACATGCTTACCTATCAACATTTATACTAAAGGTACAGCAACAACTTCTGTCAGGAGATTGAAAAGGAATCCAATTTGAAAATGAAATGCACATATCTATGCCTATGTTTGTGGGTACAAGTAGAAATTAAAAAATAAGCAGTAACTGTATATGACTAACATAATGAATGAAGGACAATGAATACAAAGTCCCAAACACAATGGTAAGGTCAACAACAAACAAATTACCAAAGATCGGGACACTGGCACCCCTACTGCAAAGGCAAATTCTACTACATCACAAGAAAATATGAGCATTACTTATAGTGAGAATATAACCAGAACCAACAAGGATAGAGGCCTGTCTCACTTTCAAGAGTTAAATTCTAAATCAAGGAAGTGTTTTCCAAATCCCTTCTACAAATTTTATCCAAGTAAATGCTAAATAAAATACGAAATAGCAAACTATAAAACATTCCAAGTCATCAAAATATTTAAGTCAGAATTTATCTTGAGGTACAAGTATACAGAATATTAGGGTATTCCAATCATCTTTCATGGTGCAGAAGCTCAAGGCTAACTATGAGGAAATGAAGGGAATGACAAAATAGCAAACTATAAAAGATTCCAAGCCATCAAAATATTTAAGTTAGGATTTATCTTGAGGTACAAGTATATAGAATATTAGGGTACTCCAATAATATTTCATGGTGCAGAAGCTCAAGGCTAACTATGAGGAAATGAAGGGAATGACCGTCAGGACAGTATTGAAAACCAATTAATACTGGTAATTGAATAAACAGCATTACCATGATCATTGAGTCAGACATCAATGTGCTACCACAGGGGCAGCGAACCTTCAAACCTGACTGAGCTGCATCATCTCCTACTTCTTCAGGTTTTCCGTAATCTAAATCTGATTTGCCATGGCTTTTTGATGTTAACTCTCTAGCTCCAGGAGATTTCATCTTTCTATAGGGAATTATACCACCCATAAACAAAGATTGGTAAGCACATAATCAAAATAACAGAATACACCATTTCTTTACACAAAAAGGAGAGTAAACTATGCAACAGGTATGCATAAATGCCAAGTTGGAAAAACAACTGGCAGAAATCCATAGCTCAAGCAGTTGCAATCACCTGTAAGTATCATCAATTATTTTTGCCGCTACTTCTTTACTCATTGGCTTTTTCTTTACCCAATCATGTGATCCAGAAACTGCAGAATTAGGTAAAAAGCAGTTGATCAGGATCTGATATGAGCAGTTGATCAGGATCTGACATGAGCCTAAGGAAGCTATTCTGTGGAGTGTGGAGTCAGAAAAGAAAGTCCTATGGTAAGGAACCTTCCAAGCTTCCTAACCCACATACACAACATTCTCCATATATGAATTATCCTATGTAAAAACCCATTTTTAAGGGAAACATATTAGATAACTATTATAACAAAGCATGTCAGCCTACTTAAAATTGACTTGAGAGTTTCCTTCTCGGATGTGAATTAAATTTCACACTCTGCTGGACTCATCTTGAAGGAAGCATATAACAAATAATCAAATATTTTTGTGACATCCAAGCTTAATAGAAAAGGGAAAATAATTTCATGAGAAGAAAGTGTATGAGATATAAACAAATCTTGGTGACAATTAACTCGTCTGGTACCCATAAATTGGTAAGGCAATCGAAGAAATTGTTCAAACCATGATTTGATTCTCATGTCGCAGCCATTTTTCCTGAGCAATTTTAAAGTCCCAAAAACTTGTTATGACTAATAACCAACCTGTTGACTATCACGAGTCACCATCTCGTTCACCCCTATCAATGACCTCTCTGCCTCAACATCTCTATTCAGACCATGAAATATCCATGGACACTAAGTTTACATCAAAGTTCTCTAATGTCATTTGATCTCCTCTAATGTTGTTCGATCACTTCTCAGCTTCCTAATTAACCTCAGTCTTCATTGGCTCCATGGATTTTAGGGTACAACCTTTACCCTGAAGAACAAATCAATAGCACCATATCCTAAGGACAAACCAGCAGGCACCAATAAAGAATAGAAGATTAGCACCAATAAAGAATAGAAGACTAGATAGGATGGAGGGGAAGCTGAGCCTAAAAGAAAGAAGGAAATTTAGATGTCTGAGAAAATAAGGCATATTAAGAATGGAAACAGAGAGATTGGGGTAAGGAATGACTGATTGCAAAAGGAAATTTTAAGTGGATTAATACCTAATGGTAGGGTAACAAAGTCTTATAAATAAAGTATATTCATTTGATCTGATTTAACTAATTTGAACAGTTATTATTTGGGATATTGTCATTCAATTTACATAAGAATGTATGTGTGAAATAAGCATAAAATAGAGGAAAATATAGGTAAGTATGCCTAAGGCAAGGAGAAAAGTGCAAAAACTTAAGAATGTGTATGCTCAAACTGATTAAAACGAACGGGAAAATGTGTCCTCCATACACTCCCCATTCTCCACGACTACCTCCTTCCGTTTTTCCCCATGTGAAAACCCCCCTTTCCCTCATCTTGTGGTCCCCAATCCCGTGGATATGATTAATTTATCCTTCCATTTGTTCACATGCTATACGTACTCACATCACCTCCACAAAAACACGAATGATGTCAGCCTCATTTATGAGGCCAAACGCGTTTCCCCAAAATTCAACCAGAAACTTAACCACTTTCAGCCCAAAAGCTGACCACCCTGAGTCATAAAGTTGCAATTTTTTACTTCTATATACATTTTTTTTGTAGATCTGATTTGTTGCATTATTAGCAACAATTTTAGGTAGGAGTGGCAATGGGTTTACCCTTCCGTTCTTCCCTAAATTTTTAGGAGAAGGGAAAGCTTTTTCTTGCCCATTTATCTAAAATGTAAATAAGTAGGATAAGGGTAATGCCTTTCTTAAGCTACCAGTTTAACATTATAATAAATAATAAATAATGTTAATATCACTAGTAGTGTATAACATTAATTTCTTATATACCAACCTATGAATTTTTAAAAACTAATAATTGAAAAAATGAGGAAGTTAGAATATTGGATAGACTTTACCTTATATTTAATTTAATTTCAATAATTATGTCTTCTAGAAAACATAAATTTTTCTTTTGCTAGCATTTTTTATTTGTCACGTTCAAATTGTTTCTTCCTTTTAGTTTTTAATCTTTTTACCCTTTTTAACCTATAGTGTGAAGAAAATTTTTATTAATTGCTTACGGGGTAGAGTAATAGGAATTTACAAATTATTCTATAGGGTAATGGTAAAGAGTTTGGTAGATATGGTAATGTAATACCTTTATTCCATCTCTTATTTTTGGTGTAATGGTCCACGATCAACAACAACAACAACAACTAAGCCTTTTATGCCAAGTACTTAGAGTAGACTACATGAACCAAAAGAGTCTCATGCCAGATCGATAACGTTGAGAATCCTTCTCCATCCATTCATATCAAGTAATATCTCCACATTTAAAACTCTAGAATCCATATTTTTTCATATCACCTCCATTCATATTTTCTTTGGTTTTCCCTTTCGCTCTTTTAACTTGTCATATATTAATAAACTCTCTTCGTCGAACTGGTACATTTGTAGGTTTACATTGCACATGATCAAACCATCCTAAATGATTTTCAAGCATTTTCTCATCGATGTGGACTACACCTATCTTAGCACAAATATCTTCATTTCTCACTTTAACTCTCCTAGTGTTATCACATATCAAACGAAACATACGCATTTCTATTACACTTTTCTATGAATGACGTTTTTTTATAACCCAACATTCTGTGCTATATAATAAAACTGGCCTAATAGCAGTCCTATAAAATTTTTCCTTAGCCTTAAAGAAATGTTACGGTCGCATAAAACTCTCATTGCTCTCCTCCATTTCAACCAGCCAGCTTGTATCCTATAGGCTATAGTTGACAACACTATCGATATCTCCATCATTCTGAATAATACAACCCAAATACCTAAACTGATTGCTCATTTGAATCTCTTACTCATCCAGTCAATGTTCAAGAATGCGGTTTCAGTATGCGTGCGGTCCAGGACCGCATAACGCATAATCGGATTACGGGCCGATTATGCAGATTACGCGGAATAATGCGGAATATTAATATTTTAATATATATTAATATAATAATTATAAAAAATGGATATATTAATACTATAAAACTCTAAAAAATTATAAATAGCATGTATGACTAGAAAATAGCATTTGTAAGCAAAAGACACTATGACTAGAAAATAGCATTTGTAAGCAAAGGACACAAAGTTTTCATCCATTTAGTTGAGAGAGAAGGTGAGAGTCTCTATCTTTAGTTCCCCAGCCTATTTATTTTTACTGGAATGCCACAAAATATAAGCATGCTGTGAAAAATTTACTGCCAAAATTTTGTAAACTAAATCCAGCAAATTAATCCAGCAAAAATCCAGCAACTAAACTTAATTCTCACCAAACATTGCACCAAAAATCCAGCAAAATATTCAATAGGAATAATACCCAAAAAATCATAAACTTCAAAACCCTAAAAAAAATCTAAAATCCTAACTGGAAAAAATAATTTACCAAATCAACGTCGTCGGAGAGCTCGCCTTGAGGACTGCAGCTGCCGGAGGAGATGTCGGCGGTGATCGGAGAGGGGAAAGGGCGAGCGGGAGAACTCGAGAGATTGGGAGATCGGGAGATCAGAGAGTAGAGGTAGGGTTATTTTCGTTTTTGTCGCTAGTTTGGAGTCACGATAGCCGGAGTAGATGTCGCCGGTGATCGGATAGGGGAAAGGGCGAACGGAGAGCTCGGGAGATCGGGAGAATAGAGTTAAGGTTTTTTCGTTTTTGTTGGTGGTTTGGAGTCACGATCGCCGGAGATGTCGCCGGTGATCGGAGAGGGGATAGGATGAACGGAGGATAGGGTGATCGGAGAGGAGGATAGGGTGATCGGAGAGGGGTTAGGGTTTTTTCGCTTTGGGGACTCGAGAGGGGTGGGTCCGACAGCTGAAGAGGGGAGTTTTATTTGTGGGTAGCGGGTACGGGTCGGGTTTTGGGCGAAATTAAACATTCGAAACCCAATAAACCGGAAAACCGCATAATCGAATGCGGATTATGCGGGACGCATAATCCGCATAATCGATTATGCGTCCGCATAATCGAATGTCCGCATAATGGACCGTTTTCCCACTTTCCTGCGCGTTCTGGGTCCGAAAACGCTTATGCGGGCGCATATGCGCCCGCATAGGACGTTTTTTATAACACTGCATCCAGTGTTACAACACTATAATCTAGGATCTATCGTTTACTAAATTTACACTCTATATATTTTGTTTTAAACCTACTCAATCTAAAACCTCTAGATTCTAATATGTGCCTCCATAACTCCAACTTGGCATTCACCCATACTCTTGTCTCATCAACTAAACTAATATCACCAGTAAATAGCATACACCAAGATATCTCATGCTAAATATTTAGCTCTAGTAAGCTCATCCATCACTATAGCAAATAAGAACGAGCTCAATATAGATTCTTGATGCAATTCAATTGTGATAGAAAAATTACTTGTTCTGAAACATATTCTGACATTGGCCACTACACCATCATATATATGCTTAATTATATCAATATACTTAATAGGGAATTTTTTCTTCATCAATATATACCAAAACACCTCTCGTCGTACCTTATCATTAGCTTTCTCTAAGTCAATAAATGTCATATACAAATCTCTATTTCTCTCTTGAAATCGCTCTATAAGTTGACAAAGTAAATGTATAGTTTATGTTGTCGATCGCTCCGGCATAAATCCAAACTGGTTCTCCGATATTTTAACAGTCCACTTTAATTTATGTTCAATTACCCTTCTGAAAGTTTCATAATGTGACACATGAGTTTTATTCAACGATAGTTAAAACTCCTTTAAATATCACCTTTGTTTTTATAAAGATGCACTAAGTAATCTTTCTACATTCATTTGGCATTTTTTTAATTTGCCAAATGTTATTAAAAATATCTGTCAACCACCTCACATCCATCTCTCATAAGTATCTTTGTACCTTTATGGGAATCTCATCTGGACCCACGATTTTCTTGATTTCATCCGATTCAAAGGCTCTTTTACTTCAGATTCTTTAATTTTGCATATAAAACTACGATTAATATCCTCACAGTAAATAGTAAATTCTCCCAGATCCTGATTAAAACTACTATTATATAATCTATTAAAATAACATTTCCATCTTTTTTTAATCTCTGTATCGAACTAGAACATTTTGATCCTCACCTTTAATACACTTTACAGTATATTAGAACATTTTGATCCCCATCTTTACTACACTTTACATTATATAAATATCAAGACTTTCTCTCTTATTTGAGCAATTCTATGAATATCCTTTTCTTCCTCTTCATTGTTCAACTTCTCATACACTTATTCATACAATTTAGTTTTTACATTCCAAACAGCTTTCTTAGCCTCCTTAGTTAGTTTATACCTCTCAAAACTTATTCCATCATTGTTCTTCTTCAAATCTCTATAAAGGTCCCTCTTGATCTTAATTGTATTTTTTACCTCTTTATTCCACCATAATGTGTCCTTATATAGCAGAGAACCGCCCCTCGACTCACCAAATATATCTCTATCTAGCCTCTTAATGTAACTAGCCATTTTATTCCATGTTATATCAGGATCATTATGGTCCTTTCAATCTGCTTCTTCTACTAGTCTATCTACAAAAACTTTTTTATTATTTTCTAATCGCTACCACTTAATCTTAGGATCTAACTTATGCTTAACTTTTCTAAGTCTCATTCTAATCTGAATATCTAAAACTAAGAGTCTATATAGGGTTACTACACTATTACCAGGCACTAACTTACAATCGATGCAACTATCTCTATCTACCCTTCTAGTTAAAAATAAATCTACTTGACTCGCACTCGATTCACTTCAAAAAGTAATCGAGTGATGAAATGGTCCACGATCCCTGCATTAAAACTAATCAATAATGCAACAAACTGAATCAACCTTATCTCATGCTGGGACAATTCCATAAATGTTTGTTCAACTAGGTTGATGGGTTTGGTAGAAAAAATTGGGTTTTAACAACATAGAAGATGAAATTTGATATATGAGTTTTACTTTTCCAAATCCTTTTGTTGATATGATTTGTTGCTTTAGTGGCAATAATTTAGATGAGAATGGAACATGACTCCTGCTTAAAAGTAGCCAAAAATGCAACAAATCATATCAACCTTTTTCTCAACCACTCATATCTCATACTCCATCTTCTACCTTGTTGAACCTAAATTTTCTACCAAATCCTAGTGGAAATGATTTCAATGGCGGATGACCCCCGTATGGAAAACTTGATTTAGCTAGCTACGTTATTGACAAGTTTTTAGGTGAGAATTGTGGACCATTCCTGTCCAAAATTGTTGCAAAAAAAAAATAAATCATATCAACCAAAAAAAATCTTGAAAGCTTTTCAAAAAAAAATTGCAGCTTCATAGTCCAGATGTGGCCAAATTTTTTGTTCAGTTTATGGAAAACTCGTCAAACATATTAATCATGCCATGCTAGATACATCCAGTATGTGAACAAAAAAGAAAGGAATGACATATTGGCCATATCATAAATTACATGGTATAAAGTTGAATTTTCAAAACAAAGAGAGTGAAGATTCAACTTTATACCATCTAATTTATGATAAGGCCAATATGCCATTCCCTCCTTTTTGTTTTGAAAACTTTATGAAAAAAGACAACAAGGGGGCACATTTTTCCCCTAAAAAGAAACACAAGGAGTAAAGGAGACTAGCATGAATTACAAAATAGAAACCAGTTGTAAAAAAACAATGTAAGGAAAATAAACGTCTACATTGTTAACATAATCCCTACTTGAACATTTTTTTTCTTCTTTTTAAAATGTTTTGTTGACTGTGGGTTTCTGAAATATTTTATTTTTTTAGGGTGGAGTGGGGCAAGAAGTACATTGAAGGTCACTACTTAAAGCTAACTGTACAGATTAAAAAAAGACTCTCATGCACAAGCAACTCAAAATGACAGCTCAAATAATTGCAGCCATTCATTTCTATTTCACGAAATGTGTAGGCTAATTTTTTGAATCTGTAAATTTTTTATCCACATGAGCTTTAGAATGTTCATGATGAATGCTTCGGAACATAAATATGAATGGTCAACTGTGTATTTCCTTACAATTTATAAGAAAATAATTCCTTGTGTAGGAAATCTTCCTAAGTTAACTAATTCTTGAAAATTGCATGTGTTTCAACTAGATTTGACACACCTACACAATGAGATGAGTTCTAATGGCAAGCTCTCTTATGACCGTTCTTAGCTACAGGATCTACACAATAAAAAGACCTCATTGAGCAAAGTTGGGATGGCCCCGTCATGAATGCCTAAGCCAGTGATCACGTAATAAGTGGCGTATCAGTCTTGGGATCAGTTAGTGTACCTGAATTTGCTGTGGGTCATGATATTAACAAGGTGGCTGGATCAAGTGTATTAGGGGCACCACCGCGAGGTTTAGGTATAATTATAGTTGTAAAGGACAAAATTCCCTCTGAATTAATTTCCAATTTACCAGGGATTTTAGGGAAAATAGTGGTTTCTGGTGATCTTTACAACTTTGAGCCTGCAAGATGGGAGGCAGCCCATTTCTAGTGTTTCTGATTGATGGGCCCAACTCTAGGGTGTGACAGTGCAGATTGAAACCTTTAACATATATATATATATATATATATATATATATATATATATATATATATATATATATATATATATATATATATATATATATATATATCGCGATTGAAATTTAAATGGCTTGTCAGTCTTAAAAGCTTATCATTTTATTTGCTTAATTTTTAGGACAAAATTTCCATTGTGATTTGTAATCAACTTAGATTTTACAATATGTAGAACACAGTAACAATTTGGTATGCTGACCCACCTAGTAGTTTAATAGGTAAATGTACTCTTTATGTTCCAGATGTGAAATACAACTTTCCCTTGTATATGTAGGGAGTCACACTAGATCCCAATTATTCTTTGTACAGGGTGGGTCATTTTTATGGATAATCTGCACATGTTTGATCACATCCAAAGTTGTCGAAAAAAAAGAGAGAGCAAGAGAGAGCAAGAGAACTCTCTACCCATGCCTATGCATCAAACGATATCTTTTTTGAAAGGATAAAGCAACATTTTCTTTTTCTTTTTCTTTTTCTTTTTATTTTTATATTTTTGGCAAAGAGTTGACATACGGGTATTTAGTTTTTATCAACACATCAAAGATCCTAGTCCAAGTATGTTGGAAACACCACTTTTTATGACGAGAAAGTGCTTTACACATCATAGATTAAAGAAATTTGTCTTGTTACTAGCTACTGAATCATGTCATCTGTAGAAAAACAAGCACAAAACCGAACTGATACCTTGTTCATCTGCAAGACTCTCTAAAATCCTGTTCAAGAGCTCCTGCAAGGCAATAAGTCAAAGCAAATAGGTATAAGGAAATTAAAGAATTGCCTCGAGGAGATATATGGGCAACATACAATGGCTGGCAAGAGCAATAGATCATTTGAAAAAATGTAATAACCCTTCATCTTTTATAGCTAAAAATAATTTTAAAAAATAAACAAATAATAAATAACATTTGATTTTTTCTTTAACTCTTACACTTTTCATTTTCTTTAACCTCCTAAACCTTTCATCTTCTCCAACTCCAAACTCTTCATTTTCTTCATTATTTAAACCATGAAACTCCATATTTAATTCTCAAAATTAAACTTTTTAATTAACTAAAACTTTTCATCTTTTGTAACTCTCAATCCTTTCAACTCTTAAACCTCCCAAACCTTTCACCTTCTAAACTCCCATCCTTAACTCTAAAATTAAAATCTCTAAATTAAATTAAAACCTTTCATATTCTCAACTCATTACTCATTCATTTCTCTAACTCCCATCCTTTCATCTTCTCCATGAATTATCTATATTAAACCTCCAATTTAATTCTATAACTCCTCAAGCCCTTTCGATTTTATAACTCCCTAAACTCTTCACATTCTATAATTCTAAAATCCAATCATATATAAACCCCTAAATCAAAACACATTCTACTCATTCTAAAAATCATTCTCTAACATTCTCATTTCGCCGTAGCCACCTTCAAAACCACTGCAGGAGCCGCTACTGGAGCCGCCACCACTTCACCGGAGAAGAGCATCTCCTTCCATCTCTCTCTACATTTTTGGTTCTCACTTTTTGACAAGAGATTAGATATTATTTTTCTTTTTCTTATTGGATTAAATTATTTTAATGGATAATAGGTTAGCTCCTTTACTACTCAATAATCCTAATAACCTAAAAAGAACATCCATTATCTTATAAACCCAATAAAATGGAGCCAAACTTATTTTATAATTTCATATCCGCTTAATACTAAAATCAATTTAGAGTGTGTTATAAATATTAGAAAAATCCCTAAAAATCATCTAAATTCATCTGTTTTTAATATTCTTAGAATATTTTTAATATGTAGATTACTCTATTGAGCAGTGTTTTAAATATCGGCCGATATACCGGTATATCGGCCGGTATATCGGTAATTTTGAAGAAACGAGACGATATGGGGAATTTTTTATCGGGTATCGTTTTGGACCGGTATTGGCCGATATATCGGCCACGTGGCGATATATTGGCCGGTATCGATATTATCCAATACCGGCCGGTATTGGATAATATCGGTTATTGGGTTTTGGTTACGGGTTAAACCCGTTAACCCGTTAAAATCCGACCCGTTAAGCAATAAAACGGGTCGAAATGGGGGAAATTTTTATTTTCTTTCGCGTTTTCTCTCTCTCTTTCTCTCCCGGCGATCCGAGCTCTCTCTCCCCGCGACAAAACCCTAATCCCAAATACCCACAAATCAGCCCTAAATCTTCTCTGATTCTTCTTCCACTCTCTGGCTCTCTCTCTCGTTCTCTCCCCGCATTCGTCGGCCGATCGAGCCGAACGGAGCGAACCCGAACCCTAATTTCCCAATCCATCAAAAAATCTCTCTCGTTTTCTTTCTATCTTTCTTCTCCGCTCTCCGATAGCTCTTCTCCTACTCTGCGAGTCTTCGAAGAGTGCTCGCCGTTCTCCAGTGGGGCAGTCGCCGCCGGCCAGGTAAGGTTAGTTTGCTTTTTTATGTTAATTTGATTTAGAGTTACAAATTTCGTCAATTTCTTTTATAATTGTGCTATTTATGTTTAATTGATTGCGATTTATTTTAGATTTTTTTTTTTGTGTAATTTGAGGGGAATTGCTAAATTGACGCACTGTTTATTGGCGGGTAGTCTACAGTGAGTAATTGAATCACTGATTCACACTGAATCAGTGATTCGGTTCACTGATTCACACTGAATCAGTGAACCGAATCACTGATTCAGTGTGAATCAGTGATTCAAGAAATAATTTTGTGTGTATGAGTTTCATACTAGTTAAAATTTATTAATTTGAGTATTTACTATTTATAGATTCATTACTTCTTAGGTTTACTGTTGCATGTTTATTGTGTATGATTCACTGTTGCAGATTTACTGTTTCATGCAACAGAATTTTGTCATTATTCTAATTGTTGTTGCAGATTTACTGTTTTATGTACGAGTTTCATGCTAGATTTATTGTTGTTGTGCATGTGGACTATATCCATATATGTTTTTTTGTGGATGTGTTGTTGAAAAAAAAAACAAAATTTGATAAAGAAAATCCACTAGTTAGCATGATGACTTACTAGTTTGCAAAAAATTGAGTTTTCTGTTAATTTTATTCACCAAGTCCCATACCCACCATCTTATTCTTCCTTCATTTTACTAAACAACAACATCAACTTATTTTTCTTTATTTTATGATTGTATTTCGCTCTGTCTCTGTGCATATGCGAACGTTCTAAACGATATCTGCAAATTCGTAAGTTGAATGTAAATAAGCCAATGTAAGTGCTATAAACTCATTTTATGCGTTTTATTATGTTCTATATAGCCAATTATATAATTATTCTTTAATTGGTATGACACCGATATGACACTCCGGTATTTAGGGTCATATCGCGATATCCCACCCGGTATCCGGCAACCGGTATGTAATTTGGCTGACCGGTACGAGATCGGCATCCGATATTTAGAACACTGCTATTGAGCGACATCGGGAAACAAAATCCAGGTGAGTTCATTTTTTTGACTGACTAATCATGCTATTTTATATACCTGTTGTTTCAATCATGTTATTTATTTTGTGTAAATTGATTTGTTATTTTGTAGGAATTTATCAATTACTTATTATGTTTCTTGTCATCAAAAATCTATTGTCAATTGTCATTAAATTTAAATTACATAGTATAGTTAGATTTTAGAATAATCATATATACAAATTTGATAGATCATATAAAAATTATATTCACGGAAAAATATTGTTTGTGATATCATTTTGTATTAGTATCTAGAAAAGTTGTCTTGTATGTTGGTTCTCTAATTAAGGAACGTGCATCGTACGGAAAACCTCCCAACATCCATACACTTATCTGGCCGATATCTTTATGATGTCTCAAATCAGTGACTCTTAAATATAACTAATTGTAATTTATTAAATAAAACATAAACTGAACGGACTCTATAAATCATGTTGTTAAAAATTTAATTGAAATATTATACCTGATATAATCAATATATTGTACTATACCTAAATAACACTGGGTTGGGGTAGAAACTGAATGATGGAAATATACTCTGTTTCGGTTGTAAACTTGTTAAGTTGTACAACTAAATATTTCGCACACTATGGGTGCGTAATGATTTGTTGGATCATACCTGATTATAATTCATGTTTGCCTGACGGCAGGTCCGATTCAGCACCGGACAATTCTGTGACCATTTCCTGGGTCTGTACAGGAAACAATCAAAACAGTTGTATCCCATCAGTTAGCTTTTCTGATTACATGACATTCTAGACAAAATACCTCTGTTATAAAGTTGACTTTACTAAAATGACATTAAAATAACCTAAATTAATTGACATTATTATTACAGACATCTCATTCCATATTTTCTAAAATTTGTATTATTATTATGTTTGGACATAACAGTTATATTTCACATTCTTTCTGCCTATTTTATTTTGGTCGCAATCTGACGACCTGGGTGTGCATGCCCAGATTTATCGATGGACACGCCAAAACTGACGCAACATCTGGTGTACTTTAAAAATCAGATTGAAACTCAATAACGGATTAGAGATTCCCTGCTTCTTTTTGTTTAATTTTATTAAATTTTGTTTCAATTGTATCTAAACTTCGTTCCAATAAATGAAAAGTCAAACTTTTGTTGAATTTTTCTATCGTAATTACTGAGTATTATTGTGGCAAATTTATTGAGGCTTTAACATATTCAAATTGAATATGTTACCGATACCTGTTATACGTGCTCGTATACCATATATCGGAAGCGGGGCGTGACAAAAAAACTAAGCACAGGGCAAATCCTCCAAATTACAAGTTAAAAATTATAACAAGATGCCTACTGAATGATGAACTTTAAGTAACAGTTTGCATCAATGCTCTGCTGAGGTCTATATTAGTGATACTTGTGTGTGTGTGCGCGCTCGCGTGTGCATGTGCGTTTGTGTGTGTGCGTTTGTGTGTGTGGTTAGGCGGTGGGGGGAATGGTGTACCTAAGGTCCCTCCATAGAAGAAATGCCTATGGAGGAGCTCCAAATCTCAACAAAGAGAGTATATGTGAACGATCCAAACTGTTGATTATAATCTCCATACTCTAAATACATAATATATAAAAAATCATACGATTTAGATAATTTTTTTATTATCGATCAAGAGGTCTTATTTGTTCTATTATTGAAAACTGTTCATTTTGTACCAATGTTTTAAATATCGGCTGCAATTTCGATATTGCGGCCAAAATTTGCATTTTTGAATAAAAATGCAACGATATATGGAGTTTCAAAGCGTTTATTATTTCCAGAAATATTGTGACGCAATATTAAATCCAAGCCAATATTGTGGCTAATATATCGGATCCTAAATTATGGCCAATTTTTTGCTTCACTTTTTGCATTGGGTCAGAATTTTTTGCTTCACTTTTAATTTTTTTCTCACTGTTTTTTCCAACTCTTTTTGCTTTAGTTTTGATTTTTTTACTCTGTTTTTTGCTTTAGTTTGATTTTTTTCTCACTATTTTTTGCTTCAATTTTGATTTTTTTCTCACTGTTTTTTGCTTCGATTTTGATTATTTTCCTCATTGTTTATGTAATCTACATAATGCATGTCATATATATAGATAAGAATAGATTAAAAAAAATTCTCACTGTTTTCACTTCAGTTTTGATTATTTGCTTTAGTTTTTGTTTAGTAATTATTTTAATCTTCTACTAGAAAGGAAACTATCAGGCATGCTAATACAATTCCCTTTATCTAATGTTCATTTTATATTCTCATAGATATATAATATAAACCCTAAGTTTATATTGGAAAGGAAATTATATGATGCTTCATATAGCTTTTTATGATGCATGCATGAATTACCTCATTCAAATTTATTTTCTATAATATATGTATGGATATTTACATTTTAATATTGATATCCGATATTTGAAAAATATGTCTAATATTTCTTCGATAACGATAACTGCTATAAAAACTTTCAATCCAATATATCCGCAATAGCTGATATTTAAAACCTTGTTTTGTACATATCCAATTTACAGTCAAAATGTATGATTTTTTGTATACTACCATTTTTTAACATGTATATCACAATTAATGATTTGGATCGTCTGCAAAAACTCTCTATGTTGAGATTTAGAGATGCCTCCATAGGTAACTACCTATGGAGGCACCTTAGATACACTTTTTATTATATATATATATATATGAGAAAACGGTAAATTCACTGGCGGTGAAGGGAGTTCCTTCACTAGCAGTTAGGTGGCCCAATAAAATAACTACATGTGGCACCACTCCAAGTAGTTATAAGGGGAGAGAAAAGATTTGATTTAGAATTGTTATGTTGAGTAGCGCCATGTGTAATTATTTTATTGGACCACCTAAATGCTAGTGAAGTAACTCCCTTCACTGCAAGTGAATTTCCTGTTTTCTCATATATATATATATATATATATATATATATATATATATATATATATATATATATATAAAGTATTTATTTATTAATTTGTTTATTGTATTTACATCTGTTGACTTCTTTCAGAAGACACATAAAAAAGGGTAGATAGACTGCATCAAGAACCCATCCTAATCCTACATGTTCTTTACTCTTTACTTTTTCCATTTTTAAAATTTAGAATGAACGATTTCTTAATGCTCATGATTTTTGAAAATCATGTTTACAACTTGTTTATTCTTATAGCAGGTGGTTGGCTAACAAACTAGCTGAAAAGCTAGGTTATTACTCTGACATATATGAACCTTTTGAGTTGCCACTTCAGATGAACTGTATTGATGAAGAAAAACCATAAGTTGCCTCCATAATAGTTGAACATTACAAGGTGGTATGGACGGTACTCTATCGCCACATCCACTGCCACTATCAGACCACTAATCCTCTGCTCTACTGTTTGAAAATAAGCAATGAAGAGAAGATAAGGCACGATCAAGCTCTACTCCTTTTTCTCGGCTTGTGTGCACACAACAGAGTCAGCAGAGCAGTTCAGTCAAAGGCACAGTGAAGGCAATCAGTGACAGTGGATGCAGACGACAATGGTTTAAGGAAAATAATGGTGAAAACTTTCCTTCTCGTTTTCTAGGCAACAAGCCAGCCAGAATTAGTGCAGCTGCTTTGGCCATTTGTGAAAAAAAAATAATATATGCATAGAAGTCAGCGATCATTGTGGAAAAAAAATAATGTTGAATATTTTCCTTTCTCCTATTCTTACATAAAATATTCTTTCCCATAAACCTCTTCATTGATATTTTAAATCTCAAAAAAAGAATCGACCACAAGAATTTACAGCTTAATGCTCATGTATCCACTAATATCACTCCTAACAACATTAAAGAAGAAGCAAGATCTAGGGTTTCTTAGACTTGGATCAGTTCTTCAACTTAAATAGTCAATCCAATATAAATCAGATCCAAACTTTCTTGCACCTCTTTTTTGTGATTAGACCTACTTTTTACATTGGATCACGATATACTAGAAATATGAAAATTGTTTCTTTCAAATATGCTTTTTTAAGCCCATTTTGGAAAGGCCCTCTATGAAAGTTTAAGAAAAACAAGCATGTACACATGATTCCATCCCCATAACCACTGCTCTTTCCAGTTGATTAAAATCAAACCTGGCATTGTTGGTTTAGATCTAATGCTAGTTACGGATCCTATAACTTAGCACAGATAATGATATAGTTTCATTGGGTCTATTGAATTTTCAAGATTAAGCACATTTTTGCTAATTGTTATATTGCAAGATGACTTGTTTAATTTTCAAGATTAAAGTTGAGGGTTTAGACCAAGCCAATAAGCAAAAAAAATAAAAGCAACTAATAACAGCTTAAATTCATTCCATCTCTGCTCGTTAGTATTCCTATACACCCAAATCTCGCTTCGGAATACAAGCACAGCAGATCTAGGTGATTTAACATCCTTAAGGCACAAAATAAGTCCACCTTTGATGTAAGGGTGTAGTCAATCAATAAAAATGAACAAGAACCTCAAAAAGTTTGGAGAGTCTAATATAGTTAAACCACCACCTGCTGAAAAAATAGAGCATTTTTATTTCCAGCTTAAGAAACCAAATGTTACTGTTCATTAGTAAAAAAGCAGCAATCAAGTTTATATTTCTACCCCACACATTTACAACCAGCAACAGAACAATGCTGCTACATGAACATATCGATAACCATTATTTAGAAAATACATAGGAATTTCAAGTGGACACCCAACTCCTAAACATACATATAGCTATTAAACTGATATTGGTGAAATCTTCACAAAAAAATTATATTATAACCATTATTAAGCAGACTGCATTTGACTCATAACTGCAAATTTCTTTCTAGTCACAAACCATTTACCGAGTTCTGATATAAAAATTCAGCAAGTTTATATGTATCCTGCATTTAGGCAGGATCAATAAATAAAAAATAAAGGAGAGACCAGATCAAGAAAGAGTGCAAGCAATATAGAGAGCTGTGCAGAGTTCAGAGGACTCTGTGACAAATTTATGCTGATTCAAACAGTAGCAAAGAAAGTAAAAATTCTGACCTGCTTCCTCCCTTGTTTTGATAGACCAAGCTGAGTCAGAACATCTTTGAGCTCCTTTATTCTAAAATATGACAATTTTTCCTGCAAAAGGATGAGATGTCAATAGAAAGAAACAGCAAGAAATGCTTTGCTCAAAGGTGTTAAAAAATGATGAGGGCTACCCAAAATATGAATGGTTGATTTGCTTAGTAATAGAATCATTAATTAAAAAAAATCCATAAAAAAAATCCATAACGACAACTTCAGATAATCAGATTTGCTTAATAATAGAATTATTGCTCGTAATTTGACACGAGATAAAAGATAAACATCTCAATTGCAGAACGTGTAAGACATTACCACCAGGCCAAAAGGAACCCCATTTATCTCAAGCAATGCACTGACAGACTAACATAGCATAAAATATATTAACACACCAACCTGAAACATTGTTTGGCCGCAAAATATTATCCTGCATAATACATCTCCACAAATTCAGCACCGATGCCGAACTCGACAAACCAAGATTTGTATAAAGTGATCATAATTAAATTCCATATCAAGAAGATGATAAGGTACACATTGACATAAATAAATGCCAGTAGAGGAAAAAAAAACTTGTTTATGTTCGTTTTCAATGTTTTCACGAAAGTTAACAAGAAGTTATCGCAATGCGACCCACTAAAAAGTCATTTAAAAAAAAGAGAGAGAGAAATACAACAGGTCATTTTTTAAAATTATAAGCAAATGTATTTTATATAAAATGGGAAGAATTAACATCAAATCACAATCATCATGAGATTCATGACAAATAATTTTGTGAACAAATGCATGTATGATATACCGTACAGTCATAATATCATACACAAGCACGTATTTATAAGTCATTCACAGATTGATGAGAGCTACATGTGGTCCTATACCATGCATTTAAACAAATAATTATAGACCCCAGTGAAACAGTTTTGAAGTTTGCTGCAACAGGGTACTTCCAAATCATGGAGATGCAGAAAGTATCAGAACTTGATCAAAACTGAAGAGTTTCTAAGGTACATATAGGATCCAAAACTGAACCCAATAAGCAAACTATGTCTAGATTGACTCGGGTTGATTTTTCTCTTTATCAAGTTTCTGGTTCTGATGATAAAAAAAATGAAGAATCTTACAAAACCATGTCTCTTTGTAATAATCCATGGCACGATGTGTTGACTACTAAACATTACTGATTTCAAACACATCTAGGTACTTCAATTCATTTGTGCCATGCTTTCAACTCAATCCCCCTAAAATAATAATAATAATAATAATAATAATAATAATAATAATAATAAAAGCCAAAAAAAAATGACCCTTTGAAACATTGGCAGGTCATGCCTAAATAAAATACTCATGACATAGTCTATTCAAGTGGAAATTAAAATATGGTTTGCCAGTAATTGATTTACAAATTTAAATAGTTAAACATATAAAATGTTTAATATTTATTATTTGATAGTGTGTATATGTAATAAACTTTCATTGGGTTATCAACTACATTCATGTTCATATCCAAACCCTAGCCAATTAGGTTATGACATTCTGCATAAGTGTTTAATGCATTTATAAGATGAGGATATCAGGTAATGTATAACCACAAACATACTTTTAATCAACATTATTCATATATCAGTTTACCTACTGCAGCCTACTGTATAAATTCTAATGCAATGTAGGAAAATGCTTAATAAAGCATGCAGTTAAGGATAATTGAATAATATATGTATTAAGTAAACAGAAATAGTTTTCCATTGAGGTAACAAAGGCCATGCCCTAGAAAAACCTTTTTATCTTCAAGGGAAATGCAGAGACAGCACAGAAAGTAAAAGGTCCATGGTTTGCACTCTAATCCCTCGTTGACATATAACCCTACGGTGCAAATGTGACTCGAAGTCTGTTGTTGGCAGCTTCATAGTAGAATGCCTTAGGCTGAATTTAAAGAGCTACTATTATTCTTAGTTTAGATTTCCTCCAATCATAATCTAAACCAAGAGGATCGTCAGCAGCACCTATGGACATCTATAATACAATCCAGCTACCACAAGTAGTGCTTGCCACCAACTTACTATGGTATCCTATCCAATATCCTACTTCTACCATCGGTATTAGCAAGGAATTTAGCCTTTTAACTATTCCACCATATAATTATCTCTCTAATTCTTCGTTTCTTCTTTAATTCCTTTTTGCACTCAGATTGTAGCGCCACCTTGTATTCTCTTTCTTGCTTCCTGAACTTAATGAGTTCAAACAAATGTTCACCTGTTATTTATCATTCTATTTATTTTTTCATGATCTATTTTCTCGATAAGCCTTTGTTGCCTTGACATAGCAGACAGGCTAAGTTACAGAGTTGGGTGCCATGTTTCTCTCCCTCACTCAAACAGAATTTATTTTGAAAGTTTAGCCTCCCCCCCAAAAAAACAAAACCCCCTCGTCGGACACACTCTTTTCTCTGTCTACCAATCATCACTATTTGTTACCTTTAACACTGCTGTTGTTCTAGCTTAATTGCCAAGCCTAAACTTCATGATTAAAAGGAGATTGTCAACCATAAAGGCAAGAATACCTAGAATTAGCGCATCAATTTGAAATCTATGCCCAAAAGACAAAGGGATAACTAGTGAATAATTATGAAATTTGGAAATGAAAGTGAATGAATGGTAAAAATAGGTATGAAAGTATAATTTCAAAAAAATAAAGATTTTTCATCAAACTGGTAGATAAATTTAGATTATATAGTTACCAAACTATTTCCTTGTTATTTAATAAAAGTAGAAAATAATGTTGTACTAAAACCTTCAATAATTTTTTGAATCTAAAGAAACCTTTCCTTTTAAAGATATATGGTGTTATCATACATAACGCGAGCAACTTAATTTTCTAAATAAGAATAAGTCGGTTAATTAGGTTGAATCTCCACAAGCCTTCAGAAACAAGATGCCTATAGCTCACAGGCAAATGGATAAGTATTCCAAAGTACCTTCTAATTAGCCAAAAGTTCTAAAATAACAAAGGAATTAGATGTTACTAAGTAACAGACTATTTGGAACTTCTTTTAGGTACTGGGGCCAAATTGAGCGCCGGATGAGGTATGAGCTTCTTGTTTCTTTTCAAAGCCATGTTTGATGCTTTGACACTTGATTACTTCAAGCATTTGACAAACAACTTTCTTCATTCAATACAACTTTTGTCTCTCTTACTCCCCTCAATCTTTCAATCTATACGATCTTGACCAACTATGTAGCAAGGATATTTCTATCACAATGCTGAACCGGACATGAGTATCATGTGCATTTCATAAAGTTTGCTGCATTTGGTAGGTCATATTCATATCAGCTTTCATGCGTCCGTGCAACATACCAGCAAAACCAGCCTCACCCTGATTGCAAACTGCAACCATCACAATTGGCAGTATGACTGCAACCAGCAGTCTCTATCTATTTAAAGAACTTTAATTCTGCCCCCATTTTCCTTTTTTTCATAGACATTTCTACAAGATCTAGCCATTCCTCATGTTTTAGCTAGCATTATACTAGGCCAGAACCCTCATCTGCGGTGTTTACTTTTCTTTTTGGAACCCAATATTAGAAGGGATTTTTATGAAATAAGGATGAGAATGTATTCAACAATATGAACGGCAGTGTGGAGTTCTGGAACTCGATTTCGAAGTTAAAGAGGTGAACGCATAATAACTACAAAATTCTTAGTTCAAAGAGAGAACCATACAAAAAAGAACTGGCTCTTTCAAGCAAGCAAATTACACAAGGACTAGTATCTTCTAAAGGTAGAAAAACCTATACATAAGCATCAATCTCGCATATTCTAGATTAAAATTAGCGCCTACCAAATCCGAAAACATTAGCATTGAAATTTAACTAAATGTCGTGCAACGCAATATAAATTAATCAGTTCTTTAACTACTTCACAATTCAAAAACTCCCAGCACTGCCACAAAATTCACTAAAAATTTAAATAACAAATCTCAACGACATCCCCGAAGAAAAAAAAAATTGCATGCAAACACCAACATATAAAAAAAAATTTTAAAAAGAACAAGAAATTTCAAATACCTTGCAACTATAAACCAAATCCATTGCGGCAAATCACCGGCGATCACCAGCTCGAACCTAACCGAACCAATCTAAGGATCAAGCGAAATGATCTTCAACCCAATCCCTCCCGTCCCATAATCCTCGCAATCGGCGTCACAAAATCGTCGAATTCGGTTTCAAAACCCTAGGTCGGTTAGTTTCCAAGAGAATTTTGGGGAGAGGGTGAAACCCTAGAGAGAGAGAGGGGAGTGCGAGGAGATTTTGATCGTGAGCTTATGGAAGGGGGGGGAGAGAGAGAGAGAGAGAGAGAGAGAGAGAGGTGACGTTCCTTCTATGCAATAGCGTTGCAATTGCGAAGCCCAATGCACAAGTAATTACAAGAAGAGGACCTCATTAATGCGGACGTGTGCACGAGGATTTAAATTGGGTTTATTCCCTCGCCCGCACGAGTCCGGAGGGCTAATCCCGATTCCTTTGTCGCGTATCTTCGGCTGGCCTCTTCGGAGCATGTATTGACTCCTGAGTCACGTGTTTGGGGTGAGGGAATTTATTATTATTATTATTATTATTATTTATTTTTATTTTAGAACAACGTGTATATAATTGTTTGTGGATACAATGGAATGGCGGTTCAGCCCAATGCAAAAAAGCCTAATATGCTGCAAGATGGAACGGAGTTATCCAATAAAGTAAGTAATGGTGTGTTTGTTTGCATGGAAGTATAGAGGAAATAGTGGAAGTAAAGTCACTTTTTTTCTTTCATGTGTTTGTTTGATTTAGAAATAAAGTGGAAGTTACTTCCGTAATGATGGAGTGCATCCTATGTGGCAATCTAACTTCTCAAATCTACTACACATGGATTTTGGGTGAAAGAAAGTTAGAAGTAAAAAGTATTAATAATTTATTATCTTGTGTTTTATCATTCTTTTCTTTCTTTCAAAAAATAATTATTTTATTCATTTTCCATTACTTCTTTCTTCTAAAAAGTAAGAAACAAACACTAGAAATATTAGAAGTGTGATACTTTCAATTCTTCATTTTTGAAAGTAACTTCTAATTTACTTTCTTACTTCCACTATTTCTAAATACCCAAACACACCTTTAATGAATAAGTAAAAAGTTACTTCTTATCTGGTGACGTGGCACTTTATGTGGGATGTTAATTTCAGTTTTTTTTTCCTGACACTTTTTTCTTGGAAGAGCTTTAGGAAACAGAAAATTAAGATACAAAATTACTTTTTTATTTATTTGCTATTATTACCTTTCAAATTTATACTTTTATATATAAAAACATAATAAAATATTATAAATCTAGTTTTATTTAATCAATTTAATAATATTTTCTTTACTTCCTAATATATTTCCTTCTTCTAAATATTAGCAAACAAACAAAAGAAGAAGTATCTTCTTTTACTTCCATTTTGGAAGCTATTTCTTAATTTCTTCTCCACTTCTACTGCTTTTAATTAGCCAAACACACCCTAAGTCGAAAAACCTGTCCGGAAAGAAACAAAATCGAACTAAAATTTCTTATCTATGTCTTGTTTTGACAAATTAACTATACATCAGAATTTTCAACAAGAGGGGGAAAAAAACAAATCTTCAAAAGATTAAAAAAAAATAAAAAAATCTATCTCCAAATTCAAAGATATAAAGTACAAGGAAAACCACCTTAGGACATAGAGATAGAAAATAATAATCTAACTTACTTCAAAAACAAGAAAATAATAATCTAACAACTATAAATATCCCTCCCCTTAAAAAAAAGATGAGAATGGAACCCCGAAAGCCTCCATTGTTGATTCAAGCTCTAGGTCCAATAAATTTTAGTTAAAGAGGAAAAAAAAAAAAAAAGAGAGTTCTGAGTTACTTGTTCTTTTTTTCAGATAAAAGATTATTTCCATAGCTGACTCTTTGCTCAAAAATATAGGCTTGAGATCTATCTCGCTTGAATTTTTTTTTATTGCTCTTTTCTTATTATTTGACATATTTTTGTACCTAAAATTCTGCATCTATGTAGCTCACACCTACCCGATATTTACCTAAGATTCTGCATCTATGTAGCTCACACCTACCCGAACACTTCGACTTGGTTCAAGCCAGCCTTGAACCTAATCCAATCGGGTGCATAAATTTGCTCGGCGAATGTAAATAACGAGATCACAGTACATTTAGTTAAACAATAGAACGCACATGAGCATACATTCAAATACGTGGAAGATGATGATCCCAAGCCCATCAATGCATCACTGCACAGCCCCATACACGCTCAAAGCAATTTTCTTCACTTATTTGATGGCTTCTAGCAGTCACATCATTGACCCCTAAAGTAGACAGTTAACACTATCAGTACACAGACTTGTACAAAGCATGAAGTTCCTGCAAATTTGAGGAACTCATAACTAAAAATTCATGTTGTACAACATGCTTTCACGGGCATTTTCAATAAATAGCACCCCTCTGGTAGCACTTTATGCAACTAGGCTCATTGCAGCCTTCGGATTCTGGAGTTCGCAACTCTGAGCTTATAATAAGCCAACGTCAACGTGATGTAGATTGTAGTCAAATACCCAGCGCATTTGCAAGAGCCCTCCTACTTGAAATATCTCCCTGTAATCATGATACTTTGAGACTGCAAGTGTAGGACACAAGAAGCCCCTCCCGCTCTGCAGATGAATTCAAGCTGCAATAATGGTAATCGTTGTTCACCCACCTGGTATAATTTCTGACTATCACATGCAATGCCTCTGGTCAGTATTTTATAAGGCTTGAAGTATGGCGATGGAATTAACTGTGCAAGTCTATGGATATCCTCAGCTACTACTCTATTGCCGACGCTGTCTCTTGAATCTATCTAGGGCCCCTACTGAAGGACCATCACTCTTCTCTTCAGCATTACCATCTCTTTTCTGGTCTTCCGTGGCTCCGAGTGCTAACTCACCAAACACTGCTGCCGGTACTTCCTTCTGTGCAATGTCAACTTTATCATCATCTGAATCACTATCTTCCGGAAGATCAATATCCTCGCTGTTGGCAACCTTCCTCCCAGCATCAGGCTGCGACTCCATCGTCCCAGCACTAACGAAATTCATCTTCTTAGCACCGTCGATGGGAGGTAAGCTCGTAGATGTAGGGGCTAGTTGCCTTTCTAAAGCAGCCATTTCATCCTCAGGGACTCCAGCACGCTTCAGAGTATCCACAGCTTCCTCTAGGTTCAACTTTTGATCTTTTTGCATCAAGTTCTCAGGGAGTATCAAGTGTGTCTGCAAATGACATAAACAGAAAAAGCAATGAACACTGAATGCTATGCGAATTTATTATTATGCCTAACATGTGAAAGTGATATGAACATACCTGACTATAGCTAGCCAGTACACTTCGCTTGATCCGGAGCATTTCTCTAAAAGTATCTTCATTGCCATGTTGAACCTCGAAGTCATTCCATTTCTTCCAGAAACCAGGATCAGACCGCGGGTCTGCAAACTGTGAGGCATATACATATATGGCACGGGCACGATCAATTTCTGCTAGACTCCTTTCAAGTTCAGCATACTTCAGGCACATGGTTTTCACATCATTGTCTGGAAGACCAGATTCAATTGCTTGCTGTGATATGCAAAAGATGCATTTATCATCAAAGGCAGTTTTTAGCATCTCAAACACCAACAAAGAGGTATAGAAATGTTCTTGTACATAGAGAGTCATTAAAAAAAAAAAAAAAAAATACCAACCTCATAAATCTCCCTAGTTTTGGGAACACCAAAAATCTCTGCAGCCCGGGCAATGTAAACTTCGTACATATTCATTTTCTCACTGTTTGGTACGGCTTTGACAGCTTGATCATAGACTCTCATTGCTCGCTTTGCAAGCCCATAGTCTTCTTCCAGTTTAGCATATTGCAGATATATTGGCTTCACATCTTCTGCAGGTGCCTGTAGAAAATTCGAAAACGGAACATCAGTTAGCATCATGAATCATTCTGTTGAAAAAAATAATATAATACAATACACAAGAGCAACCAAAGTAGTTCAATAGCCAATTTAACTGAAGAAATGGAAATTGTTTCACAATGAAAATATCCATGTAATTCCCAAAGGCCCAGGAAAAAAACTTTGATGCGGCTGGAGCTTCTGTTGGAGAGACTAAAGAGGCAGGAATAAATGGGTGTGTGAACTTGGTTAGTGGGTGAGAGATGTGTAAGGATGAACCAGTTAGTTGGTTTTGTTGACGTCGCCGCGATTGTTGTAGAGGAAATTAGGCAAGAGAGAGAGAGAGAGATAACTAATAAATGTAAACTTGGGGCTAGGTACCAGTTAGTTGGTTTTGTTGACGTCGCCGCGATTGTTGTAGAGGCAATTAGGCAAAAGAGAGAGACTGAGAGAGGTAACTAATAAATGTGTACACAAGTAAGAATTGATCAGATTAGTTTTGTTTATATGAATACCCTCCCAAGTATTACCATTGTTGTTTCTCTCCATTTAAATCAACTACCTATATAAAAAGCGAAGAAATTGTGTCTTTGTTCTCTGCTCTTTCATGTGCTCATTTTTCATTACAAAGATGCCTGCCAAGTAGGACCCATAAAATTGATTAAAACTGCTATGGCTATGAAATCATATACAAAACTTGTGTTGGGAAAAAAATAGAAGAAAAAAACTACTTGAGTAAAAAATAAAAACAGCTGCTACCGGTTCATAAGAGTTTAAAATTTGAGACTTAAGATTTCAAATTAGACTTTGGATTACACTGAAATCAAAATTAGAGGTCAGAATAGGATTACGGTTATGATTTAGTGGGCTTATAGGGTTTATCTTTTACAAGTAAGAATTAGAATATGAGGCTATCCATTTATGTTTTAAGATCTTTCTATTCAATTTTGAAAATAAATATATTGAACATAAATATATATAGAATGGAATGAAGATTTTAAAACATAAGAAGTTGCTGATGATTGGAAAAGTAATTATTGTTAAAAGTTTCTTATTTAAAGATTGATCTTGATTAAATTAATCTGAGTAATCACATGAAGGGACAACTCACATAACAGATTAAAACAGGAGGAAATTTTGTAGAAGTTTTTTCTAATAAAGTAAATCTTTAAGCTAGCTCTCACCAACAGAGATGTGCATTGAGATTAGCATATAGGTTTATCCATTTAGATTCTGAAAATAATCATTTTCAACTTTCTGAAATTTAGGTTAGAATTAAGGTAAGGTCATAAGATGTCTTCAAGATTTTAAATTTCGAACTAGATTCTAATTATAATCAGAAAATTTAAACATGTCAAAATAAGCATGCTGGCCAGTTTTTTTCATACCAATTTATCTATTTCAATGCACAGCTGTAAACTCAAAAACAGGTTTTTTTTTTTTTTTTTTTTTTTTTGGTGTGTGTGTGTGTGTGTGTGTGTGGGGGGGGGGGGGGGGGGGGTGTGCAGCTGACTCCTTCGGTAATTTGAGGAATAAAAATAGATATCATCTTTTTTTGCTCTATGAGCTATAGGTACTTATGGAACTGGAGTATAGTGAGTTGGAAAACTTATGACACTGGAAATGTTTAACATTGCAAGTGACTCGAGTTTGGGTTCCATCCACAAACAGGCTGGGGTTGGTAAAGGACAACCTATGATTCAAAGGACAACAACCTATCTAATAGATCAAAACTTGAAAATGTTAAGAAGAATGTCCTTGAGGACTGCTTTACTTCAAATTTAAGGTACTTGAGAACCCTTCAAAGCATGGACTTCATCAGCAGATTTCTAAGGTACTGGAAGATTGTTTTTACCTGGCTGCCATAGCTTACCTGGCTGCCATAGCAACTCAAGCAACAGGACAGTGGATGATCCCCATCCTTTGTCGTGACTCTGCCACCTGTAAATAAGAAATTTTGCAATTTCTAGAACCATGCGCCCTTAGATTAATGACTTGACTCTTACTAAACTATGTTAGTTCTGCAAATCTCCAAGTCATCAATAAGTAGATCCCAAATTCATTAGTAAGTATTTAAGGCAAGATTCCTGGCGATTGGTGATGGTTGCATGATATATTTCACCCTTAGATTGAAGCTTACACTAACCTCCCACCACTGCAGCTACAGGCTACTAGGTATAACTTCTCTTTCTCTATCTCACACCATTAAGATTTTGCATTCATATTCCTTAAACTCCTAGCCTAGCATTTTATAGGGTTGTCTAACATTTCCTATCCCAAATGGTCAAGGCATTTCCAGGGCCACGAGACAACCAACCATTAATTATATAATTGTAGATACACACTATTAAGCTCTGTATTCAAAACTGATTCGGATCTACCCCATAAATATTCAAGATTATCAGCCCAAAAGTAGGCAAAAAATGGACTAGTGACAAAATATAGAAGGAAAATGCTGTTCTTAAGCATGGAAATGGGAACCAATATGGACACGAACACAATACGGCTATGGGACACTGCAACTCCTTAAAGATAAGAAAACAGGGACACAACAATATGTTGTTATTATAATATATAACAAATTAACTATAAAGAGAGTGCATGTAAATACATGACTTGTTGGTATGCCCATGCATCCAAATGTCTAGAACATTTCTAATAATATAATAAGATACAATGTTCTTAAACGTGCTAAAAATATAACCTACTGTAGATTTATTTAACTTTCCAAAAAGGAATAGGTCTTGCCTCTTTGACTTTCTATATAATAGCTTAATATGAACTATTTCTTATGTAGTAGCGTACACAAACTATTCATAACTTCCGTAAATGTCAATATTTTGAAGTCAATATTTCTCAGTAAACATATCCCTGATATATAAATAAAACTAAACAATTATGACAAACTTGTAACATGAACTTAAAAGTGTATGAGAAATGAACAATTTGTACTCAGAAAGTGTCCAAGAAGAATCCAAACTTAAAAAATATATTATAGAGTTGAAGATGTAGCTAAGAACTATCTTGTATTTGTCCAAAGAGTGTCCCAGAAGTGAAAAAGTGTAGACAAACCCATCACAAGTAAGGCTGATAGAAATGAATGTGCTACATGCACGTTGAATCTGGACAAATCAAGGAACTGAAACTATAATGACAGGAATTGTCAATTGAAGTAAGCAAGCAAGCAATTCAAAGGATGTCCTGCACATAACGAAAGAGCCCACAAAGTGTCAATGTCTTACACATGTTCGTCATAAAGAATGCTTTGTGATAGAATTGTCCATGCTACATATATGTTGGTTTTGAACAAATCAAGGAATTCAACTATAAGGACAGGAATGAAGTCTACAGGCAAACAGTTAAAAAGGAAAGCAGCAGTTAAGCTAAGGCTTCATGACAAAAATGTCCATGCTATGTACGTGTTTGCCATGAACAAATCAAGGAACTGCAAGCTATAAGAACAAAAGGACGGTTTGCAGGCAAACAGTTCAAACTTCAAAGGAACGCAGTAGTGAGACCAAATTTCTTGGAGGCGGTACAAAGTGATTTGTAGCATAATATGACAATGTATTATCAGATAGAAACGCTCATGAAAAGAGTACTCACAATTCAGATGATTCTGAACATAAAAGCTTTAGACACGAAGTTGAACAAGAGAATGATATGGAAACTCATAGGCGGACATAGGCAGAACACACTAATTAAGGTTTTACCAGGTCCTCCTTATACATGGTAAGATACATAAGTAGTTTATTCAATATTTCAAGTAGCAACTGACACCAATTTGTATTGTGAATATCATATTGCGTTTGACATATTTGACATGATATAGACCCTTTAATATCAACAAAGATATTGCCAATACTACTAATATTTTGCTGGTATTCAGATATTGCTAAGTCTTGATATCATAATCCATCAGCTGACACCGACACCACTGCAGAGATTACCTTGATTGTAATCATAAATATATATAAATGCTATACAGTTCACATCAGCCATAATCAAAGATGGTTTAGCTTCTTTCTGAAAGATAATATTTAATCAGTTTTAGAGATTGTCATTGTCTACTTTGGCAACTAAGGGTTGCTAGGCAGCAGGAGAGGTTAAGTCATTACGTAAACTCTAATATTATGACTTGCAATGTAGTTTGTACTTTGTACTCACAATTACATGACAATATTCTTCAAAATTGACTTGCACATTTATTTTGGTACAAAATTATTTTACTGCATACAGTAGCTCGTCAAGTACTTGGGATCAATGTTTAAAATGGCGATAACGGTATCATAATGTTTTATCTCTGTTTGATTACATCTCATATAGTGTAATGCATAATGTAGGTTATGCAATTTCCTTTTTTTTAAAATAAAAATAAATATAAAACTATGTAAAATAATTTTAATAAATTAGAAACTAAATTTAAGAATTCTAAAAAAAGAATATAAAAATTTATAACACAGAGTCTATTCTAATTTTCGAACAAGTTCCGCAATAATTTTTATATTTATTCATAAATTATATTAAGTCCACAACTTTAATTTTAGTCATCTCCTAAACAAGAAAACAAGATTCCAAATTTTTTTAATTTCAATTTCAGCAATTATCAATATTGTAATTTATATTTTATAATGCTCAATTTATTTTATTTATAATTATTAATTTCAGTTCAGCTGAGAACTCAATAAAATCAATAAGGAAGAAATTTCGGTAAGTAGAGAAGAATTACAACAAGCAAATAAGAAAGGAGCCACAAATTAGCAAAAAACTATAGTACTATGCTAACAATCAAAACAAATAGTCAATAACAATCTGAAAATTACTAAAAATATAACTGTAAATAACATAGCATAACTTAATTTAACATAACGTAACTTAAAATAATGTAAAAAACGCACTGTTATGATGCACTGAGTTATTTTCTACTGTTAGATAATACTGGATTTCTGTTAGGCACCATAACGCAATATAATGAGTTTCATAAGGCATTATTTCCACCATTTCTTGGGATAAGCTACATTACCTAAAAGAATCATGCATTAGCTCGTCAAAAATCCAATTCAAATGGTCTGATGTGACTACAGTAAGGGATTTACTATTCAAGTGAGAATGAAACAATAGATAAACTGCAGCATACCTTTTCAACCGCATGCTCAAATAGCTCCCTAGCACGCTCTAACTTTGTCTTCCCATATCTTTTGACAAACTTGGACAGATAAGTGACCCATATATCCTTGACATGAGGATATTTGAATATTTTCACACCTCTTTCATAAACCTTGAATGCATCTTCAAAGTACTTATGCTCCTGCAGAAAGTTAGAATAAGATTAAGAACTCAGCATGTGTATGCAATGGTATTTAAAGCACGAAAAATGACTTCCCAGCAAAAAAGGTAATGAAAATTGCACCTCAAGGAGAAAAGCATAATTAAGTATTATCTGGGGGGTGGCTATTCTCAGATCAAGTATTCTCTCATAAACAGCTCGAGTGGATTCCAGTGTTCCTAAGCTCTCCTCAAGGTCCACATAAAAGCTCCATAACCGCAGAGATTTATGAAGTTTCATCTGAACTGGTTCATTTCCATCAGCAGCAATTCTGCGCTTGATCTCAACTGATGGTTCTGCAGTAGCACGTCTCATGAGGTCCAGTGCACCTTTAAAGTTCTTGTGTCTGAGTTCCATCTCTGCCCATTCACACCAAACACTTGCCAGATTATCTACTGTCTTATAATTCACTTGCACCGCCTTGTCAAAAATCGCTCTAGCATTCACGAGATCATTGTGGTTCTCATATAGCCGAGCAAAAGCAACCCACAAAGTGTGGGGCTTTCCCACTGCCTTCATGGGATCCACGGTCTGCACTGCTTGAGCAAAAGTTGTTATCTGTTTGGTAGGATTCCCCTCAAAAAGCTTCACTCGCCTGCATTGCCAGGGTTAGCATTAGCAGATAGATGGTAAAATAAGTACAATATTATTACAATAAGCTTCCATTTATTGCTATAATAAAAACCAAAAATATTAGATATAAACATATACTAGGTTAAACCAAGAAAAAGATCAACAAAGCGAGTCTTGCATTTTTGGGGGGTCTAGGCCCATGGTTCTATTAACTACATTCCCGTACTCGTTATAACTATGTGCTCGTCAAGCACACATGTGCAGACTCTAACAAAAGAATCTCCTTTAGCTCACCAATAATTGAATCTACCCCTAGCTTCTTTTGAAGGTACTAATTCTTATAGTACATTTTGATAAACTGCCACTCACCCATCATAAGAGAAACACGTATCATGAAGTATGTGCTCGTCTAGGCCCATGGCTCTATTAACTACATTCCCGTACCCGTTATAACTATTTGCTCGTCAAGCACACATGTGCAGACTCTAACAAAAGAATCTCCTTTAGCTCACCAATAATTGAATCTACCCCTAGCTTCTTTTGAAGGTACTAATTCTTATAGTACATTTTGATATACTGCCACTCACCCATCATAAGAGAAACACGTATCATGAAGTATGGATTCTAAAGGAAATTATCTACTTATATTACAAGCTAAAAAAAGTTGTATGTTAGAAGAGATTAGCAAAAGCCATGATACTAAAAATATGTGCCAACCGACCCTAAGGGTTTTGAAGCTTAAATTAGCAATTCACAGACAAAAGGCTAACTGCAAAGATGGAAATTCAACAGAAATTAGAATGTCTTCTAAACCGAAATCTCACTACAAGATTACCTATGCCACTGCTCCACATTGTGAGGATTCTGCCTCAACAGCACAGAATTCAACAGCTCTGGTCTCCGATCAAACAAATTCTCAAACCTCGCAAGCCTCAGATCTGCATCATCATCGTCGTTCAACCAAAATCCCTTCAAGAACCTATTTGCCAGCTCATCCTCCTCATCTTCCTCCTCCCCTGCCGTCTCCAGCTTCGCTGCCAGAGCGCTCTGCTCAAACTGCGCGTAGGACTCGAAAATCACACTAAAATCCCTGACCGTCACCACTGTCTGCAGCCCCTCCTCAAACACATCCCGTGCCTTCTCGTAAAGTCCTCTCCTCACATAATAATCAGCCAGCGACGTCCACAGCCTCCCAACCTCATTTGTATACTTTCTAATCCCACCCCTAATGATCGCATCCACTTTCAACCCCGAGACCTCCGTCGCATGCTTCGTCAAGAGCTCACAAAGCTCCAGCCAAAGCTGGTGCTTCGTCTTCCCCTTGATAGAATAGAACTCATCACTGTTCAAAACGGCCGCCAGCCTCTCCGCCGCCTCCTGCCACCGGTTCGAATTCAGCAGAAACTCAATGAAGTCCTCGATGTGCGATGGGTCGAAGAGCAGATACCGCCGGTAAACCCGCAGCGAGGTCTCGACCGGGACGCCGGGGAGGGATACCAAGGAGAGGTATGGGGCCCAGATGCGGTCGTGCTGGGTGATGGGGAGGGCGCGGAGGGCGCGGTCGAAAGTGCGGCGGGCCTTGGTGAGGAGGCGCTGGTCGGTTAGGGTTTGGAGGTACATGATCCAGATGCGGGGCATCTTGTGCATGGTGACGAGGGCGCGCTCGAAGGTGTTGTTGAGGGAGGAGAAGGCGGGGTGGGAGATGGGGAGGGGGCGGACTAGGTCGAGGCGCTCGCGGAGATAGGCGTGCCAGAGTTTGTAGGATCCGGGGAGGGCCTTGAGGGCGCGCTCGTAGATGATGGAGCGCTTGGGGAAGGGGGCGTGGGCGCGCGCAATGAGGTAGCGCCACCAGAGTTTCAGGCTGAAGGGGTTGCGGAGGATCTCCTCCTCGTAGAGGAGATCGTCCTGGGAGGGGTAGAGCTCGGTGGAGATGGTGGTGGTGGTCGTCGTCGTCGTCGTCGTCGTCGTGGTGGCCGACATTTGGATTTTCTAGGGTTAGGATTTGGGGAAATGGGTTTTGGGGAAGAAGATAGGGAAAGATCGGGATCGTCAGACTTGGGGTTCGAGTTGGGAGATGAAATTTCTTTTGGGGCGCATGCGGGCTGGGCGGTGCGGGTTTCCGAGCGATTTTGTACCCGCATCAATATGTTCGGATTTTAAAATTCGATCACAAAGTATGTATGATTTAAAAAATATAAGATAGTAGAGACCAGAGAGTAGTATAATTTATTGTCCTTTAAATTTAATTTTTTGTTTTAATCTCTGGATACTTAGTAGCATTAGTCAATAGTTTGATATTCTTATTTTTTTTAAATTACTCTTCGCTATTGTTATGTAATTTTACAATTGCTCATTTTCTCACTTGTTAGGAATCCTTTCTCTCTCTCGCCTCTCATCAATTTTGTCTCATTAATCCGCTTAATCTATCTCTGGATCTCCCTCTTTTTTAGAGATGAACATCAATCTCAAATCCGACCGACTCCGACAGAATTCGGTCGGAGCATAGAAAATTATATAATCGAAGTCACGTATGAGAAATAATAGCATTGGTCGGAAGTGGTCGGAGACATTGTTAGAGTCAGTCGGATTCCGATTCCAACTCTGACTGTAATCCTCAACAAGAACAATAGCAATGTGGAGGAGACAAAGCACTATTCATCAATGTACATGCATCAGTCATATATATACATGATGCATGCGGTTATAAACAAACGCATTGGATGGTGCGTTATTTGCCTTGAGCCTAGACAAGTAAGGTGACTAAGCTGACAATATAAGATGATGTATCTTTCTTTTCAACAGGAATAAACAAGAACATCCGCTTCGATCACTCCATCCGACTCCGATCGGATTCGATCAAAGTTCGGTCAGAGCATGGGAAGTTGCACGGTCAAAACCGTGTACATGAATCCGGAATATGCCGAAGTCGGTCGAAATGTTACCGGAGTCGATCGATGTTAGGCGAATCGATTGATTTCTAGTAAGATTCTCTCTCATTCTCTTCTTTTCTCTCTCCCCTCCCCTCCCTCCCTCCCTCCACCCGCTCTCCTGCTCTCCCTCTCTCTCTCTCATACCCATCCTCCTACCTCTTCGGTTCCCTCTCTTTTTATGAGAAGCACTATTTTTTTGCCGATGAAAATCGGACCCTTCTCTCCCTCTTTCTCTCTCCCCCTCCTGCCTCTTCATCTCCTCTCTATGGAAAGCACCATTTTTTTTATGATAATCCCTCTCTCTCTCCCCCCCTCCCCTCCTATCTCTTCGACTCTGTAATGTCCCATTTTTCGGAGGGATACGGAAACGGAGTGCGTTACCGGCGGGCACGTGTAAGTCGACGTGCACAAAGTCTATAAGTGTGTAAAAGAAGAAATGAATGGAACTAAATGCTAGTCATCTATCAGAATCTTAGAAGTTAGTCTACTGTCATATAAAAGAGAAGATACACATGTCTAAAATGAAGCAGCAAGTACAATACTTATACAAAAGTTGAAAATAAAGTCGCAAAGGGGTGATACATACTAAAGCAAAAATACAAAAGCGGAGGCCTATAAATCTACTGCTGCTCGGCCTGCTCTAGAAAGTACGGATCGTGCAATGGTGGATTCTCGCTCACATCTTCAGTACCTAAGCGTGTGGGGAACTCAGAGTCAAACCCGGCAAGTAAAACAATAAGAAGAACGGAGCGTGTAATATAAACAAATAAGTAAGATATGAGTATGGATATGAAATTATGCGCATGTGTGAAAAACATTAAACGATCAAGTAACAATATCAAGCAGAGATATACATGCATATCAAGTCTAAGTTAATATCTTATTTTAGTTTATATTTTGAATTAAATGGTGAATAAATAGACTCGTATCATGAAAGTACCCTTGCATACCCAGGACCCGGCCAAGATGCTGGCGCTGAACCAGCCGTGCCGCTAAGCACTCAAGCAGATACCGATACTGAGTATTCGGTCGTCCCATCAACATGGACTAAACAAGAGATGATGGCTCAGTGCCATCCGGGCGCCCCCGCGGATGGGCCCCTATTTCGGTTGCGCAACCTATCCTAAACCTTTCGCGATACAATATTTGTCCACCCTTTAGTTCTCCCATAACCAAAAATTTTAAGTTATATTATATGCAAATCAATCCGGAATATGATGAACCAATCATGTCAAAATTAATACGTATACAAGTCTAGTAACAAGTAAGATGTGGTCCATATCAAAATCAAGTTAACAGGCAAGTCAGGATCCATGGGACTATCAAGACATGTGTATGTACTAACAAGAAAAATCTAACATAGTTTCATGTATCTTGTACAAATAATTAGTATGTATATGTCAAGACAAGTATGATAGAGTGTCAAAATTAAGTTAACTGGCAAGTCAGGATTCATGACATTATCAAGATATGTATATGTACTAATAAGAAAAATTTGGCATAATTTCATGTATGTTGTACAAGTGACTATCTTAAAAATTTCAAGAAAATCACAAAAATATAGAAAAATGAGACAAATACAACACATTCATTTTGGGATCAATCTGGTATCAAGAATGTAAGTTATGATGAAATTAGGTTGTTACAGACTCGCTTTTTCTCTGGAAAACATCATTTTTTTTATGAAAATTCAACTAACCCTGTCGGATACCGACCACATCTGATCGGTCTAGAGTCGGCTGGAGCTCAGTCGGATTTCGGCGAGCGGAATGGTCGGTGTCTCGCCTTTTCCTTATGATCAGAAACGGTCGGAATCATTTGATGTTCGTCTCTCCGACTATTTATTCACCCCCTACTTTTCAAGGCAACATTGACAATGAATTTATAGCAAATTAATGCTTTTCAACTACTCTTTTATGTCAGCAAATAATAAAAATCATTTTCCAAAACAATAAAGTAAATCAAATTGACTTTCTTCCATTGCCATGAACGTCGATCCATCGGAGAAGAACTCTTTTATGGAAAATCAATACTTTTCTACAACTCTTTTATGCATAATCGATGATTTTCCATATCTCCCTTATGATAGGAGACTCTTTTATGGCGTGAGAGCAAAAATTCATTTTCCAAAATAGCAAAACAAGAAAAATCAACCACTGAACTCTCCTCCATTGCCAGTATTGCCGATTCATTAACCTAAAAATAAGAGAACTATGGAAAAATGGAACTAAAGAGCACACCAAATAAATCAAAAGCTGCAAAAAATGGCAGAGGACAGTGGAAGTGATGAGGCCTACGGCACAGATGGGTACGATGAGCAGGAGATGAATCTGATGGTAGTTTTCGTAAGTGTTGGTGATCAAGATTCGAGATTCGACCAACTCTGTTAAAATCTAACTGCATCTGACCGATCCAGAGTCGGTCGGAGTTCAGTCGGATCTCAGCCGACAAGCAGGTCAGAGCCTTGCTTCTTCTGCGTGGTTAAGTCGGTCGGATTTCTCCGATATCCAACCCATCTGACCGATTGTTCACCCCTACTCTTCTTCCATGCCTCCCTCTTCTTCCATGTCTCCCTCTCTCTACATCTCTGCATCTTTCTCTCTTTCTTCCTCTTTATCTTCCTTTCTTTCGTCTTTTCTTTCTTCCACTCTTTCTTATTTACCATTGCTTTTGGTGATGTGCAAGCATGCACAGCTGCTATGCAAGCGTGCATGGTAGCTCTTGTTGTTGTTCTGTTGTGCACACTTGCATAGTTGCTCCTGGTGTGCACGCTTGCACAGCAACATGAGCTGTTGTGTAGGCATGCACACCAGCACTGCAGCTTGCAGAGCAGTACGACCTTGTCCTTTCCCCATAACCCTACATATTTTTTTAAAAGGTAAAATTATCTTTTCGCCACACATGCATCTCACGTGTTATCCCCCTAAACGGCCCTTCACTCCATTTGCTCTCTCAGGGATAGAGTTTTAAACTTTATAAGTAATAAGTACGCTATTCCGACACTATAGAAGATCTTACTGTAATTAACCCTTTTAAAAATGGGTTCAAGATTATTCATAAAAGCCTATGTAAAACTTATGATATTTTTGATTTTTTGTCCATCATTTTTTGTTAGCCGTTATTCCTTAGTGCCCTATATGAGTCTCATTTTAGCTCTGTTTCAGAAAAATCAAATTGAAAATTTGAAATTTACAAAAGATGCCTTTTATATTATCCTTGAAGGAGAGTAATTTTTTTTTTTTTTAATCATTTATATTTTTCATTGAGTTGGAGAACAGTAAACTTTAGACATGTTTTAACTTTTATTTGTAGAAAATGTGTAATAAAAACTTATATGGCATTGACTTAGGACTAGATAAATTAAGAGATTCCAAATGGAAGCACCAAAGCAGAGTTGAGGTGGTATATATGAATTATCAATTAAGTCTCCGACCAGGAAGAGTTAGAGTCAGATGGACAAATATTGGGTAATTTAGCTCCAAGATATTAATAATTAATATTTTGACCTTTTTTTGGCTCTATGATGTATAATCAAGTGGTATAGTCGTTTATACTTTATGCAGGAGACATCTTTCATTATAAGGTCCACAAGACGTTTAGAAATTTTTTTTTCCCATCAAACAACTTTATAATTCGACTTGGTGTCTTCATTAACCACATAGTTCGTGCACATATTGTCTTCCATTTAAATATAATGAATACAAATATGTACAATGTAGCATCATTACTGACATGTATTTTGAAATAATAATGATAGTTACTCATTAGATTCCTCTGAAAAGAATTAATAGTATCCTGAATATTCCCTACCGACACAATCTTTCATCTTAGAATTATATTTGAACTCTAAATAAGCGTTTCCACAAGTTTCAAATCTCCAATTTCCAAAATTTCATATTTAAATATAAATTGCTGTTTTTTTTTAAAGAAAAAAAGAAGACAAAACAAAAAAGAAAACGATGAACAAACACAAAAGAACCAAACAATTCGTCTAAAATATATCATTGCAGCCTTTGCTTGGTTTGAGAGAAAGTGTGATTAAAGAAAATAAAAAAGGAAAGAATTTTTTATTATTTGGTTAGAGAGGAAAATTGAAGGAAAATAAAGTAAAAAAAATTCAAAGAGAAGATAAAGTTGAAAATTTTCTCTTAGTTTTCTCTCTTAAGTTAGTGAAAATAGGAGAAAATATTAGTTGATATAACAATAATATAAAACGATGATAAAAGATTTGAGAGACTTCAGAATAAACGTTTTTTTAAAAGAAATTATTTATTATTTATTATTATTTCTTCTTAATTTTTTTTTTAGTTTCTTTTTGAACTAAACAATAAAGAGAATCTCATTTCCTTTTCAACTTTTTTTTTTTTTTTTGGGTTTCCTTTTCTATTCCTTTTTTTTTTCCTTTCATTTTGTATCAAACCAAACATAGGCTATATATATATATATATATATATATATATATATATATATATATATTTAAAATTTTGGAGAAAAACACATCTTGAATTAATTAATTTTTTTTGGTAAGGGTCGGGTTGGGCCGGAGATTCGCTTCACTTGGATCCGATTCGGTACGACTCCGAGCCCTAAAAACACAAAGAAAGGGGGCGGCGAGCTTGAGGACGTATTTTTGATCGGAGATGGCAGCGCGAATTCGAGCATCATCCTCAATTTATCGCCGCCTCCTTCTTCTTCAATCTCAATCTCAGTCCACAACAGCTACTCATCGGTCGATAGCGGCATCGGGCGTTTTCCAATCAGGTCTCTCTTCTTTCTCCCTTTTTCTTAAGTTTTCTCGTCTTTCGTTTTTTGGGCCAAATTTGTTGACATTTTTACAAATTACGTGGTAGGTTGCAAACCTGGGGTCTCTTTGAGATGAATGAGGTCATTCTATGCGATAAAAATGCTAGCTTTTTTGAATTTTTTTTTGTAGTTCTGCTAAATGTTAGAATCTTTAATATCCTAGCAAAAAGGCTTGAAATTGGCCATTTCCAATAAGGTTTGCTAACAAATATGAAGAAATTTGCATACAGTATTTAAAGAGTCTATAGTAAGTTGACAATTGATCCTCACGGTTTCACACTAATGAGCTAAAGCATTTACTTCCAAATAGGGAAAAAAACACATCGCTTCGTACATAGTGTGCCTACTCTAATCATAAAACATGAGTATAAACCTTAAGGCTATACTTGGAAGAATAGTTTTGAAGTGCTTTGGGGGTGTTCTGTAGTGATGTTTTATTAAATGTTCATAAGGACACTTGCTTGTAAGTTTTGGATAAGTGTTTTGAAGTATTCTTAATATATCTAAAAACACCTGATAGGTATTTTAGTAGTGTTTTTAAGAACATTCTAAATTGGAATGTTTTGGATTGTTTAAATTTTTTTTATCCAAGCACTCTAAAATCTTCTTTATTCCAATCCTTTCCTATGTTATTTTCTTTTTCCAAATTGGGATATATTTGTCTTTTATATGTTTATGAAATCTATGAGAAACTAAATTCTCAATTATATACTTGAACATCCCAAAACCCATAGTCAAAATGCCCGAAAACACGTAAAAAAACTCCAAAACATACACTTAAAAAACACTCCAAAACACTTTTTATTTAACATCCAAGCACAGCCTAGTGTGCAATTTATAAAACCGAATCAACTACGTATTTCTCTTTTGAATTCTACTATTGATTGGTTCTAAGATATAGCAAACTCGACTCTCATGTCGCATTCTGACAAACAACAATGTTACTCCATAATTAAAATGAACAGTAGTTATGTTTTATAATTGCTAGTGAACTGTAACAGAAGTATTTAATTATCACAATTTACAAATAACTTGAACTTATATAATTAAATGAAAGTTCGATTGTTAAATTTAACTTGTTATCTTAATGTTCATTTCTTCGGCCTTACTCCGTGTCACCAATCGGTATTCACTTACATTTTCAATTAGCCCAACCCTGCAGGGGAAGGGTTTACACATGAGTAGAAAATCTTGATTGATAGGATATAAAGAAATACAATTATTTTGCATCAAGTATTAATGTGACACTTTTGAATTGTCAGTTGGACATCTGATTATCCTTGCATGTGCAAATTATAAATTTTCTAGAAATATGAAACAATAGTTATGGATGACATATTACTTGTGAATGCGGAAACGAAATGAACTGGAATGTGCTGTATCCCAAGCTACTGATAGCGTATGGCAACGTATTGAAAATGAATACGCCAAACCTAAAATACATAAAACAGACATGTACTACTACCATATCATCACATGTAAAAGAGTATCAATTAATAATTGGGTATTTACTGGTTTGTCCCTCAAATCTTTAAATATTATGATTTTACCCCCCAAATCTTCATATTTATAATTTTGCCCCCCAAATCTCATAAGTTACAACAATTTTGCCCTCCTCTCTAACTTTTCCAAACACAGTTAATTTTTTGACCATTTTACCCCTCATTTCCTCTTTTATTTTCCTCCTCTTCTTCTTCTCTCTTCCTCCTTTTTTCTTATTTTCTTCATTATTTCTCCTCTCTTCCTCCTCTTTTCTTCTTCTCTTTTCCTCCTCTCTTCTCATTTTCTTCATTTTTTTTTTTACTCTTTCATGTTCATATTTTCCTCCTCTCTTCTTATTTTCTTCTCTTTTTTTACTTGAGATAATTGATTTGGTGAACTAGAGGAAAAATGCATGACATGAAAGAGTAAAAAAATGAAGAAAATGAGAAGAGAGGAGGAAAAGAGAAGGAGAAGAGAGGAGGAAGAGAAGAGAAATAATGAAGAAAATAAGAAGAAAGGAGGAAGAGAGAAGAAGAAGAGGAGGAAAATAAAAGAGGAAATAAGGGGTAAAATGGTCAAAAAATTAACTGTGTTTGGAAAAGTTAGAGAATGGGGCAAAATTGTTGTAACTTATGAGATTTGAGGGGCAAAATTATAAATATGAAGATTTGGGGGGTAAAATCATAATATTTAAAGATTTGAGGGACAAACCAGTAAATACCCCATTAATAATATATGGAGTTAGGATTATGTATTCATGTGAGTTAGGTTCCATTTGAAATAGGAAATCAAGAATCTGGTCTCAAGATTTGAGAGAAATGTCATTGTTTGGTTTGTTGTGATTGGTGGAATTCAAGGTTTTTTTATTGAACAAAAATTTTATGAATAAGATGCATGAAATTCCAATTTCAATTAGAAGTTTGACTACATCTAACTAAACGAGAAAAACTGAGATTTGATTGGATTCGTAGTCTTGATTTTATATGGTTTCAAATGTTGTGAATTAGGTACATGATTCCCTGATCCTCGACTTATAAAGTTTATCACCACATGGGTTTATAATTACAAGAAGCAAATAAGCTTAGGTGATTGTGTAAATATTAACTATCTTATTGTCCACATATTCACTAGGACCTGTCCTTTAGTATCCGCATAGGGCAAGTAGTAGTACAGGATCATAGGTTTTTATTTTAAAATAAATGCTTGAACAATTAGCTTGGTTATATGCTTTTCTAGCTCAGAAAGCCCTAAATTCTGAGGGTAAAACTTGACCTGAACATCTTGTATTATGTCTATGAAATATGGTTTTTCTTATTCAATTTGAAGATGTAATTGTTTGCTAAATTTGATAGATGTTTCATAATGGCTTTGCCAATCACATTTGCAGCCACATCTATCTTTTTAACAAAAAATTGATTCAGATAGAAAAACCATTATTGATACCCTTCTATTGCTGTTGGTGCCTTGGTGGTGGGTTAATGTTCCAGTAAGCATTCCAGAGCACTTTGAATTCAGTGTAGTTCTTTCAGATTGGAAAATCTGACCATTGTTTGAGGTGAATTGAATTTGCGACATGATTTTACTTGCATTCAAGCTTCTTCTTCTTCTTTTTTTATCCTCTTGTACTATGTGAAGCGTTCTTTCAGGCAATCCAAGATTGTCGATTGGGGCCATAAACCATCTGCAACTTAAAAACAAATTTTATAAGCTTATTTGCAGAGTTGCAAGTAACAATGTATCCAGAAGCCAGAGATGACTGAACACTACGTACTTTTCTTCTTGTCAGAGTTGCGGCCTCGTATTCGTTACTTTGAATTTCGTAAATATTGGAAGTGAGCTGTTACGAGGCTGCAACTGTGACTTTGAAGACTGGTTTCATGATGACTGGTTACCTATGGCCTATTTGGAAATCTCTGCTATTTGTAATTCTAAAATAAGTTTGCACAAGGTGTTATTAGGGTTTTAGATGGTTTCTACAACAATGTCTGACGAAAGGTTTTACTAGGTTTATTTAATAAGACTGTCTGATACACATTAAATATAAATAGAAGGTAATTTCCATGAAAGGCCAAAAAGTTGTCCCATGTGTTCTCTCGGTTTGGATGCTCTGAAGGACACTATGTATCCTTATACTTTGTCATTTTTCTTTGCATAGAAACTAGCCACAACACCCGAGCTCATTTATGGAGTTGCTTGCAGCGATATCCAAATAGGTCGTAGATGACCAATCACCATGAAACCCATCTGCGATGTCAGATTTGCAGCCTTGCCAGCCTTGCTTCCAATTCTTCATGAGATTGGAAATAAGGGCTACAATGAGGCTGCAACTACGGCAATAGGACGAGATTCATGGTGATTAGTTATCTGAACCTTCTTACGTCATTGTTACTTGCATCTCAGCAAACAAACACCATAGAAGGTGTTATTAAGCTGTAGATTGTCTATGGCCCAAGTTGAGCATCTTGAGTTGCTGGAAAGGTTGTTTCCCATATTACATGAGAAGATTTTAGGAAAAAGCTAGGATTCACAGCAAATCGAGTCTCAATCACTTCACCTCAAATCATGTTCTAAGTTTAATTGTGTCTCAATCACTTCACCTCAAATCATGCTCCAAGTCTAATGAACTCTATTGGAATTAGCCATCCGCTGCTAGTTTTTCTTTCAGCATCTGTTTATTATTAAAGAAATATGGAAATGGTTGTAAATGTTTTAAGAAAGTCATGCTGAAAAATCTAGCTCTTGCCAATATTTGCATATGCAAAATATTTGCATATTCAAATTGCATAAGAACATATATTCCTTAAACACTAGATGTGTAGATCAAATATTACAATTAAGATTGCTGACATAATTTGAGTCTTTGAAAGGCAGAAAAAATTTAAGCAAATATTTTTTCTACAATTTGTGCGAAAGAGAAACCTATGATATTGTACTAATGCTTGCCTTAATGTGAATATTAAAGTGTGCACATCCTAGCGAATACGTATTATGGCAATACAATAGTTGTATATTCATCAGCAGATGAGTTGCTTATTTCAGAGATTCAATTATTTAAAGAGTCCCCTACAGCCTATGTGATTGCTTGATACTATAAAACCGTGTAGTATTAAGATTCAGAACTGGAAGATTGTGGAATTACAAGCTAAATTCATGATGTTAGACTTCACAGTCCATACAATCAACAATGTTGAAAATAACACGTTATGAAACCCGTTATGTTGCATTATAAAACCTAATAGAAAGCCAATGTTACATAACAGTCGAAAATAATTCAATGCACTGTAACGGTGCGTTTTTTATATTATTTTATTTTACGTTACGTTAAATTATGTTATGTTACGTTATTTACAATAATTTTTAAATAGTTTTTATATTGATTTCGATTATTTATTTTGATTTTTAGTGAATTGCTATAATTTTTTTTCACTTGACGGACTTGTTGTTTGCATATTTAATTGCTTGTGATATTGTTAGGTTATACATCCTTATTTACTTGATATAATTTCTTTCCAATTACTGAAATTTTTTTGTTATAATTCCTTTCTAATTATTGAAATTTCTTACTAGCTGATTAAATTGAATTTTTAGTTAATCTAAAATAAACAATTAAAAATAATATAAATTAAGATTACAAAATATAAATTACAATATTGATAATAATTGAAAATAAATTTGAAACCTTGTTTTCTTATTTTAATGATGACTGAAATTATGGGTGTGAATGTAATTTAATTTATGAAGATAAATATGAGAATTATTATGAAACTTGTTAGAAATTTAGAATTAATATTGGGATATAATTTTTTATATATATTTTTTAGAATTTTTAATTCAATTTTCAATTTATAAAATTTATTTTATTTTATATAGTTTTATATTTATTTTTAATTAAATAAATAGAAAATCACATAACCTATATTATGCATTACGCTATATGCTATATAACCTAACAGAGACAAAACATTACGTTACCGCTATCATTATTTTAAACATTGACAGAATCTGATCAGATCGTAGTTTTTCCTGTTTCATATTTGTAATGCCTGCTCTCTAACTCATGCATATGGAATGTAGCCTCTTTCTGAAATCAGTGAATTGGAGGTACACACAATTTAATTTAGTAAGAAACAATGAATTCCACCAATTACAAAGCCAAATAATCCCTCAAATCTTGCAACAAGATATCTTATTTCAATTGATCAAATGGAACATAGTTTGTGTAACTGTGCATAATCCTAACTTCGTAGATTAGTAGTAAAAAATATGCGAAACTTTGAGGTCTTATCCTTGTCAACAAGATTACCAATTTGTGTTTGGAATGACATGAAATTAGTGTCTTTGGGATTCTTTTTATAATGGTGATCCCAACAATTTGGATCATTGAACATTATTATAGTGATCCTTTTTATTTTATTTTTTTGATACCTAATTGTGATGCTAAATTTTTCTAAGAGTAATTTTTTGTTGTTTTTTACTTTTCACATAGCATTTCATAATACGAGTTGACAACCTTAAGATCCTCTTCAATAGTGATGATCATAGGCTCAGGGCCATACCATACCTTGGTTGCAACTGTTGCACGAAAAGTAGTGTATTCCAAGGCACAGAAACATCCTTAATCAAGTTCTTTCTCTTCTTATCTCGGATTCAAGAAAAAGAAACGTTAAGGAGTCTTGATTGTAGCAACATCTATAATTTTTTTTTCAATTTGCAAAGCCTAGCGTTTTAGCACAGACACCGGCATAACAGAAAGTATTTAGACTCGCTTTAGTTTTCAGTTCACCAATGATTGCATGCATATGCAGCCAAATCTCAATTCTATTTTACCAATCAATCATTCAAGTAAGTCAGGGATAAGTCTGCATGCCTTTAGACCTACTTGCAAGCCAACACATGCGAAAAGTTTTGTGTAGATAGTTTCTATATCAGTAACTCATAAAGATGGTATGCACCAAATAGAAATGTGGGTAATTTACAAGAAACACTTATTTTCTTATCATGGAGGCTCAGAAGGATTCCTTGCTGTTTGTTATTTTTCTTTGCAGCATGTTGGCTAGCAAGTGGGCATTGAGGGATGCATGCTTGTTTGTGAATTATTTGAATTAGTGACGAGTGAAATAGTACCCGGATTTCTATGGTTGTCTGTTGCACTAGAGGAAATGATTGGCTGCATAGATTGTGCAGTCAAATGGTGAACGACCATACTCTATACGCTATCCGTTTTGCTGGTGTGAGTCTCAAGACTGGTGCTCTCCCAAATCAAAGGAAATTATAATGTCTCGAAGAAAATCAAGATGTCTCTATTTTCCTTTTTCTTGAAACCCAGGCCGGAAGAGAAAGGACTTCGCTAAGAATGTTCCTGTTACTTAGAATATGCTACTTTATTTCATGCAACACTCGCAACCAATATGTGATGTGGCCCAAGCCTATAATCATCCTTATCAATGAGAATCTTGACATTTTCAAATCTAATTATGAAATGCCAGATGAAAGAGGAAAGCAACATCGAACACACCCTTAGACAAATTTATCATCACAGTTGGATAATAAAAAAATTATTATAATAACATCCAACGGTCCAAATTTATTGCAATTATTTCTTCAGCTGGTCTTGCCCATCTGGAGGGCTTATGGATTTATAAAAGCTTAAGTGTTTTTTTCTCAGGATTTTTTTTCCTTCCTTTTTTGGCATTTTCTAATTAATCTCATTAATCTGAAGGAACCTTATGTGGGAAAGTGTTCAGTTTAATTGGAACTTCAATTACAATTTTGATTTGACTTCTTAAAATGATACTTACCACCACCACCACCCCCCCCCCCCCCCCCCCATACTGGCTAAAGGAGTATGAGAAATGGATTTTTCATAGATTTGGATTGTTCTGTAGTTCATTAGCTGTGCTAACTTTGTTCACACCATCTGAATCTTAAATGAAATGTGTTTACCTTTTTTTTTTAACTTCACTGTTCAACTGGTCGATTACGTTCTTGGCATGAATGGTGGGTTCTATGCATATTTCTGCCAATGTCTACTGTCTAGATTCAAGTTTTGTATGAGCTTACTTTCTTCCTCTTATTAGGTTCTTGGTGCTCAAACCATGGAGTACGAAACCACTATTCCACTTCCAATACTTCTCCATTCAGACTTGCGTTCAGCTCTCCCATGTGCACTTCTGCCCAGAAAAGAGCTTCGCAGGCAGCAGCATCCAGATCTGCAGGAGACGACAACAAGATTACCATCGGACCAAAGAGCGTAGATCTTGAGAAAGATGGTAAAGAAACTGGGGTCGTCTACTACGGACCCATTTCATCGACCATAAAGAAAGTGAAGCTTTTGTCCCTCTCGACATGCTGCCTCTCAGTGTCGCTGGGACCAGTCATAACATTTATGACCTCACCTGACATGAACGTAATCCTCAAGGGAGCAGTGGCATCGACTGTGATCTTCCTCAGTGCTTCCACCACTGCAGCCCTCCACTGGTTTGTGAGCCCGTACATCCACAAGCTCAGGTGGAAGCCAGGTTCCGAAACGTTTGAAGTTGAGATGATGTCATGGTTGGCTACGTCTCTCCCGAGGACAATAAAGTTCTCTGATGTTAGGCTGCCAGAGACAAATCGGCCATTTGTGAGCTTTAAGGCCGACGGTAACTTCTATTTTGTTGATGCTGAGCACTGCCACGACAAGACGCTCTTGGCGTTGTTGACACCTGAGAAGCGAGCTCATGAATCTGCTTTCAAGAATCTATAAGAAGAAGAGAGTTCAATGGGCTTCGAACAGATTAGAGTTTGTCTAGTGCTGTGTTACAAATTTGATCTTCGCATTAGTTGGATTATCTATCTTATTCTGCCATAAAATAAAATCGTGCTGTTGGCTACTTCAGCATGCTGACGGTTTGTGAAAGTACGATTTTGGCGAAGAGTTTGTGTAGGATGAGGAAAATTTTCAAAAATATTTGATAAGACGGCGAGAATGTATAATATATTTAGTTGCTTAAACCTTTGAGCAGTGGGACTGTTACATGCTTCATCTTTTCTGGTGATTGAGTTTGTTATTTGTTGGTAATATGTATTGAAGGTTTATGATGGAGAGATCGATAATGATGTTAACCATATGATACAAACTGGCTAGTTGAAATTGAAAAGTGCAATATGAGTTTTATGCGACCGTAACATTCTGTAAAGGCTAAAGGGAAAATTTTATAGGACTGATATTAAGCTAGTTTTATTGTACGGCACAGAATGTTGGATTATAAAGAAACGTAATTTACAGAAGATAAGTATAGATATGCGGCAACATTATGAGAGATAAAATGAGAAATGAAAATATTTGTGCTAAGATAGGTGTATCTCCCATCGATGAGAAAATACTAGAAAATTGCTTACGATGGTTTGGTCATGTGTAACGTAGACCTATAAATGCACCAGTTCGACGAGAAAAGTTTATCAATGTAGGATAAGTTAAAAAACGAAGGGAAGAATGAAGAAAATATGTTCGACGAGGAAACTTTATCAATGTAGGATAAGTTAAAAAACGAAGGAAAGAATTAAGAAAATATAGATATATGACAAGATAAAAGAACGAAGGGAAAACCGAAGAAAATATAGATATAGGTGATACGAAAAGATATGGATTCTAAAGATTTAAATGATGAGATACTACTTGATAGAAATGAAAGGAGAAGAACTATCAAAGTAATCAATCCGGCGTATATGAATTTTAGAGATTTAAATGAAGAGATATTACATGATAGAAATGAATGGAGAAGAACTATCAAAGTAATTGATCCAGCAGCGTAATTCTCTTTTTGGTTTGTTCATGCGGGATAAAAGGCTTAGTTGTTATTGTTGTGATGTATTGAAGGAATTTTATCCAATTCCTGCTTTACTCGAGAGTGTTTAGTGATGCTTGAGTTGTTCATGAAGTTTCTTGGATTCTATTTCTGTTGATTGATGTTAGAGTTGAGACGGTAGATGTATCTTTTTTCGGCTGGGATAGCAATATAGCATGGAAGCTTGTGTGACAACCTCCATAAAAGGTTAAGAAGCTCACTATAGTGGGGAGTTTAAACTTGGTACAAAGCAACTTCTTAATTGCCTTGTTAATCACGTTGAACAACATATTGAACCGTTATCAGCCGTCTATAGTCTTCATATGCAGCTTTCATATAATATAAACTCAAACTAGACCTAGCTTAATCTTCTTAAACTGGAGTTTGTAATGTATACCAATTCTATTTTTACAAAGCTCAAGTGAAATCAGTATATGAGAATACTTAAAATTCTGTATCAAAACCAGAACTCGGTTCTTCTTCTTCTTCTTCTTCATTTTTTTTTTCAAGAATCTTAATTCATGTTACTACAACCTTTATTTTATTTTATTTTATTAGATTAATTACACTCAAACCTTTGTAATATGAGACATATATAACTTATCACTTCTAAAGTTTAAAATCCTCACTTAGACTCCTAAACAGTAGAAAAAAAAAAAAAAAAAATTTTCCACGGTCCAGAAAGTCAAGATGAGAATTTTAAAATTTAGAAGTGATAACTTATATATGTACTGAATGTAATTAAAATTTTTTTTTTTTTTTATGAGGCCAGAAAAAAATATTAGGTTTCTTCAATTTCAGTGCAATGAATCGAGTCTGCTGGTCTTGCAGTACAATGCCCAAATCAGTGTAAAAAAGTTTCAGACATCTAAAAATTTATTTTCTTCTTACCTTATCTTTCTCATTTTTTTATCCTCGGTCCGCAAATTGTTAAAAAGGCCTAGTTTTTGTTGATAGCTTAGTGCTGTTGATATAATATCACTGGCGGCGCTGCTTTTTACTTTCTTCGTAAAAAAACAGAGAGAGAGAGATTTGACATCTTCTCACAAAGTCACGAGAGAGAGAGAGAGAGAGATTTGACATCTTCTCACAAAGTCACGATCCTCAGCCCTAAAAAATCTGTAGCTCAAGCCTGCATGCGTTGTTTGCCATATAGAACGCTTAGGATGACGGTTTAAATTCACAAGTGATTTTTAGCAGCAGAACGCTTTCCTACCCTTTATATTCAGGGGTCAAGGCAGAAGATACAAGAAAGAACAATTATAAAGGATTCCAACAATACACTCAAGAGATGAAATCAGGTCAGAGACGGCCATTCCATCGGTCAAAATTCACTTTGAACTGATGATTTATTTTCATCTGATATCTTAAAGTTCCATGGTACAGAGCAAAACATTACAAGGTTTGCACCGCCACACTAGTTCCCTATAATTTCATCCCTTCTCGTGGTATCAGTGGAAACTTTCATTTACAGAACCCGCTGCTATGTCTATGGAGATCGATGTGAAACAACAAATGATTCGTGCAAGAAAGATCAGAGAAGAAGCTGAAGAACCACCCTCACAGTCCCACCCACCTCATTACGATCCCACCAAGTGGAAAGATGAAATGATATCTATATTACCATGCAAAATGGGGTTAAGACAACGGTATCTACAGACGAACCTGTATGCTTTCATTCCTCCAAGGTGCTGTTATCTGTCGTCTCTTGCAACGGGGTTTCTTCTAAAGATTCTTTAGGTAGTTCCTGCACTGGGTCCTCCCCTGAAGTTTCAGGGAGAGGGCCTTGAGGGATGCCGAAAAGGATGGAGAATACCTGCCTGTGGCACTCGTCACAGAAACAGAAATAGGAAAAGTGTCCTTCGTCCAGCAACCTGTGCACTGTGGCACCTGGAACGACCCGTCGCACATACTCTGTCATTGATGGCGGCACCACTCGGTCATCCATTCCCTGCCAAGAGAGATGCATTTACAGATAATTGCCAACAGATGGGCACTGCTAGTTCTAGAGAAAATTTTGACCTGTGGAAGAAGGTATGGTGTGTTATGAGAACAAGCATATGATAATTCGAAGAGGAAACGAATCAGACCTGCCAGATGTGTATCGGGCCAAGGAATCCTGCCCACTCTTTTTCGGATGGACTGAAGAAAGATTTGAGCCAGAGAAGGATACCGCTACCCTCATGCTTCTTCTGCACCTGGAGGTCAGCGAGATTGAAACCCCAGTCTGATACCTGTAGTACAGCTTCCTCGACAAACGGTTTCGGATCACCCTGCCGTACGGATTCCTCAACATCCCTTTCCCAGAATTCTCTGAAAATTTGTCCTTCCAGTAAAGCTTTATCCTAGAAATAATAAGTTCACAGTTAAATATTACAAGAAAGTGGAAATGACCATCGAGTAGCTCAATTTGAACATGAAATACTGACCTAGAGCTCTGTCTAACCAGATGAAAGAACTACTTAAAACTCATTTGGAAGTGCTGCAACAGCAACAAGATACATGATAGAAATGTATCATTATTGTTTTCCCTCACCACAACAGTTGAAAGCATCAGACAGCGTCTTAATGACCACTAGCTGTTAAGCCACCAACAAACGGTTGGATTGTGATAGATAATGTAACTTGGCCATATAAACCCAGGAAATCTCTGATAAAAAAGCCCTGAAAATCCGATGCGGCGTAGTTACACTGGGATCTTCAAACCATGTGGAAGTAGGAAAATCTTTGACACCACCTTGTTGGCAGCGAAAATTTCTAAATTAAAAGGATTTTCCACAACAGACCGCGGAGCTAACTCAGTAGCTCCGCGTTTGGCTATTTTTGCCTCGCGTTTGAGTAAAACGCGGAGATGTTTAATAGCTCCACGTTAGCTCCGCGTTCTGGTTTCTTAACTCCGCGTTTTGATGAGATTATCTCCGCGTGAGCAGATAATCAGAATCCTAAATTGATTGAGATTATAATTTGGGCTTATCCAAATATCCAAATTGAGTCCAATCATAATCCTAAATTGATTGTGATTGAGATTTGATCTTATCCAATACTCAAATTGAATCCAATCAGAATTCCAAATCAAGAGATTTAAATCAATATTAAATATTGAATTAGAATCCTTGATGAATACAAAAACCTTCTTTTCCTATTCCTATGGAAATCTTGATTCCTATTCCTATGGAAACTCTTATAACCACTAAAGTCCATAAATACCCTCTTTGAGGAGACTTTAGGGATCAATCAATCAATAGAGGATCAATCAATAATAGATCAATCCATAGATGATCATTAATCTTTAAGAGGGCTTCCTCTTTTGGTCTTCTTTTTGGCATCTGAAGTCTTCGATTGATCCTTTGGCAATTCAAGTACGCGAGAGAGCCTTGAAGCCTTTAGTGATCATCTTCTTTTTGACATCTTAGAGAATTCAAGTTACGCACAGAGTCTTGAGTTCGGGAAAGACCAGAAAAGATCGTCTACAGTCGGCCGATATCTTCAAGAGAGAAGAGCTTGATGTTCGATCGTCCAAAGGAGCTGCTCGACAGATCCCATCGCCACAGATCCCACACAACATATTGTAAAAGAGAGAGATTGAACTATAAAATCCTCTCGTTTGTTCTCTTTTCATCTTGTTCACTTTCATTGTAATCTAAGCTGTATTCGATGGAAGGAAGCAAAGAAATTTCTGCTGCGAACACACCTAAGCCTTTTCCCATCAAAATAGGGAATTGATCCTAGAATACAACTTAAAGTCCAGAAAGATGAAAGATCCAATGCTCCACAAAGAATTAACTAAGTTGCTATGACCAGTTTAGAATTAATCAAGTTGCTATGACCAGTTAAGAAAAGCCAACCGGGTAGAAACCCTCTGGCCTAAGAGACCATCAGCAAAAGATCCCATACCATGCATCTCAGGACACTAGTCCTCAAAATATACCATTTTGGTCAACCCAGTAACCATGCAACTAAGGAGCTGTTAAACACCCAACGGGGAGTAAGTCCACACACAAATATAAATGCTTCCTAATCAATTCTAAAATTAGTAAGATGTCCCCAAGTCCATTGCTCGGTACCCTTTAAAAACCCAGCTTACCTAGTATAATTTGACTTTAGTCCTGGTTAAACTTCAGCCTCTTAAACTATAGGCTAAACACACAACTAAACTAAAAATGTAGAATCAAAAGATAAGAAACTTTTGCATCCTTCAGGAGATCCTCAATATTTTCTGGAACTTAATTTAAAGACTTTAGCATGTATTTGTCAATCATATGATAGGCTCCACAGTTGATGGCTACTCCCAAGTTAATCTTCCTGTAGTATAGACTTGTTATATGCAAATCTGTCCGATCATCTTAACATACACTTGTTCAATGGGTAAACGGGCTCGAAACCCCATGCAATTTCTTCCACAATACTACAAGATCTTATAGATCGTCAAGACCAAAACCATTATTATGATCCCATGATCTATGTAGGTGGTGCAGGAATATGAGCAAAAGGTCCATTATTCTATTTTTGTAAAATTCTTCATTTTGTATCATAATTTTTTGTACATCACTATTTTTAAGACGTGGAGATCCCAATTAATAGTTTAGATTGTCCATATAGATCCTTCTATGTTGGGATTTAAGGCTCCCTCCATAGATAACTCTCCATGGAAACACCCTAGGTACACTTTTCCCTTTATATGTCTTATATGCAGACATACCTACACAACAGAGTAAATAATTAAATGTATTTACTACATAAATACCTATCAGTTGCAGCAAACAATAAAGAGAACAAACTTTATGAATTATAATTTATAATTTAGACAAAGATGGTCAAATTTGCTTGGAGAATAGAGTTTGACTAGGATCCCAACTATAGGATTTGAAACTTGACAATTTCAAGTTGAAACTATAGATTTGGTAATCAAAAATTAAAAATATAACTGTATGAATGTAATCTATTATATCTAAATAGCCAAAATACAAAAGGTTACATGATTTAAAGAAGTCGAACTCATGAACTATGGCCTTACAATATTTATGTTTTACCACTATGTTAAGTCAGATCATATTCTAAGGTCTTGATCAATAGATAAAATTTATTTATGTCATATAAACTTTTGTATTTACGCAATTCCGATATAAAATATCACATTCATTCAGTTGGATTGTAATTTTTTGGTGTGCTAACCGATAGTTCAACTTAAACTTCGGAGAATAAGTTAATATGTATATATATATATATATATATATATATATTCCAGCATTTAACGCGTCATCAAGGGGAAATTAAACAAGGCCATAACACATCAAATTGCCATCTTAAACAGTTTGGTGGAGACAATAAAAACATGGACAAGGATGCAACATGGCATGACCAACAAAGAACAGATCAGTAGTAGTATACGCACTTACATGGTAAGAAGTGTCTATTTTGATATTTCTGGCCAGCAGAACACAGTTACAGAATTTTCAGGTCATATATAATGCCTACGTAAAGGATTCTAAAGCATTAAGGTCAAGCATTTGAACCAAGAAAACCCAGCAGCAACACATAAAAACTGCACATAAACCAGTCATAACAACCTAAGTAGGGGTTAGAGAGGGCCGGATTTGTGCAGGGCACCCATTCCTTCGGTATTCCCACAATTCATCTTTGTTCTACATTACTAAGCTTCGAAATGATTTAACCAGCAACTCAATCAAAGATGTGAACTTGAGGTGGAGGTTAAAAAACTAAGGATAAATTTATTTGAGGCGGATGCAAATGTGACCAAGAAAAGGATAAATTTACTGGTTGGTCAGTGCTTGGAGCTTTCAGTTATGCCCTCCAGACATTCTGGCATTCCTTCCATCATATCAACAATAAAATATATATACATGAAGAAAACAATAAGAAACTAAGGAAGGTATATGAAAATAAATCAGTTGGTAATACAGTTTGGTCTCAAGATGTGTTAGTAGTAAGACTGTTCATAGGAACTGAAGTAGTTATAGTTACCTTTTTCCCCAATGACAGTGATAACCACTTTTCTATTCGACCTTGTATGCCTGATAAGAAGGTCCGGCTGTAGAAATAAGGAAGAAGGGAAGGAAACCTACGAGCCAAGACATGCATCATTTTCCTTTTTGCTGTCCACTTCTCCCAGGTCCAGTGCCTTTCTTCCTTCGTCATGCTTGAATCATAAGGATTACCCATGGGAGCAAACATGGCTACACCTGAAGCTCAATTTAAAACAAATATGAGAAACAGACCAAAAGAAATGGAATTAAATACAAATGTGTTGTCTCCGATTTTAGGGGTTGACAATCTTGTGTTAAAAATTGTTCAGAGTGAGGTCAGACCTCCAGGGTATGATATCGGTCTTGATCCATCTAATAGAAAAGGGTGCATTTTCACTTACAGTTGTATCCAAATTATGAGATATTAAAGATGTCAAAGTAATATGTTGAACTGTGAAGTACTTAACTGAAATACAAGTATTATTTGATAAGAATAAGTCCTTCCATTGTGAGAAATATTGAAAATGACGTCTAGTTCTCTGGTGAATGGCAACTACGGAAACCAGAACTAGAAACACTACCTAGTCTGTTGTCTTGAAAAATCTTGCACAGATCACTGAACTTGAAGCGCAACACTCGAGTTTTTATCCTTTCTACCTACAAATCACCTTTCACAGTTCATCCACCTCCAGACTAATCCAACAAGAGAACAAGTCCTCCGATTCTGAGAGATATTGAAAGTGACTAGTTCTTTGGTGAGTGACAACTCTAGAAACCAGAACTTAGAAACACTACCTAGTCTCGTTTTCTTGAAAAATCTTGCACAGATCACTGACCTTGAAGTGCAACGCTCAATTTTTTAATCAACAAGTTGTTTCTTTTCTATCTACAAGTCACCTTTCATAGTTCATTCACCTCCACACTAATCAAGAAGAATACATATGTTCTGTGTTTTAGTCCGAATACAATCCTCTATTATCTTAATTTCCTTGCATATTTTTTTCAAATTGCAGATCACAAAATCCCTCGGAATATAAACACTGCAATCAACAAACCAGTACATTCAGAATTTCAAATTCATTATCTCAGGAAGTATCTCATGATATGACAGTCTTCTAACAGCTAATCGAACATTACCCCTGAATAGATATAGCCCTAGCAATTAAAATGAACAACTGCAAGGAACAACCATATATTGCAGAGAGTGATTTTGAACGCCTAGATATGTTAATTGAGCAGAAAAGCAGAAGAGACCATACTGTACATTATTTCTCTCAGAAATTTGATTTACAAAACATAGGAGAAATGCTTCATTAAATTTATTTCAACAAACGAGAAACAGTTAAATATATATAAATCTATAATATGTAGGACATTTTCCTAAACCAAAATTTGGTATGTCCAACATACCTGGAAAGGAGATATGTGCCAATACGTGGCAGGTTTGCAAATGTGGAAAGTGTTATTCACCTTAAAAAATGTACAAGATGAAGTATGTAAATGCACCATTATGCAACTGTTTTATGTAGATTATTTCATTAAACTTAAGATCAATCCACAGGATAACAACCCATATATATTTGTAAGAAAGTATTGAGAACCAAAACTCAATCTCTATATTCATAAGTCAGAAAATTACATATATTTATAGACCTCCCAACTCCATATAAACCACTCAATATGCAATGTGGTACTAAACTCAAAAACCCAAATATAAAATAGTATTCTAATCAAACACTCCACCTCAAATTGGAATATAAATATCAATCATACTCAACTGGATTTGATGAATGAGTAAATGTCTGTATTGAGATACCATGGGGGAGTGAAGCCGATGTTGAGACCCGACGACAACTTAGCCCGAACCTGGGCTCTGATACCATGTCAGAGAATATTGAGAATCAAAACTCAATCTCTATATTCATAAGTCAGAGAATTACATATATTTATAGGACCTCCCAACTCCATATAAACCACTCATGTGGTATTAAACTTAAAAATCCAAATACAAAATAGTATTCTAATCCAACAATATTTATATGAGTGGAATATACATTTAGTCAGAAGAAATACACATAGATAGCTCTATCCTGGTGTCAGGAAAAATTCACCCAGTGTTTGCATTGAGGAATGACCAATAAGACACTCGTGCCTATTTCTACAAATAATACAATACAACCCTCTAGTACTGTTTGTCTGGATAAAGAAACTTACTAAGGGAAATAAACTGAAAAATGGTTTGGACTCCATGGATGTATGCAGTTATAACTTAAAACCATGGAACTATTTTCATTATAGAAATTTCTTGCCTAAATTAAAGATAGGAGCGGAAATAAATTTTCGGGAGAAACTATTGGCTCAACAAGTTTGTGAAAGATTATGAAGAGCTAGGTGATGTTTTGAATATTGATATCAAAAAGAATTGGTGACAGAGCTTTTGCAACATGTGAAACGGGAAAATTACCAGCAAGTCTCTCAGGAATATAGCGAACAGCAGCCCACGCATGCTTGCCTCCACCAGAGTAACCAACCACCCAAAACTTGTCAAGGACCCCCACAGCATCCGCTAAATGCAGCATATCAATAGCAGAAGAATTGAGGTCTCTACCAGGATGAGGATCACTTTCACCAAAACCAGGGAGATCATATGTAACTAAACGCACACCAAATTCTTCCAACAGAGAAGCTTTAATGCCTGGTATTCCTGGCATTGAAAACAAAGAGAATCTAAAAACCAAAAAAAAAAAAAATCTGGAAATGACATGTCTAGCATAAAAGGATATGGATCAAACTCTGACATAAAAATCCTAACGAATTGTTTAGTACCTGCCAATCGAGAAGAAAGAAAAGAATGTGGAGCAATCAAGGAAAATCTAGCCCTTTCAGCTGAGACTCCTTTTTCGTGATAAGCCACGTGTCTCCCATCTGGAAGCAAGATACGAGTAGCACTAGGAGGATGTATGTACAGTTTTTTCGGCAACTCAACTGAAGCTTGTTCTCCACTATTTACATTCAGAACTGCAGATATTTTATCATCAAAAAGGTAAGTAGATTTAAAACCAGATACAAAAACCAAAGTATCTGCTAAAGGTACTCTAAACACAGTGCTGTTTACAAGAGTCATATGCATGCTCTTTGTCCCATGGATGCCATCTAAATAGAAAGGTCCAGATAGCATATGCCTTTCAGCACTCTGAAACTGAATTTCCTTTTTCTATCAATGTAATTTCATTGATTCGTTTTACTGTATTTCTTCACAGGTAAATATTATATTGTAGACAAAAGGTAGGTTCGAGGTCCTTTCAAGTTATAAGGATAATGAAATCCAACACAAGACCAGAAGGAGCATGAGCATAAATTCTAAAGGACTTACTATTATACCTTTCTTTTAGGCTACTCATCTAGAGGGGTAAATGCTTTATGAGGAATTGCAGTCAAAAAAAGAAAAATGAAAACAAAAAAGCATGTGATTTGCCTTATAGAATATCCCATCAACAGCTACACCATTTTTCTTAACCTAAGAAAGCATCCTGCAAAACAATCTATATGCTTTAATTACCTTAGGTTTCTCCATTTTTCAGAGACAATCCCTGAAATCCTTAAAATAACCTCGACCTAAGTTGCAGATATCTGACAGAAAATCATTAAACAAATCAAATGTGCATATACTAGTTTCAAAGGAAGTCCATTCTCATCTTGCTGAGAAAATTTGGGTGGCTACTTCCATGGAAACAAGCCAAGCTCGTATATCCTGCCTGCTGAAGTACATTTTTGTATCTAATCTACCACTAAATCAAGCCGTTACTCTGGGCATTGTTGTCTAACAACTACCCTATTCTTTGCTCTTACCTCTCAATCGGTTACAGGTTCGGTTCTCATGCCATACTTCTCTTTCCTCTCTAATAGAACACCACTAAGAATTTCATTTGAAGGTCTCACATTTCTGCCATTTGATTGCATTATTTTGAATTTTTGATAGAAAAATGTTCATACCTTAAAACTTTTTACTGATTCACCTACTTTTTTACTTCATCAAATATGAGGAAGCATTCGATTGGACTCGAGAGAATTACTTCTGTGAGAAGCTGAATAAAATTCACAATAGAAATCAATGATCTTTCCCCTCCTTGTAGATTCTTTCTTGGTCTAGTCGGATTTGGAGGTTACTCCTTGGCTGCAGGAACATCAGCCACATCACCAAAAATAGGATAGATTTACCACACGCAAACTGAGATTATTAGATTTATATGAGCCTCTCACTGGTTACTAGTTTTGCTCAATCAGGAATTTTGACACCACTTTTTCTGTTGAAACTGTGAATGTCTTGCAATTTAGCGGCTGGTCAGCTTTAAAGCTTTTACAATTTGACACCACTTTAAACGGGTTGATGTCAGGTTGACCCTGTGTCATAACATGCCTTCAAAAGCTTTTACAGAGTTCCTAACTCCATAGACTACCTCATTTCAGGGAGAGACTGAGATATTATGATAAAGTTTTGACTATCTTAGCATGTTATCACTTATTGTGACAACCAGAAGACAATAATAAAAGAAGATAGGTAAACCAAAAACTGATGAGGCAAGCGGGATTAAAAGTCTTCAAAATCATCTTAAGCTAGCTAAGAACTGAGAAAGGAATGAATTCTTTTTTATAATTGTAGTAGCCACACATAATGATGCCTCATGTAATCTCTCACCAAGCTAAATTACAAATATGACTCATGCAAGCCTGATGTCCATGCTACATGGGAAATATGGATTAACATTTTTGGACATTATTAGGCAAGAAGGTAATGGAATCAGAAAAATACATTAATCTCCCACCCCACACAACCCCACCCACCCCTCCAAAAAAAAAAAAAAAAAAAAAAAAAAAAAAAAAAAAAAAAAAAAACGAAAAACGAAAAAAAAACCCTGAAAATAAAAATAATAATTGTATAGCCGTGAACGATATTGGATAACTATAAGATCCAAGGGGAAACTGATGTTGAAATTAGTTGACACTCACATGGCTTGCATACAATACTGCAACTCAAGCAACAAAATTGCACTTGTAATGAGACATACATAGCGAAGATGAAGGTGGCATGTTGCAAACGTACAAAATAAGGAGTATGAAAGCATATCCAGTGGCTTAATGCATCACAAAAAAGTATAAAACGAAAAGACAACAATACAGTTATACTATACCAGTAACGGCATAACCAAAATTATGGCACACATCACACTAAATGTCTCACACATATATCGATAATTTATAATCTCAGAACTGTCATAAAGGTAAACATTTAGAACACATGCAACACTCTAATGAACATTTTATTCTACCAATAAGCCCAAGTTAAAAATAAAGGAACCCTTTTACCTATCTGATGATAGTAAGAGAAAAGAAAGTAAGCATCCAAGAAACATTCAATTACATGCAAAACAAGGGGGACAAGGGAACATATATACTCATAGATGCCTAATCATGTTTACACATCGTGCTCAAGAAGCGATAATCCTATATATATGAATATTTTTCTACAACCAAACTGGACGGCAAGATATCAGTATCAAAGGCTTACATTACACAAAGGAGCAAAATCCAAACCGCAGCATCTAACCAAAACAACCAATTATTAGCAGTTTCACATGAAAACGTATTATGTAATCTGCACAGTCCAATTAACACTAAATAGTTCGAATAAGCGAATTGCATCAGATGACCCGAACTTATCAGTGATAATCCCCGACCACATTAATGCACAGGAGAACACATTAAATGACCTGAACTACATCCCCTCACCAAAAAGACTCCTATACAATAGGCAATGCAGTAATCAACAAATAATAATGATGATAAGAAGAAGAAGAACAACAACAACCAACTAAATATTTTACAGGTGAAATTCGCAAAACTGAAGAAGAAGAAGAAGAAGAAGAAGAACAACAACAACCAACTAAATCTTTTACAGGTGAAATTCGCAAAACTGAGTCCTTTACAATAGGGGCTGCAGTTAACAAATAAACAAGTTTCAAGCCCTGAAAGAACATTATTCAACAAAAACTATATAAAAAAAAAAACGGTTGAGCAAGTAAAATAGTCAAATATAAATTAAGTACAACAGCAATTCTAATCTCAGAAACAAGCTTCACACTTCCCAGTTCTGCCCACAGGATCAAACTAAAATTAATCCAATCCAACATGACACAGAATCACTATAGCTCGGTGAAAGGAACCAAATTTGATCTGTTATCCAAATTTGACTACTAGAATTTACAATATTAATCCAAGCCAAATCTCATCCAGACAACAAATCAACAATCAATTCGGAAAAGCAAAAGCCAAATTTTAACTGCACTCCGCAGTAAACACATCATCAAATTTTACACAAGTCACAGTAATCACATCATCAAAATTTAAAGGTTGAAATTTACCAGAAATTGCAATGAGAAACACGCATATCACCACCGACCACGAGTGTACTGGATCCCGATCCTCCGGCAAGTACTCGTTCAAGAACCCTAACTTCCCGCCCAAAACCCTAACCGGGCCCCTCACCTTCTTCACGACATAGAAATCCTCCATCCCCTCCAAGCTCTGCTGCAGGATGTCCCTAACCCCCCTCCCGAGCTCCACCATCATCTCCCCGCTCGCCTTCAGGAACCCCTTCACCTGATCCTTCAAGCTCTCCTCCGATCGACTTGCCTCGTCGTAGGCATAGAAGCTCTCCGCCGTCCCCGCCGGCGGCGGCACAGCGCCGGATCCGGCGTCGGAGGCGGAGTAGCGGATCCCAGTGTCGGAGACGAGGCTCGCCAGCTCATCCTGCCACGTCATCGACGGTGACCCTCCGTTGTCCGCCGGAGACGCTGCTGATGCCATTTTCGGAGGGGAGGGTATTTATAGGGATTGGGCGGTGGTCTAAGGATTATTCTTTCATTTCCTCGAGTAGCGTGCTGTTGAAGCTGTTGGGATTGGTTTAGTATAAAGAGGTGCGGTGAGCGTAAGAGTGCGGTGACAGCCGGTGGTGAGCTCCGCTAGCTAGCCGAGGCTGTTACCCTTTTTTTGGGGGTGATGGAGATGTGACGGGGGAGAGAGAGAGAGAGAGAAAGAGAGAGAGGAGAGAGTGGGGGTTTTGTGAAAGGTCTATTTGTGATCGGACGGTGAAGGATCTGCCACGTACGACTGGGGTGTGAGAGTTACCAGTCGTGTTGAGGTCTTTGACGGGCACGTATCGGTTACGCTTTAGGACAGTCGGTGGGCGCGACCTGTGATTGCCTGCTGTGCCGGATCCCGTGTGCAAAGCCGAACAGGGGAACAGTACACGGTCAGGTCGTACTCATGGGAATCCTCCTTTTTTGCTTTTCAACGAAGACTGACTTTGGTTTACAAGTTGCATTGTTAGTCTATCCGACAAACTATTGCAGTTAAATGAAAATTCAAAATAGAGTATCACAAGGGTTTTATGAAAATAAACTAATCTTATATTTGTGGTACGATCTTACTAATGGGGGCGGATGCACCCTCATGTCAAGGTGGTGGGTAGCCCGTCCCTTCTAAAAAAATTTTCTACTCAAAACTTATAAGTTAATTCCTCTTTAATTAGCTTCCAATGTTATTTTTTTTTTTTCAACTCACTTTTTAGAAACTTTTTTTATAATCAATCGGTAAAATTTGGGTCTCTGTCAAATTACATCTTGTCCATGTATCGACTTGTGAAAAATTATTATTTATCATTGAATTCATATAGTTATAATATAGAATTTGTTTTGTCAGGTTCCATTCCTGCACTTGCAGTAAGGATGCTTCACTCCCTACATACACCCAGATGAGCTATTTGGATAGCTCAACCTCCAAATAAATTTATCACATAGTTCGAATTCTTGACTCCACTCTTGTCAAGTAATCAGACGGTATCTAGAAAATCCAAATAAAATTATCCTCAAAATAAGTACAGTGTTCGAGCGATAATAGAAGAGAAAATAGAATTGTGTATAGGGCTCGAACCAAACCGCACAATCGAACTGATCGGTTCGATTTATTCGGTTTTCGGTTTGGTTAGGTTTAAAAACCAAAATTAATTACGAATTTCGGGTCGGGTTTCGGTAGCTTTAGCTCCAACCAAAATCGACCGAGAAAACCGATTTTTTGCAATTGTAGTTTATTCTTTTTCTTTAATTTATTTTCAATGTGTTTTTCTTTTAAATTTTTGATGAAAAACATGTAATTGTTGTTTTAATAAATAGAAAAAGAAAAAATAGAAAGGAAAATTATTATTTTTCCTATAAAATACACGTGTTTATCACATATTTAGTTTCAAATCCAAATAACCGAAAACCGACCAAACCGAACCGAATCGAAAATTCGGTTTCGGTTTTCTTAGGATTTCGGTCGGTTTCGGTTACGGTTCTACTATTTCAGTTCAGTTTTCGATAGGAATTTTTTCACCCAAAACCGAACCGAACCGACCAATGTTCACCCCTAATTTTGGATGGTAATTATCAAATTATGGAGGAAATATATATTATGGTATTTGATAAATAGCCTGATAGCAATTATATCCATCATGCCATGAATCTGGAAAAAGAAAAAATCTTATTGATGTTGCTTTACTACTTTATCCAAATTTCAATCAGACAAACAATAGTATAAGATTGTCATATACTTTCTAAGTTTTTGTTCTTTTTATAATATATGCAAACATAGCAAGTGAAAAAAAAAATAATACCAATTAATTTTGTCTTTGACATAATCATCTCTCTGTAATTTGTAAGAGATTCCGAGTTTAGTTTGGATAATATTAAGAAAATATGTGTTAGTTTTTTTAAAAAAACCTTTCTTTTTTAATGGCCACCAATTAAAGCACTGATTATAATCAATTACCACGTTCTTAATCTGCATAAAAGTGTGTGCAAGAATCCTAATTACAAGGGCAAGAATAAACGGCAAGCTCACTTAGAGCGGCTTCGACACGTGTCAAACTTTTAACGGGTAAGCACGGTGTTCCGTGTTGGAACCCGACATTTCGGAGGCAGACAAAAGGAACGAGGGGAAGTTGCGGTGTAGCGAGGACGGGATAGAATATGGATTTTGGCCGGTAGAGGCGCATGGGGAAGCTCTCGGCTGCTTCGCCTTTACTCACCAAATCCCGCTACATTTCACAAACAGCAAACAACATTTCTCACAACTCCTTTGCCAACACATCACCACTACTTAAATATTTGGGGTGGGGGAGCACTGTATGCTGTTTTTGCGGAGACAAGTAACGGAAACGGGATCGAGAGGGCAGCAGTTAATGCGGGAGGGGCAGTGGGCCCACGTCTGTGTCTGCGGTTGCCATAACTGTAAAAAACATGGGGGTAAGCTGACTGTCCGGTTACGGGACCAGCCGTATTATAAATATATAAAGTGGTTCGTTTGAAAAATTTGCAACTATGAACTTATAATAATTATTAAAGCAAAAAAGTACATATAATGACCATGTGGTTCATATTTATAAATAATAATTATATTATTATAAAATATGGTACTTTTAGTATCAGTCTCGAAAATAAAAAAATTAAAAATTTTTACAACTCTAATTACTATATATAACTTCCCATTCAACATTAAAATAATTTCGATTATTGTAGTTTCACTGTAATACAAATTGTTGCAATTATCATAAAATGATTTCGTTTGAAAATTTTTATAACTGTGCATTTACAGTAATTACAGTTACGAGGAAAAGTATATATAACAATTTATAGTTCTTATTTATAAATAATAATTATATGGTTGAAAAATGTACTACTCCTCATATCCATCTGGAAAATAAAAAATTAAATTTAAATTTTTACAACTCTAATTATTTAAATTTTTACAACTCTAATTATCACGTGTAACTTCTAATCCCAGTACAGTAATATAAGTTGTAACAATATTCTACTACTACAGTTTCAATTACAGTAGTATAAATTGCAACTAACAGTACTATTTGCAAACAACCAAATAGTTCTTCTGTCTACCACCTTCTACTTAAAAAAAAAAAAAAAAGTGGTGGTGAAAATGATGAGAAATTTCTTATGCCTAAATTGCGAAAAAACCTAATTTATTATGTATTTCACAGTAGGAAAACTAATAATCATGGTGCTATTTAAGATTTTATTAAATTATTTTGTGGGTGTAGAGCCTATTGCAAATTGGCCTAGCTTTGATAATTAGTTTGATATTAAGGAAGATTATGCTATGGATTAAGATGGTTGGTAGCAATATTGAAAATAACGTGTGTTATGAAACTCTTTATATTGCATTACGTAATCTAATGGAACCCTAACGCTACATAACAACTGGAAATAACTCAGTGTACTGTAACAAAATATTTTTTTATGTTATTATACGTTATATTACGTAACGTTTTATTAAATTACGTTATGTTACGTTATTTACAATTATTTTTTTTTAGTAATTTCTATATTGTTGTTGATTATTATTTTTATTATTAGCGAATTGCTGGAATTTTCTTACTTAATTAGTTGTTGACTTCTTTGATTGCTAGAGGAATTACTAATTTTTCAATTTACGATTGTTTCCTTATTCGCTTATGGTAATTTCTCTCCGGTTGCTAAAAATATCTTACTTGTTGATTCTATTGAATTTTTAAATTAATTGAAATCAACAATTATAAATAAGATAAATTAAATATTATAAAATATAAATTACAACAATAATAATAACTGGTATTGAAATAAAAAATTAAAATCTTGTTTTCTTGTTTTAATGATGACTGAAATTACGGTTGCAGACTTAATATAATTTATGAAGATAAATGTAAAAACTATTGTAAAACTTAATATAAAATTAGAATAAATTATGTATTACAAAATTATTTTATATTCTTTTCTTAGATATTTTAGATTATTTTTTCAATTTATAAAAAGTATTTTATATAATTTTACATTTATTTTTATTAAATAAATAGGAAATTAGATTACCTACATTATGCTATATGCGATATAATATTAAAAAATAAAACATTATGTTACCGCTATTGCTATTTTAAACAATAGGTGGTAGCATTATTAATTAGCATGTGATGGGGCGTTGAAAAAGGTGAGCTTGTTTAGGTGGTAGTGGGTGCAAAATTGCTTATTTTAATACCAACAAAAATTTTAAGAACCGTTCGGACTAAAAATACAATAAATAGTGGGCTCATTAGGAAAAGTGGTGTGCTACTTTGGAAACTCCCACAGAAACCCAACGATGAAATGGAGTGATGATGTGATCTTGTGATGTAACGCGTTGTTTTGATTTGTCTTGTGTCTTGTCATCATGAATTCTATATGAGATGCGTAGTCTAAGATAGTCTAAGATAAGAAGCGACTGAACTAGCAGTCTCAAGTCTAACTGATTACAGATTCACAGTTCTAGTTATAGTAATAGGATGAGAATGAAATAGAATGACAATGAAAGAGTTTACTGCCAATTTTTATTTGCTAAATTCAAAAACTTGAATTAAAAAATCAAAAAATATTTTTTTATTTAAAATCTTGAATAAGACAACACTAAATATGAATGCAGCATGTTACTTTCTTTTACGGGAGGTTCGTGATATACCAAAATATTATATTTATATAATGACTCAAAATTAAGTGTATCTATTACTAGAGTGAGCAAAGTCCGGTTAAAACCGAATTAACCGACTGAAATCGAACCGAATGAGAAAAATCGAATGTAACCAGAATAATTCGGTCAGTTTTTATTTTTAAAGATTGGAAACCGAGACCTAATCGAACTAACATAATTATTTAAAAAATATATGTGTATATATATATATATATATATATATATATATATATATATATATATATATATATATATATATATATATATATATATATATATATACATATATATATATATACATATATATACATATATATATATATACATATATATATATATATATATATATATATATATATATATATATATATATATATATATATATATATATAAGATTATTGTAGGTGAGCCACCAGCTCAAAAAAAGTTACGTGAGTTAGCAGCAAAAATATAAAAATCCCATGATTTTTCTTTAATTTTTTTAACAATTACTATTTATAACTCCTTAACTTCTTTCGGATTAAATTTCATAAATTTTAGAGTTCATTTACCCTTTTATCAAATGCAAGTATTAATTTTATTCACCATTTAACTATGTATGACCAGATTTATTATGGAATCTGAGTTTATCAATTTAGATAAAAATGGAGAAGAAGTAGAATGATTTCGAAACTTTTTAGAGGATATCCCAATGTGGCCAAAACCTATGTCAGCGATTTGCATCCATTGTGATAGTCAGTCAATAATTGAAAGGGCACAACATATAATGTATAATAGAAAATCATGACATATACGTCATAGATATGACACTATAAGACATCTGATTACAAATAGAACATTATCTCTTGATTATGTAAAATCAAAGGATAATATTGCATATATATTAACAAAAGGCTTAATCAGAGATAAAGTATATAAATTATCGAGGAGAATGAGACTACAACCTACTAAATAGAGTAACTCCATAATAACAACCTAATCTAACTGATTTGAGATCCCAAAATCTAGGTTCAACGGGACAACCGAATTGTAAGGGATCTCGAACGTGTCACTGAGAAAACAATTGCTATTCCATTCCTATGGTAAACAGTGATTAACTGCAATGTGTGTAAAGATAAACTATGTTTTTTATGATAATTGTATCTTGGAAATCAAAGTGGCACATGGCAGGATACTCCAAATGAGAGATCACCTATATGAGTGTGAAGATACCGCTTCTATGAGAATAACAAAAGCTAAATTCTCTAGAGCATTTAAAAAATTACCAGGATGTCCAAAGCCAAAATGGACACAACCCAAAAGAATCAATTAAAGTTTGAAAGGAGTCGTGTGAATATTATTGTCTTAGTTTACATCAAAAGCTAAACAGTTCATAACATCATGTTTGCTGGTTAGCAAGTAATCTTGATAATATCTCACTATGGAAGGTTCAAAACCAAAAGCTATCTCTTTTGATATGGTAACTTTTTATTATACTCTCTGTTTCATCTATATTATTTACATTAGCATTTAAGCCATTTCATTTATGTGGGGATTGTTAGAATTCATGTTTTGAATCCGAGCATTTTTTGAGCCAAAAAATTTAGGAGAATCCATTTGCCAATTAAGTTATATGTGCTTATTCAAATCTATGAATAGAGTAAATGTAAATTGACTGAATACGTGAACGGGTATGAACGTTCAAACGGATGCGACTGTTCGAACATGTGCTAGTGTTCGAAATGGTGTGACTATTAGAACGGGTACTAATGGTTGATTTTGTAATAATTCAAACATAAGCAGATATAATCATTTGAAAAGTTACAATAGTTCATACACCTCTTAATCAATGGATATGAGTTTGGAATTCGAACATCAGCAAATGTAAAATGCTTGAAAAGTCATAATAGTTTAAACACCACTAGGCCAATATATATGTGTTTGAAATTTGGCATGAAGGGATGCATCATTTTGAACCGTTGCAACTATTTAGATCATTTAAATTTCAAACTATACACTGTTTGACCATAAAACGTTGCGTCCCTTAAAGAGTCTATAAATATGTCATGCCTTTGCATTTCATCAAGAATGAGAAGAAATTTATTTTCTTATAATAAAATCTCATTGCGTATTTATTGCATTCGTATACAACAGATAGTGTAGTTTTATTTTGATTTGTTGAGACAATTGGATTGCTGCTTCCTTCCAATTATAGTGCGATCGTTGTATCGTAGGAGACCAACGCCGATTGAGTTCTAGAAGTCTATATAGTGGAGGGTGAATTGGTCTTAAGGATATAGCGTTCAACATTAAACTCGATTTTCTATTCTAACGGTTTCCAGTAATATCTTTCTAACTTTTTCTTTTACTTAGTTTATTTATTCATTCATTTTTTTCTAAGTCTATAATTTGTTTAATTTTAATTTACATATTCGGATTTTCAATATCCGGTATTTTTCTAGTTCAAACCAAAATAACAGTGTTTTATCTATTCATATATACCCAACAAATTCATCCAACTTTAAATTCTTTTTTTTTTTTAGAGAAATAGAGAGAGAAAAGAGAGAGAAGAGAGAAAAGAGAAGGAGGATTTCAGCTCTAGGTTATTCTGATCATGCTTTTGGAGTTTTAGACACTTTTCGGCACCATATCTTATATTTTTCTTCATCAAAGATTAGTTGAGAGTGTAGTTACCTAATATAAACTCTTAGTTTTAGATATTCGGGTTAGAAAGAGACTTAGAAAAATTAAGTATAAGTTAGATTCTAAGATTAACTGGTGGCGATTAGAAGATAATCAAAAAGTTTTTGTAGATAGAGTCGTACAAGAAGCAGATTGGAGGGACCATGATGATTCTAATGTAACATAAAACAAAATGGATAGCTGCATTAAAATAATAGTTAAAGATATATTTGGTGAGTCGATGGGTGGTGCTTCACCATGTAAGGATACATCATGGTAGAATAAAGAGGTAAAAAATACTATTAAGATTAAGTGAGACCTTTATAGAGATTTGAAGAAGAATAATAATAATGATGGAATAAGTTTTGAGAAGTATAAACTAGCGAAGAAGGAGGCTAAGAAAACTGTTCGGGATGTAAAAACTAAATTACATAAATAAATGTGCGAGAAGTTGGATAATAAAGAGACAGAAAATGATATATATATAATTGCTCGAATAAGAGATAGAAAGTCTAGAGACTTATATACTGTAAAGTGTATTAAAAGTGATGATAAGACGGTTATACTTCGAAACGAAAAGATTAAAGAAAGATAGAAAGATTATTTTGATAGATTATATAATGATAGTTTTACTCAAAATATGAAAGATCTTACTATTTAATGTAAGAATATATATCCTAATACTACCTCTAACTCCTCCAACTATTAGTTTCCATCCCATATGTGCACGTTCCTTCAGAGCTCGGTAATGGGTCTAATATTTCCACTCATTTATTTACGATTTATAGTACAGTTCAAGGCATTAGAGCATTTCCTTTTAATAAAAAAAAAGAGTCATTAGAGCACATTCTCTATATTATTCATGAAGTAGCTAGGTCCTTAATTAGGTAATGGTTTATATTATGTTTATGCTCATTTTATGTCTTGACTTGTTTTATGCATGATACACTATCATATTCTATTAACATTAGTTTGGACTATAGGTTTCTGTCCAGGGATAGTAATGGCCGCATCCACGGGCCGATTTTTGGCTCTTCCAATATAAAATTTTAAATTAAAAAAAATAAAAATTTTATTTTTAATTTAAAATTTTGTAAAGGACGAGTCAAAAATTGATACATGGATGCGTCCATTAAATTCTGCCCCCATGAGATACATCTCAAGTCAATGTTTACCCCTCTCTCTCTCAATAGTTCAAGTCATTTATTATTATTTTCAAAGAGAGATTTCGAAAGATTTTTTTTTTTTTATTTGAGTTTTTGAGAACTATTAGGATTTTTTTAGAGAGTTAAATAGAAGAGAGCAGAAGACGAGAGCATAAACGTTCTATATATTTAATGGCAAATTTATAGTAAAAATGGATCTTTGGACGGGTAGATGAAAATGGGAGTGATGCATTTAGAGCCACTCTTCTTCACAATGTTTTAAAGGAATAATGATAATAATAATAATAATAATAATAATAATAATAATAATGTTTCATACTGTCTGATATTATGGATCAGATATATACAATCAGTTCTTACAATTTAATCCTCTAATTTTACTCAACTAATAAGAGTTATCATTTCCAATCAATACAAGCCTTATAAAATCTAAAATAGAAAATTCAACTACAAACTTTCCAATAATATCATGATTAACAGATAGTTGCACTAATGGAAATGTCAGTAAGTTCCATAGAATATAA